>CM053791.1:759903333-760503333 GCA_028749045.1 Cupressus sempervirens | reverse complement strand
TACATGATTTATCCAAAACCTTCTAGAATTTCCACCTACACCTCGATTAATGGAATGACAACTATTTTTCTTAGTTTTCTATTTATGCCACCTATGCACCTTGAAAATAGAAATTCCTCTTTTCTCCTTTTTCCCTTATTTTATTTTTAAATTATTTTTCCTTCTATTTTCGTCACTTTCTCTCTCCTCCACAATTTTTTTTCTTTTTTTGCCCCTTTTTTTTTCTTTTTTTTTTCTAATAATTTAATTTTCCTGCATTTTTGGTTGTGAGTTCTAACATAGTACTGCTCTGCTACCACTAACAAAGGTATGCTCTGATACCACTGATGATGGGCCACACCACCCGTGCCAACTCACAACCAAGATCACAACAAGATGGAGACAAGAGAGATGACAAAATGCTTCATAAAGCATCATCCATTAATACTTGAAATTCATTATAATATCCTCCAAATGAAAGGACTCCAAATTCTTACAATATAAGAGATATTTTCTCTCTAAGAGCTTCTACAAGAAATTACATTCGAAGAGCTTCTACTTGAAGAGCTTCACTTGAAGAGCTTCTATTTCTCCAACTTCCATTAGAAGAGCTTCCATTTTTCGAACTTGATTACAAATGATAATAAGTCTTCCTTAAATAGGCACTTCTAACCCAAGACATTAAAAACACAACCAATGTGGAATAAAAGGTAAATACAACTACCTTTAAATAAATATTAAATTCCCACCCAAATACAACTAAGCACCCAACAAATATTAAATACATGATTTATCCAAAACTTTCTAGAATTTCCACCCACACACCTCGATTAATGGAATGACAACTATTTTTCTTATTTTTCTATTTACGCCACCTATGCACATTGAAAATAGGAATTTCTCTTTTTCTCATTTTAATTATTTTTCTTCCTATTTTCGTCACTTTCTCTCTCCTCCACAATTTTTTTTTTCTCCTTTTTTTTTCTAATAATTTAATTTTCCCATGCAAGATGCTCCTGCATCATTTTGCCTTCACACAAATTGTTGCTAGGTTGGCTAAGAACATAGTACACTTTTCCAACTTAGATTAAACATCTAGGATGTCGACCCTAATTGGACAAGTAATTATTTTGTAAACAAAATAATGCTTTCCTTCAATTATGTTGTGCTATTTTGCTTAAACATGAATATTCCTTTTCTGTACAATTTTTCCTACCTTCTGAGGTTATCATCAACATGCATACTATCTCTAGCTAACTTTTCTAGTCATAATATGATGTCAACAACAAGTTATAAAAAAAACAATACACTATTGTATACCAAATTCATACTTAGATAATTTTTTGATGCCAAAAGCTAAGTATCTTTATTTTGAGGTTTCTTATAAGCATGTACATCATGTGTTGCCATAAATGACAATAATTACATATCTCCATTGGCCAATTTCTAACATCATCCACTACTACAAGTCTATTAGTATGTCTATTTTCTTTACTAGGGATGCTTTACATATTAAATGCATTGAAACCTTGAAGAGTATCCCATACTCTATGTTTATAAGACTTGAGCAAACAATTTTTGGTGACATTTTTGTTTCTCACTTGATGTACAATCAACTCACTATATCCATATACACTTAGGGCTCAAATTCCTCTTTTTTGAGCAAGGAGAAGATCCTAAATCATTGCCTCATACTCTACTATATTATTAGTACAATTGACTTGAAGTCTAAATAAGAAATAATACCTTTCTAGTGTAGGAGAAACCAACATCATACCAGCCCCTAATCCATTTTTATTTCTTGATCCATCAAAGTACATACTTCATATCTCCCTTGTATGCTCTTCGTTCTTAACATGGTTAGGGACAAGAGTGTCCTTCTCTGATATACAATAAGTGCCAAGGCCTATGTCTATGGTTTTGGATATAGGATCTAACTAATATGATCCCACTCATCCAAGAGAAAATCCGGTATCCCTATTAAGGGAGTGGTAGGCTCTTGTATTGTTTCTAGCTTATCCCTTATAATCAATCATGCAATTGTGGAATAGCTTATTCCCTATAATTAGAGAAACATAAGATAAAGGAGGTCTAACCTTTTTAATTATTTCTACCTCCTTTAATGGTTTTACAAAACTCGTGGCACTCTCCATGCTAGGTGGCTAATCCTTTGGGTCAATACTCTCCAATTCCTATTACAACAGTTTCTTTTGCATAGGTATAGTAGCAATAGCATTCCACATGGAGATGTTCACATTTTTTTTTGTCATTTGTTCTACCATACTAAACCATGCATTAGGTTCTTTGGTAGAAACCTTGGGGGTTACATGTATAGGAAGTTGAGATGGAACAACTTGAGGGTCATTCACATATCCTCTATTATTATTTTGCCTTTGTTGTTGAGGAGCATTTGATTGATCATTTACTAATTGTACATGAGGTATTTCACTTGATATTGAGGCCTAATTGGGATGGGGAGGAATAGCATCATCAATAGCTCTTCTCTTGCTCCTAGTGTTGTGAGAAATGGGGGATTGGTTCACATGGCAATGCTCTTCTACTTGATGGTTTATGAAGGAACAATAACTTTGCTATTTTTGATGAGATTATATCAACCTTATAGGCCCAAAGATTGCACTACCCTTGAATTCTTTTGGCCTTCATTACCTAATTCATGTCCTTCTTGACCTAATCATCTTTTCTACTCCTATCAATCCTATACGCATCGTAGAATTCTTGAGTTAATCTTACCTCCTATGGATCTTAATCATGGTCATTTGCCTATACCTTCCATACCTCCTTTATATATGGCTTCTACATCTATTAATCAAGCTCCTACTATTACTTTTCTATCTATTGATAATCCTATAAATCCTCCTATAGAACCTATGAAGGATCCAACAATTGCTCCTCCTAGTTCTCAACATATTTAAAACAACACAAAATGAAATCAATTTGCTAATGAAAATTGCAAGAAGCATCATGTTTAAGCTAAAGCTCGTAAATCTATTCTTCAAAAAAATTATCTTCTTTGGATATGTTAGTACCCAATATGGACATGGTTTAAAAAAAAATTATTGGTGTTTTCGAACCACTTTGAACCTTAGTTCAAAGTAGTTAAAGGGGTTCATTAGTTCAAAGCAGATGATTTTGTAGGTTCATGGTCATTCTGAGAAGATCACATATACAATTCAGTGATCTAGGTTTGGTGATTCATTTTCAGTTCAGATATGTAGTCTGTCAAGGTGCAAATATTCAGTGGCTTAGTTTTAGTAGTTCATACAGTCATCTTGCGGGTTCAATGCAAAAGTTCATATTATTCAAAGATTCAAGACTTATAGTATGATCAATCAAGGAGTCATACATGCACTCTCAATTCAACCAGTTCAAAAATTTGGAAAGTTAGTCTCTCTCTCTCTCTAATACCTTTGGTACAGTTAAAGAATGATCTCGTGAGTTATTAAGTAAGAAGTTGTATAAAGAGCCTTCTAATTTATATACCCAAATTGATATGAAGTGATTTGGGGTTTGAATGCAAGTATCACTCATCATAAAAGGACAATTGTATTTGCAATATCAAGTGGCAAGAGATTGATGATTCTAATTTTGGTTGGTGGTTGTTTATAATAGGAAATGTTTAATAACGTGTTTGATGACACATCATCATTTCCTCTCAACGATTAGATTTTAGATTCTGAGCTAATAAGTGCAAAGGGATACATCAGTAGTTAATTATCAAAATGCAAGAAAAAAGAAAATATATGAATCTGGGTTGTTCCTAACTGTAAGCACATATATCATGGAAGACTAGATGAGCCCCTTCTAGAACTCTACCCCAATAAAAAAGATCAACTCCAGCACAAGCAGGTTGTAGGCAAAGCAATTGGACTATTTGATAGAATGCTAAGATGATAAAAGGTTGAACATGTTGATAGTAGGTGGCAGTTCTATAGAGCATGCCTTTTCTCAATACCCACAAGGATGGAACCCACACACTATATTGAAAGTTGTGAGTCTCCCATGGAAAGCCACGAGCCAGTCATCTCATATCGATATGGAGATATAATCGAAGGAAAGACTTCAACATTAATATATGATATGCTATCGGGTGAAGATATCAAGTTAAAGAGAAATTGAAACTTCACGACCTAAGGTAATGTGATCTACGTGAATAAGACTCAGGCTTAAGCTCGGCCTTGATGAAGAACAGTGCAGTGTGTATCATTCAAAAACCCATATGTTCTCAGACTTAATATGTGTGACAATCATTGGATATAGCGTTGGGCATGAAGATGACCTTCAAGTCAAAGATAATCAGGTATGAACTATAAAAATATAAAAGATACGTGCTCAATGTTAAGTACAGGGTGTGGATTCCATAATAGAATCTAATGCATCTATCACCATTGCACTATTAAAGAAACATTTCCAAGTCATTCTTTGCTTATGCCTACACATGTGTATAAATCCAAAGCTATTGACATAGTCAGTTAGTTAAGATGGAGATAGAAGTGTGTCCAAATAGTTCCAAAGCTACGCATGCTCAAGTGAGGGTTTTAAGCCAACACCCTTCTCACAGTCACTTTAGTGAATGGACATATAGAAGACCTATGCAAAGGTACCCCAACTCGCGGCATGAAAAAAAGAAGGATGAGCTGATGATGTTTGAAATCCCCTGCAATCATTTTGATCAAATGTTCAAGGGATGTAGGTGAACTGTTCGACACAATTTTGAATCTAGGCAATTTTCTTTCCACTGATTGTTATCTTTGTATGACTTTTAGTTTTCTCTAAATACATTTATGTCATGAATTTTTGAATATATTCAATTTCAAAGTGTCTTTAAAACTCTGATTCTTTACTTTCTCAGACTTTATTCTCTTTATAACACTGCATGCAAATGGACTTTGTGTTATTTGTCACATAGTTTCTTGCAGTCTTTTAGCTTTCGCATCTACTTTGTATTTACGGGTAGATGTTTGATATCCTTTCATACTTTTAGGTTAAAAACATCCACATTTAATTCATTGAGTATTCCACACGGGGAGCTATACCTGATAAAAATTCAAAGGAAGGTTATCAATCCCATGATAACCTATCCAACTGTTTGTGTTAGTTTGTCCTTTCACTTGGGCACTCAGGGTTAGATCTACATACATTCCTTCAAAGGACAATCTATTCACTAATAGGATAAAACCATGCATGATGTGTTAGAAGAAATGATTTCTAATAATGATGTTAAGATGCATGATTATTGATGGGACTCACAATTGCATTCTTGTTTTAACTACCATTCTAAGCTTTTGAGCCCCTATGAGCACATTTGATGCATGCATACCTAACTGTCATTTCTAGGCCTAAGAGATGTTTTATGTTTCTAACACCTTGAATTTAGTATATGCATGCATCTTGTATTGATAAATTTCCATTTTGAGTTATTCCACGAAGTTTCATTTTGAGCCATGTTTAGGTCTACATTTTTTCCTAAGTGTCAAACAACGACAAGAAGCATAGTTTTCTATTGAATATCTTGCACCCAGTTATGCTTCATAACTCAAGAACCTATATTTCTATTTTTAAATCATTTTGATATGTTTTGAATAGGTTTTTAATCCCTCAAAGTTGGTTGTTTACTGTTTTCATGCTGAAGTAAATTGCTTAGAATTCTGGGAGGCCATGTTTGACCAATTATAACTTTGAGCTAGTTGATCAAAATGAAAATTTTCCTTTTATATTACTTTCTAGAGGTCAGATACTTGTTATTTTCTAGTTTTGAGCTTATGATGAATCTATTTCACTAGATTTCAAATGTGATTCCAAATGCAATTTGTAAAGTTTTATTGGTGTCAAGAAATTCAGATTGATTAGTACCCTTGTTCAGGATGTCATAGCTCTGAAGCTGTGATAGTTGAACCAAATGGATTGTACCACTATGTTCTAATTTTAAAATTATTTAAGTGTGCCTATTTTTTAGTCTTGATGAATCTATCTGCACACACTCTCAGGTCCATTCCATTTGCGAAAAATCAATATCTTGTCGATGTCCCCAGTTCTATATTTCTGAGTACCACACTTTAACCACTTTCCAAATGAGCTCAGTTATTCATCATGAGCCCAAATCACATGATTATACTATCCTCATGATAATGAACAAATGTCTCCATTTTTGTGCCCCCAAGTGTTAGTTTGACCTATTTTTGAAGCCAAAATTGAATGCATTTTCTTATTTTCTAACATGTTTGTTTGCAGGTAGTTTCAACTGGGCAACTTTGATGATCAATATCATTTGACCTAGGTGTCCTAATGACATGAGATCTAACAAGGTAAGAGAATATGGAAAAAAGAATCAATATGTCAATTTTCTAAGCCTGGTTATATGTTTCAAATAGTTTTTTAGGCCAATGAGAGGACCTCTTGGCATGAAATTGGTAGTTTGCAAAAGAGTGAAAATTGAGTTATAAAATCACAAAGAAATGATTGTTTTGGAATCCAATCAGTATGATTCACTCATTGGATAATTTGAAATTTTAGTTGTTTGAAAATGAAAAAAAATTAGGTTGGACCCACTTTGGGGCCCGACTGATTTCATCAGGGTGCAAGGTCATACTTGTAGAGTAAAAATATGTTAATAAGACATAATGGCCATTATTTTCAAAAGCATTTGCTTATAAAAATGCAAGGTTTTAATCACATAATGAGAATGCTAAAATATTTCAAATGTTTGTATTTCTAAATAATATTATATAAGACTTTTGGCATGAAGTGAAATATAATGGGTTAGTCAAGTCATCAAAACTACAATTTATTGAATCTTGAATGGGGCATTATTGACAAAAGAGTGCAATAATGATATTGAGTTTCTTTTTAATTTTAGTGTCTCATGTATTATGTTTTGAGATATAGATGAGAAGGTATGGCCTTAATGAGTTAAATGTTTGGAAAGAATTCTAGCAATATTTCCAACTCATTGTCAACATGACATCAATACTTTGTTTTATCCAACACGTCATGAAAGGGTTATACTATGGAGAGACTAGGGGAATAGATGTTATAAAAGGGTAAGAGATAGTACACTTTTCATGCATTATGGATCTAGACATGGAGAAATGATTAGCAGCATTGATCATGGAAGAAGAAAATTTCTTATGCCTACAAGTTGATAATGAAGACATAAGTGAAATGTGGCACCTAAAAGAAAAAGAGTTGGAACCTGAGCATAAAAAAGGCACTGTGTAGAGTGAAGAGTCACTATTCAAGGAGAAAAGTTCATATTTCACCATTTCTGTGGGTAGAAAAGTTTTGACCATTTGTGAATTATTTCATCTCCCTTGTAGCATAAACTAAAGGAAATTTTCTTTCTTTCTACTTATGCTAATGATGTTTTTCTCTTTCCTACATGGAAGCATAGAGATCCATCAATGACCAAGGATTTTGAAGTATTCCTTCCCATAATGATGCCTATGTATTCAAAGCTATTGTGAAGTTTAATCAATCTCTAAGCGAGAGATTGTTATGATGTGGAGCCTAATTAGACGTGGAGGTTTATTCGGCATGGTTTTCTCCCCATATTATTTCTATAGGTTTTGGGGGCAATGCTCCAAAGACAAGGTCAAGGGGCAGTGCCCTAGGTGCACTCCATGGTGTAGTATAAGGTGGGGTTGAGGGGCCATGCCCCTGCAAGGGTTTTCAAGGAAGATCCCCCAAAGCCAAAAATGACCTTATATTGTAAAAAGTGTTGGTTGTTATTTTCCTATTGGATGACTTATTCTAGCCCTAATTTTGTAGGCAAAAAAAGCTTGTATAAAATAGCTTAGGGTTAGGGATTTCATAAGGTAGTGGGGATATTGTATTTTCTTCTGGTGTTATTGAGCTATAAGGGATCATGAATTATAATCTATATAATAATAATATTTGACTTGCTCTTGGTGGTCGTAGCCCAAGGATTGGGTGAACCATGTTAAATATTGGTGTCTTATGTTCTCTTCTATGCTATCTATTATTTTTATTGGTTATATTTACGTGTAACTGTTATTTCTATCTAAGGTTAATCCTAACAAAAGCATGCCTTGGAAATCTCCTTAATGACAACCTTCACTCCAAGAAATGCCTCTGCATTGATTGCTAGTCAATGATACAATGATGTTTTAGAAGCCATGTGCATTGTGTCATCAGGGATACAATGAAGGGGAAGTTCTTGAATTTGAATGAGGAAGGAGAGGATGGAGATGTTAGGACTGGAGCGAATCAATCCCTAGCCCATGTATTAAAAATGAAGAGATATAACATGTTGAATCCATCCACCTATGGAAGCTCTAACATATTATTGTTATAAAATAGATGAAACACTTTAAATCCCTCACAACCCATAATATCAGGAGAAGCTTGAAGATTCTTGTAGTCAAACAAACATAATTGATTTGGATATGTTGGAACAACCATATATAAATGGTAAGTGGGCTATCTATGTTTAGTATTTGAAGGCAACAATTTGAAACTCTACGTAGTTATTACAGTCAATTGGACCCATCATCAACTTCTCACGTAGGGATCAGAATTGCAAAATGGAATATGTGTGGGAAAAAATGTGTTTAAAAAATGAAACAATTATTTTGAATGTATTTTTATTGTCATGGTTTTCCAAACCCAATGCTACCACTAATCTGTAAAAAAAATGGACATTGATGCTTCTTTCGAATGTTGTTTTGTAAAAGGTCAAATATTAGTGCTTAGGTTTATCCCACATTGATAATGGGATGATAATATTTTATATGTATCTACACAAACACAAGATATTAAATATTATTAAAGACATAAAGGCTTTTGGAGCCTCCAGCCTTGCGTGGGCCCCCTGGACAATCTAGAGAAAAGGGAAATCTTGACCAAAACACATGAACCAAGATGCTGATGTGGTGCCCAAATGGACAAAATAGAAATTCACATGTGGATTTAAGAGGCCCAATCTAACAGTGACATGTGGTAGATAGTTCAAGACCTAGCACACAAACCAAGGTGGTGACATGACAAGTTAGGATAGGTGTCACGATGTCACTATGTCTCTAATGATGTGGCAGTTGCTGATGAGGATGGTGACATAGCAATAGGCCACCACATGGTAGAGGTAGGTGATGTGGAGATGATGAAATGGCATGGATTGTGAGGCTAATGATGTAGCTGGAGGTTCCATGTGTCATGACATCATTATATCATGATGATGTGGCAAAGTGCTAATTGGGATAGTGACATGGTGACACTATCAGGGAGCAACACAGGGTTCTTGGGTGACAGACCTGTCCAGAGGATGCTGACAAGGTAGTACAAACCAATAGTAGACTGACACATGGTAGAGGGATAGTGAGGTAGGATGACATGTCAAGATGAAGGAGCAAGACCCACCCAATCACATCATGATACATGTCATAGCTCAATCAAACAGGTTTGAACTAAATGGAAATATGGAGGGAAAAATATGAAGGAACAAAAATTAATTTTTTAATTCTTCTCCTCCAAAGTACATGTAAAAAAGTTCATTTAAATATTTTGGTTTATATAATAAAATTTGGGCATTATAAAATATTTAAATATTTGTAAACAAATGTAGACCTAAGAGTCATGCCTGAACTTGATTTTCAAATTGATTCTTTGGGCATCTCCAATAAGCCAACATAGGATTATCATATATTGACAGAAAGTTCTTGAATCAAACTTTCTAGATTTATAGTTGGTTTTTTCACTAGAAGTAGTGTATTGAAGCTATTCAAGGTTTTGTCCTAGATGCCTATTTATCAATCACATTTTGTTAAGGCAATCCAGACTTGATTTTTGGCAAGATGGTGAACTGGGTGTGTGCCAAAGTTGGTAAGGATGCAATTGGTAATGTTTTTCACCTATAATTAGTTTAGTGAAGATTTTATCAGAATTTTAGATGTATATCTAATGATTTTATCTAAACAATGGTTTCTCATAAGTTGGAGAAGATATTTTGAGCTTGTTGAAGCTTAATGATGAGATTCCTTTCAGATTTTGGTTGTAGAGAGAAGAAAGATGCTATCAACAGTAGGGGATGGAGATTCAAGTGGACATGTGTCATTTCTAGATCAGATCTAGGATTTCTATCCTCTCCTATATCTTTCTCTTTTCCTTCTTTCTCTATGGTTGGTTCCAGTCTTTTGGGAAGATTCTAGATCTATGATTCCACCATTCTTCAACATTTCTCTCATGTAATGAAAAAGTAAAGAGTACAGATAGTTTTAGTTTTATGCATTATTTTCAAAAGTTGTTTTCATGCATCCTTTATATATTTGTTTCAAGGAAATGAATAAAAGTATAGGAGCAATTTTACCTTTAGTCTAATTTTTGTCTCTTGTTCATGATGTTTGTAATCTTTTGTGTTTTGTGAACAAAGAGCACAAACCTCAGCTACAATTTGTTCTATGTTGTATATGTTGATATATTTTGATTGTGATTCAAGGATTCATGTAAATTCTTAGTTTATCATCATAGGGTTGCATATTTCATGGAGGGATAAGTCAAGTATGAGATTCATAAGTGATGCAGATGTCTGATTCACAAGGTGAATGGATAGATCTAGAAGTTCTGATACATGAAATGTCTCAATGATTTCCAAGGATGTATGTTAGTGATTTATGGAATTGACCAATAGATAAGGCACTAATCAGCTACAAGATCAAAGTGTTGTGTTTTTCATATCTTGCTTTTTATGATATCAATATTATAGTCAAAATCCTTTTCCCTTTTGTTAAAGTGCTAAAAAGGGTTACCCACACTTAACTTATCAAGTTCATAGTTCATTTCATTAGCTATTTCATGTCTATGATATTTTTATAAGTGTTAGAATATTAAGGGTATTATCTTCTTTGCTAGATTCAAGTGTATTCTTTAGCACTGGTACCAAATGAATGAATCTAAGGTACACCCATCTAAGTTTTACAGAGACTGAAGTAGAAGAAGGGTATCACCTTATAGTTGGCTCTGGTGTTTGAATAAGTATGTTGAACATGGGAGTTAGCTACCTCTAGATGTATTTCATTCTCATCTCTAGGTTTTTGAAACACCAACAATTATGATGATTCCATTTGTATCTTAGATCCTATTTTAGTTAATCTAGATGAAGAAGATACTCTTGATGATAATGATGATGTTAATGATGAATATGAAACTATTGACAATGACATTGATTTACCTAATTTTATTTCCTCACAATTGACACTTACACCTAGTATCAAACATTTTGATTCTCAAGAGGATCCTTAGTTTGAATTGACTATCATTCCTACTATGTTGGATATAGTCCCTCTTGCGAGTTATCCTCCTTCCCTAAATGATATAAAATGAGATGGGGAGAGTATGTGGCACACTTGATGTACTTTTCCTTTATGGTAGCTTTGTTGTGTATTTTAATGTTGTATTATGCTTCTCCCATGATGTATTTGCTAAATGTTGTTAGATTCATTTATACAACCTTTGTTGCTTGTTTGGTGCAAGGTGATAAAGGAATTGAACCTATTGTACAATTCCTCTATATGCATCTCTTTTCCTCCATATGTTATTTAATGTTATTTTGTAACTGTGCTATTGTTCATAAATGTTTCCTTGTGTAATATGCTTAGATCTGTGACTTGGTAGCACTGATTCTTTTTGGTCTCTAGGTCATGGTCCGAAAAGATTCTTCTTTGTATCTCTTATGTCATTTTTCCTCCTTTGTGATTGTAGTTTTACTTTCTTTGGGGAATAATATCAATTCATTTGTAATAATATCATATATATATTATCTTATGATCATACTAACCCCATGGTAGGTAAATCCTTTCTATGTTCTTTGTATGTTTATGTGTTATTTCCCTTGATTTGTCTTCATCTAGGGGCATCTCATAGTGGAAACATAATCAGTGGAGTTTTTTTTTTTTTTTTTTAAGGTTGTTGCTCCTATCAAAGAGTTAGAAATGACTTTAACATGGGGGCATATGCTCTGCTCACTTATTGCACACATGCACTTTTTGATACACATATAATTGTTGGTGTAATTAAATATTCACTAATTAGACTTACTTAAGCTTACTTAGGATAATGCATTGCATAGTAGTTTGTGATTGAGATACTTGGGAGTTTGCACCTCAATTAAACACATGGTGTAGGAGAATTTCACTCTAGGAAGTTCCACCTTTAGTGCACTTATCACATTATCATCCTTATCATTACACATACTTCATTCCATAATGGAGGATAATGCATCTTTGGTGGACCTGTGATTCCACCTTGTGTGGATGATAGCTTATCTTCTCCCTATCATTGTCTCTTATCGCCTCTCCTATATAAGGAGGCCTATTATGTACATTTCAAATCAATCCATTGGATGGAAATCAAGTCCATTATCAATAATAGAATTCTTGCATATTCATGCAATTGTCTTGTCATTCTCTTGTGGAAGTTGTCTTGGTCTTTCATTTGATCCTGGGGGTGTTGTAGATTCACTTAAAACTCTAACATGGTATCAAAGCTCTCACAGTGTGAAGACTTCTTCTCAAGATGTAGAATCTTAGCTTGACTCATTGTTGGTGCAACATTTGGCAATTTGGACATCACAATTTAGAGGAGATTTCAAGAGTCATATTTTGTGACCTTCTATTGCAGGAAAAAATTAGAGCTTGTTGGTGCAAATGAAAGGTTGGCATCATATAGAGGTGGTCCAAAAATTCCCTAAATTCAATTTTGTTTCATCCAAATCAGACATCTGAAGCCAAATCTAGAGCCATTTGATTTTTGAAGGTGTAGTGGCGATGATTCAAAAAAGATAATTTTAAAGGTAATTTTCAAATAGCAATATCTCCCTCATACGGACTCCTTTTTCCAAGATATTTTTTTTTTGTTTTGGGATAGAATTTCACAATCTACATAGTGGTATAAGTAATTTCTCATTTTTTGCAACTTTCAAGGCTCTATTTGGGCACATTCAGTAAAAATTTTAGGTGCAATTTTTTTTGAAAATGCATGGTTTTTCTTCTACTTTCCAGATCTATAATTAGATTTTAGTGATTTCGAATGGGCATATCACTTTCAAATATAGGGCTTTTTTGGCTATGCTTACACTTAGTGAATACTTGGATTTCAATTTTCTTAATTGAATTAATTATTTGAAGCAGTTGTCAATTTATTTCAGTCATCATTTGATTTCATTATGGATTTTTCAAAAGTTCCATTACTCACTCTATTTAACTATCATGAATGGAAACAAGTAGTTTCTAATCAGTTGATGAGTATTGGATTGCTTAGAATGATTCTTGGATAGGATCTAGAACCAGCTATAGGTGTTGCAAAAAGAAGGAAATGGTTTGATAGAAGGGATAAAGCACTTGGCTCTCTTAGATCTACCATCTCCAATGACTTTCTATATCATATTGCATCCTACACACATCCTCATGATGCATGGACAACATTGGAAGGAATCTTTAGAGAACTTGATAGAATAAGAAAATTTAAATTGGAGAATGAGCTTATAGGTCTAAGTCCATGTGATTTTGACAATATTCAAGACTTTTTATTTAAGATCAATTCCATTAGATTGAAGCTTTCTAATTGTGGTATTACTAAAGATGATGAGCAATCGATATTATCTATTCTTTCCAAGCTAGGTCCTAAATATTCAATCTTTGTTTCCACATTCTATGCTACTATGGATGTTCTTGGTATTGCATACAAAATGCCTTCTCTTAATGAATTTGTAGCTCATCTCACAAGGTAACAAGCAAAGTTAGTACACATGCATCAATTGAAGCCTTCCAAGTATCAAGTGTTGGTTGCAAATGACTCCTCTCCAAAGGCTCCCAAAGGAAAGGGAAATAAACAACACAAGGATCCTAAGAAACATGACAAAGGTGATGAATCTTATTCACAACATAATATTGAATTCAAGTCCTCTTCAAGAGAGGAAACATCTAGAAGAAAGAGAGATAAATGTGCTTATTACAAAAAGCTAGGACATGATGAGCATAAATGTTTCCATAAGAAGATTGATGAACTCACTCACATTATTCAAAAGAACAATATCCAATTTCCCTCATCAGTGTCTTCTCCTTCTTCTCAACATTAGGCAGCTTCTAGATCGACATCATCATCCAAAGGTAAAGGACAAGTACTCATTGCTTCCACACATCTTGAGCAAGGTAAATTGCTTCTTGATTCAAATGCATCACATCATATGGCATCTTCAATGGATATGTCTTCTTCTATTGAGTTTTTTAATTCTCCACCTATATTGATGGGTAATAAAACATACATGAAGGTTTGTTGGAAATTTTTTATTCCTATGGGACAAGGTGCATTTAATGTGTTCTTTTTCTACCATCCTTGACCACTAATATCCTTTCCATTTACCAAATTAGTCATAAGTAGTTGGAAGATAAGGGTTTAACCCACATTCCCCACCTACCCCAGAGTTTCCAAATCAAATAGATCAGATACATCCTAAGCCGAGTTCATAGTGGTCAATTATAGCTTGAGCAACTAGTTTTGATGACTAAGAAGATGATTTATCACATGGAGACCAAGCTTGAAGATGATTGAGACTATTATTAACTTAAAAAATACTGCATTGGTAGCATAATTTGTATATTGTATGCATCTCAAGCTTGGGAAGCCTTTGGGAGTATTTTAAAAAAAATTCTCTCCAAAGCCAAAGCTACTAAAGACCTAGGTTGGATGGAGTTAGAAAAGAAAACCCTAGTTGAGTGGGATGGCAAAGGCATGAATATTAGTAGTGTAACTGATGTAGAACTGAAAATTTGGCATACATGTGATAGCACACAAGATCTATAGTTCGTGTCATCTCAATAGTGTGTCATGTGAAGTAGTAGACTTGGCATTCAAAGTCATGAAAAAAAAATGTCATATGATCTTGCAAACTTATTGTTCAAACAGTTCAAAAAAAAAATGGAAAGTATAAGGACATCCAAGAACAATCCTTGTAAATTTGGTTCATTGTTGACATGTCTATTTTTCTATGTTCAAAAGTTTTTCCCATCAAAAGGTACAGTCATATGGAGAAAGGATGTGCAAGTTTTGTATCAAATTAATGAGTATGTTGCAGAAATGGGTGAGAATTTTGACAACATAATGGATAACTACTTTGATGTTTTCAAGGAGAAAATGAATAATAGATTTAGGATTCCCATGAAATTGGTTGAAGCTTACAAAGATGATGTTTGTTTCATGGTAGATAGTGACAAAGTCTACATTCAGGTAGTAATTCCAAAAGTTGTATGGGTAAAACCTCTTCCTTGTGAGGTGAACATTGATGAAGCAAAAGACATAATTGAAGCCTTATTAAACAAACATGTTGATCCAAAGTCACCACACTTTGGAACCTATGATAAGGCCAAGGCAAGAATAGAGCTTGAAATCAAGCTTCCACAAGCGATTAACAAAGGCAAGAGGAGAATAACAAAACTCAAAAATAACACACCTCTTTTGTTGACCAAAGGTAAAGGAGAAGATGATGATGATGTAGAGGATGAAGATGAGTCATAGAAGGAAGAAGAGCTAGTGAAGAAGAAAGGTAAGGTGATCATCACCAAGCCATCAAAGCCATCCACTACAGTGTTTACTAGAAGATCTAGGAAGAAAGGTAGTGAAGTTGTGTTTAGAAAACCTCCTCTCGCCTTTTAGGAAAGATTTAAAAAAATGGAAGAAGGTATAGGCATAACCAACTTCAAATCATTGAAGTATGAGACTAGGACAGAGGTTGAAAAGAAGCAAATTGAGGAATTGGTGCTAACCAAGATGGGTAAATGGAAGTATGCCCCTGATCAAATAAATTCTCAAATTTCTAAAGATCTATTAGAAAGATTGAAGCCAAGATGGGACTCATCCATGGAGACAACAAGAGATATCTATGAACAAAACCTGAAGCAATTGTTACTGAGTGTTATAGATGCTGAGGTAGAAGAGTCTATGAAGAAATATGAAGATAGGATGACTCTTAGATTCAATTCTTGTTTAATTTTGTTAAAGGATATAGAACATATAGTCAAGAATGCTATAGGAATGTGGAAGAATATCTATCACTTTCAAAAATTGAGTGACTCTCCAATAGAAGTCAAGGATGCTGATATTGATGATGAGGAAGAAGAAACAAATTTTGAAACAATTCAATTTGAAAACGAAGGAGTTGAAGAACATAAAGAGGAAGAAGCTATTGAGGAAGTTAAAGGAGATGATGAGGAGACTGATCCTATGAAGATAGTTGCAGCAATCATTGCCTCAATTCCTCATTCTCCAAGTAAATCAGCAACTACATCAAATTCAGAGTCAGCTTCAACAAGTTTGATTGTGACCATAGCAGATACATCAAATGTCCAATCACTCTTTGCTCCCTCTTAGCTTAGCGTATCATTAATGGAAGTTTCTACCACTTCATCTACCAAGCCTCCCTCTTCTTTAGTTCCTAAGTTAGGTTGTTCAACTATGAGTACAACATGTTCTACAATTTTGTGTTCTTCAACAGTAAGTACAGTTTCAAGTTTTACAATTTTGGATTCTACAATTTTGTTTTCTATAGCTTTGGATACTTCTATATGTATATAAATTTTAAATTCAGTAAGAATTCTAGTCACTATTCCATCTATTAGTGCTATATCAATTTTTACTACTAGCCCTGTTATCTCTACTATTGTTTCCATTCTATATTCTAGGGCAGTTTGTACTAAGGTAGTTGAACTCAAGCTCAACCTTGTACAAGACTTTTGAGTGGAAAGGAGACAGAGGAAGATATTTATTTAGATGAGGAAGTTGAAATTCCAAAGTGGGATTTTGATAATGCCATTGTAGATCAAATGCAATTAGCTAGTCAGCTCCTCCACAAGAAAGCCAAGCAGAAGAAATTAAGAGAAGAAAGAGATAGAGAATATAAAATCATAGAGTGCTAACGATATTTTGACTGAAGTAATACATGTTGAAGTTGATACTTCTCAACACATTTTATTTCAATTGGAAGAAGAAATTTAGAAATTTAACAAGGACTCCAGTGGTCAAGAAAAATTGATTGAGAAAGCAGAGAAGAAATTTAATAACAAATTTCTTGAGCACATTGCTCAACAAATTGTTATTTAGCAAGTGGAGCTTTCCTCAATTTTGACCAATCTTGAAAATTCTTGCACAAATGTTAAATCACTTTTTGAAAATTAATGTGATATCACCAAGCATACTAGGGAAATAAAGAGAAAATTGAATAAAATTTATAAGGATCTAAAGGCTAGTGCACAACAATTGCAACTTGACCCTAGTTCAAGCTCTACACATCATATGAAAATTAGATTCTTGTTAGATATGCAAGCAGAATTTTTGAGAGAGGAAGCAAGTATTTGAACTTCACTCATAGATATCCAAAATATGATCCTTCCCATCATGGATACAATGCAAAAGCACATTGCCTATTCCAAAACATTGATTCATAACAATAATTTATCAATTGTAGATCACATGATCGAGCTCTCTGTAGAAGTGCAAGTTGCTCTACAAACATGAAAAAAAAATCATTAAAATTGGGATAAGACTTTAGCTCTCATACTTAAGGTACATTCTAAGTTTCTTTCTTACATTGGTGTATCTATGTAAATAAGTTTTGAGTAAATCTTTGGCATTATTATCAAAAAGGGGGAGAAACAGAATATATCTATGTGAGTCTATATGTATATATGGGGAGAAACACATAGTATGTATATTGTATGGGGGAGAATCATGAAAAGAAAAGGAAAATACATACTTACAAAGACAAGTTTTGAAAAATCTCAAAAAAAATAGTATTCCACTACTGAGCTAGTAACACATTGTAATGTATATAAGTTTTGGCTGATAAGTGTTTTTGTCACTAATGCCAAAGGGGGATATTGTTGACATTAAGTAAATTTTTTTATTAGTAACAACACTTATTCAGATTTTGTATGGTTATTGAGCTCATTGAACAGTCTATAGTGTTTTCCATGTAATTTAGTACCCACCAAGCTTCACAATTCCTACTGAGCATTCCAGTGGTTACCAAGTAAATTTAGGTAGTGTGAAGTCCTACAGTTCCTACCGAGTAGTTTAGTGCTTACCAAGCTTTGTAGTTTCTACTGAACCATCAGTTCATGTGAAATGAAGTCAGTGTTAACCAAGTGATGAGATGATTAGTGTTTACCAAGTTCAGGTATGGTAAATGTGGAATTTAGTTTCTACCAAGTTGCACAATATCTACTGACTTACTAGTGTAGACTAAATTTGAGATTAATCTGAGATGTTTAGTATGAACTGAGCTTCCACTTTTACCAAATGCATGATGATATCAAGTAATGATAGTGGATTTTGTGTATTAGAACTTCACCAAGTCAATCTTTAGAACCTGAGTGTCTTCATTTGAGATGACTTTGTAATATTGGTTTTAACTTGTATATTGACTAACTTTGCAAATTTTTCAAATTGGATTGATATATATATGTAATGTATTGTATCATATTCAATGTAGCAATAATAATGGATCGATGAGATATGTGAATGAAATATATGCATGTGAATCTGAATCAACAGTAGAGAAAAGTGTATTATAAGGCCATATTAGGAGTAGCAGGGTTATATCTATCACATCGAGGTGATCAGTACTTCAAAGAATATCTATTAGAAAATTAGTTGTAAGTTAGAGATCTGTTATTTCATCCTAATAGGTGAATTAGCTCCAAAATCCTCTAACAAGGTAGACTTAACAGTCTTTTGTCAAATCTCTTTACTGAGTGCATACTTCATTGTATGTTTGTAAATCCTCTAACAAGGTGGACCTAGCAGTCCTAATTGCTCCTAATAGGGCAAATCATTAGAAGTGATCATTGTAAGCCTTAATAGGCCAACTTTATGCTATAGTATTGAAGTTTTGTAAGTATCATCCCCACCCAAGTTTTACTTTCTATTTGGAAGGTTTTTGAGTTACCAAATCATTATGTTCATGTGTATTGAATGTTTATGTTTTCAGTTTCTCATGCATGCAGTTAGACCTAAGTTAATGAATTAAATGTTTATTGGGTTATTTCAATTAAGGTCTAAATTTGTTAAAAAATTTAAGGTTACTGATTCACCCATCCCCTCTTAGTAACCTAGCATAGTCTTGAATATTTCCAACACACTATATATGGAAGCCTTCTTCTCTCATTTGGACATCCATCTATCTATCTATTATCCATTTTTCATGAGGAGACAATCCGAAGATAACTTTCTCTGATCAAGGATTCACATTTGAGCATTCAAGTATCCAAGAATTCAAGCATCCAATTCATCAAGGAAATCCATTGTTAACTATTGAAGGATTCAATCTCTTTAGAGCCCTTTTATTGAAGATTTCTCCATTCACATTCATTCAAGCTTCTTCCTATGCTAAGATCCATTCAAGATTGGTGTTGAAGATCTAATGTCATTGATTTGAGACATCTTATATTCATTTCTCCATTCATTTCAATCATCCACACTTGTGGAATCAAGGATTTGAATCCTCCACAAGGATTTTAACATAATCAAGGTGAATAGTTCCATTTACTTTTTTTTATACATATTGCATTTTCAATTACATTTCAAGGTTGATTTTAAACTAGGGTTTGACCAAGGCAAACCCCCCATCCAAACAAAAAACCATTTTTCTTTTAAGTAAAGGTACTAGATAGAGAATCGAAGTTCATATTTGGATACCCTTTTCGATGAACTTCTAAGATTTGCAAATAGAATTTTGACCAGACCTATTTAGGTCAGAGGTAACATTTAGTGAGGTGTAAGATTGTGCCCTACTATCTAGGTCAAAGTAAACCTGACCTCAGAGGGACAAATTTTTATGGGTTTTCTCTATCTTGGCATTTTCAATCCAAAGTAAGTTGCAGAATCTCCCAAAACTATGCACAGACATCAGAAATTAGCATTTTTCATATTTTCCCTACTTTGAGGTTAGTATTTATCTTTATTCATTCAAGATTTCAAGTACATACTTTCTATATTAGAGTATAGGATTTCATCCTTTCTTCATATTCTCCATTGTTTGATTCATTGGTGTATTAATCACTTCTTTGTGGTAAATCCATTTTGATCTATCCTTTTGAGAATTTGGATTAAGGATAGGTCCTATATTCCACCTAATAAATCATAACATTCCATCCCATATCCCACACATATGTTTATACTATTTAACATCAAAATGACCATATTCTCCACACCATAATGATTTACCTTTATTTTCTTGTTTGATGTCCATGTAGATTTAGATATGTAAGGAAACTTGAAACAAATAAAATATAATTGTTTCCATATAACCCATAATAGATCTAAAATAAATATGCAATTGATATCCACATGCAAGAGAATAGAAAACATACCCACAAAAAATTGTGACACAAGATATGCCCTGGGAAACTCTCATTGAGGGAAAAACCCAGCCTCCAAAAGCATTTATCACCATGTATTATTCAACAAAATCACCATTGCAATATAACCATGGAAGCCTTCAAAGCCATAGCTACAACCAAGCAATCCATGTGAACAAGCATGAATCCACACACCCCATGCCATGCTTCCAACCTTCACAAATGCTCCCTTGTCTAACCTATCAAGCCTTGTCTGGCTTAACTCTTTCCCTTTTTGCCTTTTGTCTTCTCTCTACCACAACTACCCTTGTGGTTGTTTATATTGTAGCAAGTTCCACAAAACCACTAAGTGGTATTACATAAATCATGTGCTCAAACCATGTGCTACCTAACCCATTGATCTCACATTTATTATTGGAAATTTAATTATTTCACCAATATTAAATAGTTACATGAAATATTATAACAATGTTACAATACAACTCATCAAGTATATCCCATGGGAATCTTTACATGTTGTGTGTCCATCTAGGTGCTCCTAGATACAACATTATATAATAAAATAAAATAATACAATACAACAATATTATGCAATGTGTGTAACACTCATTATCTCAATAATCTCCCACTTATTGTATACATTGCATAAGTTCAATCTATAGCAACATAAATGAACAAGGGAACAATCCCTCCTAGGACATCTACCATGGTCTATCATGGATCAAAGTACACAAAGTGCTCTAGCTTGGTACCTGCAACAAAATCAAAGTATCCAGCATCTCAAACATGAATGATCTCATCTCCTATTATGCCATTACCACTGGACATACATAGAAGCCATCCAAAGAGAAAGCCACCCAACCTATCACATTAAAAGATCATAGAATCCTATACCAACTGAAATGCCAAGCACTAAAAACCTGATCCAAAGGTAATCACATGTATTCGTAGTTGTCAAAATATCCATAGGTAAAATAGCACCCACAACAAGTGCCAAACCCATCCAACCATTCATACCTCGAAAGGTATAACAAGTGAGTCTCACATCATCAACATATCCAATCTATAACATGCAATTACAAGCCTCAAGAGCAATACCTACCATATATATACCAAGAAGCTCCCACTGTAAAACATAATGTCAAATCTATAACCAATCCACTCACAACATCTTAAATAAGTGAATCCATGTAGTATCAAGGACATCGACAATACATAAATTAATAACCTACAAGAACAACTCTCATAACAATTCTCCAACACTCTCCCAAGTTCTCCACAATCGATAGAGGAAAGAGATAAAGGAAAAACCATGTCATCTTTCACATGACATACATGAACACAAACCAATGATCACAATCTCTATCCAATATCAAATCCAATGTAAGTGAAATCGAATATCTAGGAAAATAACCAAGACCAAAGAGAAACCATACAAATCATAACTGATATCATGTCCTTCTACACAAACCTCTAGATGTAAATTGTGCAAGTATGATCTCCTCCATAAAACCCCATACCAAGAAGCCTCAAAAATACCCAAACCATACCATTAACTAATCATGGATGTAATCCTCTCAGAAGAAGATTAAACTAATAAACCATTCCTAATCTAAGGAATATCCCCAATCGAAAACCATCTCCCAAACTCTACCAGCATAACAACAACATATGAAAATGAGATTTCCAATGCTAAACCATCTTTCAAATGAACCCTCTTGAAATAACTCATGTACCATAGCTCAAGATCCATATCTATGAAAGATAAGCATAAATATAATGCACCTAATATAAAACAATGGGCTATTCCTCTCATGTAACAAACTTTTGAGTAGACCAAGAGTGGGGAATGAGAATTTTCATCAAGATATCCAAGTCTCCAACCAAGACTTGTCTAAGAACAATCTCCTCTCAAATCCATATCAGGTGACTGCCCCTCAGACTCTCTTGCTGAAACCAAACAATTGTCCCAACAAGTAATTCTCCAATTTAAGAGAAATCAGCATCACCATTGTCTCTAAGTATCCATGAACACCTGTAACCAATCAATCCATGCCAACTCCAAATGCAACATATCAATATCATGAAGTATCCGACTTATGATCAATATACTCAATACCAAGAAACTAAACCAAGATCAATATCAAAGTTCCAACTATGGCCTTAGGAACATAAACATGACAACATGATCTAAACCATCTCAACCAAAGAGATAATATTCTCCATATGAACATAATATAACATGTCAAAACTCTAAATGTGTATCAAGAGTATACGATGACATAATAATAAAACCATCCTCATACCAAGGATGATATGTCAAATGAAAGCATAAACCACACTTTTACCAAGAACCCATTAGTCCTCAATATGTAACCACCTCCACACACCATGAAGAAAAACCATCTCCATATACCATGAAGAACCATCTCCACACACCATAAAGATAACCAAGAACCCCTTGAGTCCTTAAGATCTAACCATCTTCACACACCATGAAGATAACAAGTGCACCATGCAAATGTCAAAGATGCTTCTTCAGCAATAGGATCTAAGACAAACCTCCAACATCTGTAAACACTAAATAAATATATTAATACCAAAAAACTCCCACTCAACCATGGTACCAAATAACCCATGGCATCATAAAATCCATCTCCTACATGAAAATCCTCTAGGTCTATACACATACACAACAAAAGTTTTAGTACCAAGTGAAACCAAGATCTCCAGACCAAGGAGATACAAACCAAACTAGGAACTAAATCTGCATTGTCACAAGCTCCCACAAAACTGTGTATCCAAGCTATCCATGACATCATGATGAAAAAAAATCCATCCTCTAACCATGAGAATCAACCAAGTCATCAAACCATCAAAGAAATCAAAGTGCATATCATGACCTCCTCAAAAGAAATCAAATAACCATGATCCTCAACCAAGAAGATATACCACCATAACCAAATTAGGAATCCAAACCAATGAAAATCAAGGATGTACTTGTATATCCAATCATGTCATGCCAAAATCCATGGCACTATGATCACATTCATGAATTGAGTATCTAACTCTCAATATGTCCAACCTATCAGCATAAAATAGTCAACCACAATTCTCCACCATGACTACACTTGGTAACAACATCTCATCCCTTCTACATGAAGAAAAAAATAGAAAATCATGTGACTTAAGGCATAGACAAACCAAATCCAAGCCACCAATCTAAATATGCATCAATGAAAGATCAATGGACAAAGACAATCCATAACCAAGCTATAAATGCAACTTATAAGTGTAGACTACTTACAACACTACACAACTTGTAGACCTAGCAAGTCATCATACATAGCCATATCAAAACATTGATAACCATATCATCATGAGACCAATCTGAAATATGAATTGAGTATACAATGACATCAAATCTTAAATCTCCAAACATACAATGTAATAAACTCACAATGCTTCCATAGTCAAAATATACCATAAACTATTTAGATCAACATATCATCAAATAAACTATGCCAAGCCTACACCAAATTTGAACCAATGTATAGATCTCTTTGAGAGCTTTCTGTTGACTACTCAAAGTTCAAAATCTAACTTTGTATGCCCAAGTTATGCCCTAATTTGTGCTCAAAATAAATAACATACTACAAGTTGTAGTTCTCTAAATTAGCTTTGCAACACCTGTAAGAAGTCTAAAATTTGATATCCTGAGAGAAAGTTATGGTCATTTTACTAAGATAGTCTTTTTACGATTTTCATCACGATTTCTTTTTGTAATGAAAATTTCGACGGGATTAAATTTGATGGTCATCATGGGCTAAAACTAAAAAGCTCTTTCATTTCCATTGAACATGGCCAAACTAGGCATATTATATATCAAAATTTATGGAAACATTGACCTAGATCCAATGGTGAGGTCTATTTTTTTCCCAGAAGGTCATTTGTGCAAGCTTCTCCTAAAATCCACATTTAAATGAAATATCCAAAAAATCCTTTTGTCCAAAAATTTCACATTGCCATAATCTATCAATATTTCATCATAACAACAAACCCAAAAACTCTCAGATCTATAATAAACAACTCATATATCTTGCCCTTTCTTTTATTCTCTCATGCATTCCCATGGATTCAATCTAGGGTCACAATAATAAAACCATAGCTCTAATACCACTTGTAAGGAAACTTGCAACAAAAAAAATATAACCATTTCCAAATAACCCATAATAGAACTGAAACAAATATGCAATTGAAATCCACGTGCAAGAGAATAGACAACATACCCACAAAAAATTGTGACACAAGATATACCTGAGAAACCCTCATTGAGGGAAAAACTTAGCAAAATCACCATTTCAATACAATCATAGAAGCCTTCAAAGCCATAACTACAACCAAAAAATCTATGTGAACAAGCATGAATCTATACATCTCATGCCATGCTTCCAACCTTCACAAATTCTCCCTTGGCTAACCTGTCAAGCCTTGTCCCACTCGACTCTTTCTCTTTTTTCCTTTTGTTCTCTCTCTACAACAACTACCCTTGTGGCTACTTATATAGTAGCAAGTCCCACAAAACTACCAAGTGATATTACATAAATCATGTGCTTTAACCATGTGCTACCTAACCCATTAACCCCACATTTAATATTGGAAATTTAATTATTTTCCCAATATTAAATAATTACATGAAATATTATTACAATGTTACAATACAACTCATCAAGTATATCCCATGGGAATCTTTACATGTTGCACATTTATCTAGGTGCTCCTAGATACAAAATTACATAATGAAATATTTATAACAATATTATGCAATGTTTGTAGCACTCATTATCTCAACAAGATTTGCATTCATATGCTTTGTGTTCATACTTCTAATGGTTGCAACAATGTCCTTTAAACTTCTAAGTGTTGATGGTATTTTTCTTGCATTCATGTGCCTAATGTCCTTGCTTCTTGTAGTTATAGCAGTGTCCTCTACTTTTTTTCTTTGGGGTTTGATTGCCAATATTACTTCTACATACATTTGTTGTATGACCTAATTTTCCACAATGATAACAAGTGGATTTTTTTGTCTTTCGCTTATTATTCCTTTGTTCACCACTTTTAGATGATTCTCCTTCCTTAGAAGTAGAATATCCTAATCTAGCAGTATCATCATGTGTTCTTGGTGTATTCATCATCTTTTCAAAGTACTTTATGGCTTCACAAGGTTTATTGAACCTTTCAATAAATTATTTTTCTTCTTTCAATTCATTCTACAGTAGGTCATTCTTTGATTTCATAGTTGCAATCTTAATGTATTTCCTATTCAGTTCTTGATTTGTAATCATCAGTCGATTCATTCTGTGCAGTTTGATGTTTGCCAATTTTTGCACATCTAATGTCTTCTCCTCAAGTTTGTTTACCAGTATTCTTTCTTCTTCTTCTATCATGACTTTATCTTCTTCCAAAAAAAAATTTAGTTTAATTGTCTCACATAAAAATATTGATTGAGCTTCTTGTTCCCTTTTTAGATTCCTAACTTTTTAATTTAGGGCACTATTATTTTCCATCAAATGTGTAATTGTTGCACAATCTTTGAATTTCTTGTCCTCAAAAAATCTAGTAGTGTCTTCTTATTGATATTGAGTGTCATTTTATTGAATGGCCAACTCCTTTCTTCTCTTGAATGATTGCTATAGTTCATCTCTTGCTTTCTTCAATTGATGTAGGTCAAGTTGTATTTCAATCTTATAGTTCTCAATAGTGTTTCCCAATTTGTAGACTTCATCTTCAAGACATTTTTCTCAAGCTATCAAACTTCGCTTTCTAGAGAATAAGGCTCTGATGCCAATTGTTGAAAATATAAATGGGAAAGTAAGTTCTAAGGGAGCTGAGTCAACACTTAAAACTTCTACCTTAAAATATTTCACCATTCATCCATCTCATAACTTAGCATATAAACTAAAATATGTAACATGCATCTCATACATATCATAATATAAATCAACACATAAAAAAAAAAGATTTTGGCTACCCAAAAACTGTCCAAGGAGAAGGTAAAAGTGGGGTGGGGATGACACCCATAAACCTTCACTACTACAACAATAAAGTATGGACATTTGTAGCTACAAATGTTTGATCATGATCTATGATCTACCCTATGAATGGTTTGCCCTATTAAAGGCTTACAAAGACTATTAGGTCTCACCTTGACTAGAGGATTTAAACTCACAATTAAGTAAACACTCTATTAGGAGATTTAAAAAAGTCTATTAGGACTACTTTGTTAAGAGATTTACCTTGTACCACCTGTCAGAATGATTTAGTACCTATTCCTTTGGATAGCAACCTTCTGCTAGGTGTCAAATCTCCTCTTTACAATTTGTTTCTTGATCCTTCTGATTGAATGTATCTTCTCTGACCTTTCATTTCTTGTCTTCACAACAGGTTCTTCTCTCATCAATTAGTTCAACAATGCTTAACCTTGACTTCAACATCTTCTCTATGCCTCTTTCACACATGATACTCTCATTAGTATATCTCTTTGCACACTTACTCCCCCTTAGGGTTTACCTCTATAAGTAGGCATCATGTAGACAATCTTAGGTACTAATCAACAACTCTTGTTAATTTCTATTGCCTCCTAATGCTTTCCTTTTTTTGATTGGTTGCACGGGTTGCATAGGGATGCATGATTTGATCAATCCTTATCTCTTGATATCAAAAATTCAAGATTATATTTACCAAAAATGATTTACATAGAATTTTGTTTCATTACAAACATCTATGTCATTAACTAGTTACTCGACATCAATAGGCTTTTGATGCTCATCCTTAACTATGCTCTTGTGTTGTTTGCTAAGCTCCTAAATCACTTGGCACTAACTATCTTCTTAGTATTAACTATTTTTTGGCACTAGAGTGACTTAGTACATACTAACTACTCCGCACATACTAGTTCTTGGCACTAACTATCATATTACTCAGCATGTGTTGTCTAGATACTTATGCTTGGCATGCTCTAATTACTCAGCTCACAATGATCTCTCTGGTTGGTCTGTTCACTCAAAATGCACTATGCACTCAACCTAAGTAATGGTTTGGTCATAGTGATGCCCAACCAATTATGCTAGATGATGATTAATTTTTTTGTCACTACTTTGTCAAAACCATAATGAGATTAACAACTGTTAGGAATTTCTTCAACCCTATTAGGAGTTGATATTACAATTACAACTGTATATAAGAAGAGTCCAATTCCTTAACATGTAATTAAATAGTTTAGTGCCTTTATACAAATGAGATAGATGCAAAAACCTCTTTATCGCTAAATGTTGTACTTCACATAGCGTTTATCACTTTAGTTTGCATAAAGTAACTATTTATTTATGCTAATTCCTTTCACAAAAATCTTGTGTAGTCAGCTTGATGCAATCACACATTACACTAATTTAGGGTAAACATATAGGTTTTTATCCCTACAAACATAAGTAATTATTTCATGATTGAAATAAATCCTTAACACTTTATACCTCTTTTCTTGTTGTACTCAATTTTGTTGTGCACACTATTTTTAGCAATATTTAGAATATAAATATATATGTACTAATTGTAGTGATATACGCACTTGGGCACATCATTATGACACTTTGATATACCTTCCCTTAACTCTACATGTTCCAACTATCACTATAGCCTTTTTTATACCAAAAAATAATCTCTATGCTGCCAGTGAAACTGCCTAACACTTGGACAATTTTCTATCTCTGACTGTAGAATCTTCAATAGTATATTTTGTCAATACATCCTAAAATATATTTTTCCATAAATGACAACCCTAATTAATCTTTGTTGGGCCCATTTTCCGTTGCACCAAAAGCCATGACTATTAGTGAACATGGAACACCACATAATTAACCACCTGTGGGCAAGGGAGCGCGTCGCATCACCCAACAATCTCCCCCTCGACGCGCATACCAGGTGCTTACGCGGGTCGGGAAGGCACCAGGGAGATTTGAACCCATGACCAAGCCAAAACCAGGCTCTGATACCAATTGTTGAGCCCATTTGTTGTTGCACCAAAAGCCATGACTGTTAGTGAACATGGAACACCACATAATTAACCACCTGTGGGCAAGGGAGCGCGTCGCATCACCCAACAATCTTACCTAGTGATATTGCCAACAAATATATCATTTTATATGCATGTTTGAGAAATGGACTCATCTTGATACTTTTCTAATTGTAATACCAACTCCTAATAAGGTTGAGGCTTCTAATAAGGCCTAGTTGATGAATACCACAACAAATAACAAAAATACAAATTACAAGAACAAAATATGGGCTTTTTATTATTGCCACAAATGTGGAATTGCATAATTTCAATATGCAAACCCTCATGGGCACCTTCCTTACAATATTTTGTAAGATAGATTGTAAATATCACCCATTTTTTCCCTAGATAACTAATAGGCCTTCCTTATATAGGCACTTTCACTAACTAGGAATATTCTAAAAACTAAGCCAAAACCCTTGAGACTAACCAACCTCATATTATATTATTTCATTACACTGTATTACACAAGATCAACTCGAGCCAATTTACAAATTACATTTTTGGATGCATCATGTACATGGTAATTTGTGTGTTCAAGGAATAATAGTGTTAAAGGTGCACACACTAGATGTGATTGTCTAAATGCTAAGATCAAAATAATAACAACCTTCAAAGACCACCCTTGTATCCCTAACTAAAACTTCTAAAATGGCCCTTAGAGAAGCATCTTAGTGGAAGTTCTAAGTTCGAAATGGCATGATAATGCTAAATGGATGTAGATCTATCAATACTATGTGAATCTAGATGAAAGATGGATGGATTAGCTAGAGATGAGATGAAGAAACTAATAAAATATGATTCTAAACATGATAATAAACTATTATAATGCTAAATAAATGCTATGATAAATGATCTAGCTTAATGCAAAAACAACCATAATGTCTATGCTTCTAGAATTTGGGTCCCTTTGCTTTCAATTTGCCTTCTATTTGTAGGATTTTGGAAGGGGTTGGGATAAAGATTTGAGATTTTATTTTTTACTAAGGGTAATGGTGAAATTGCATCTCATTAGACTCCAAGAGGAAAAGTCCAAGAGAATTTAATTGTGAGGATAAATAGACTTTTTCATTTCTTTTTAAATCCAAGAAAGATGGATTTTCACTTTTGAGAGGATAATGGCTTTATTTGATTTATTTAAACTTGCATTTATTTTTAAATTTTGAATTTTTCTTTTTCATTTTATTTTCAATTTTTTGATTAATTATTTGATTTTTTTTTTTTGCTTTTAATTGATTTTTCAATTTTTAATTTATTTTTTATTAGATTTAGCGATTAATTTCTGAATTTATTTTAATGTCATTTAAGGGTGTCTAAAAATGACCCTCTTTGAGCTAATATGTGAAGCATATTGGTTCAAAGATTATTATTTTTTTCTAATTTTAAACTCATTTCATCCACTGAGTCCTTGATCAATTATGGTTTGATGACTCTGATTTGTCATTGTAACTTTTTGTTGATAATTTTATGATGATATCCTTATGTGATTGATTGATTGAAGATGATATTTTGCATATTTGCAAGATTTTGTGTTGATAGTGCAATTTTTTTAAGCACCTAGATTAGATGCCCTGGTGTAGATGATTGGTTGATTTTTTTGTTGGATATCCATGTTTGACTGATTGCGTGATGGATATAGGATAGGTTTGTTCCCCCTTGGAAATGAAATTGAAATAGGTGCCAAAGGGGTCAATAGGGTAAAGACAATTTTAATTTTATTTCTGAAAAATACAATGTTATAGAACATAATACACAAAAGTGATGTGGGTTGATCGATCTAATAGATTGAATAGGAGAGGATATTCCCTACTCAAGATATAGAGGTAGGAAAATAATGATTTGTTCTTGATCGAACCATTAGTGGATTAGCTAGAAGTGGTACTCATAGATTGATGTAGGATTATCACTTTGAAAATATTGATTGATAGTGTTGTTTTGATGTGCAAGAAGGTGTCGGAACATAAGCTATATGTTTGTAGACTCTACCCATTGATATTTGATCTCATAGAGTGATTATCTATTAGGCCGTGACAATTGATTGATGATTGTGGGCTGGGATACCTGTTAGATATGCTCTAGTTCTGAGTGAACCAAGGGATACTAAAAATTGTGGCCAAGCATGGGCACTTAGACCACAATACATTTCATTTTCCCATGGGTGAGATGACCATCACTCTCTAGGAAGTTCACTAGATATGTCAGATTTTGATGGTTGAGGAACTAGTTTAGTATGATCTTAACTATGATGGAATGAAGTTCTATGATTCTTGAGATATTTTTCTATATGAGGGTGTTTCAGAAATTTGAGCGATGATAGGGGATGTCATAAGGAGTGGTAGAGTATGTCAAATCAGTCATAGGTTGATGGTTCTAGTACCCCTGGTAATGGGGCTCTGTAAGCACCTACATGATATAGGCAGACTATTTTTTAACACAGTGACATTATTGTTTCCATTATTATTGATATATCATTGAAGTAAATTTTTTGGACCTTTCATAAGTATCATATTTTTTTGGGTATCATTGATGTCACTATATTGTGGACTTTTCATTTTGCGATGATATGCAACTACATGATGGACAGTCTATCTTTGCATAATTATAGATATGTTTATTAATGTGATGTGATGATATGCTTAAATTTTCTATGATGCATGTAGGATGTGACAGTAGATGGATATGATGTATGGATGTATGATTAGAAGAACATGTAGTATAGAAGGATATATATATATATATATGCAATAGGAAATAGGTGACATAAAATTTGAGATTCAAATGCTATGACATGATGTGATGAAAATGCAATATGATTGATATAAAAATCCAAAAAACTTGATCAATCTCATCATTATTTTGATGTTTTATTGTTTTTTCATTTTTAATAGTGTAAAACTCTTTCTAAAAATCCCAGTGTTTGTTCCTTGCAAGAGAATGCTAAATGCTAAATTTTTATCTCGACCCATTAGGAAATGCTACAGATAGGAGGAAAAACTAAGAACAAGGATAATGCAAATTGTAAAATAGATGGATACACCTAATTGTCACTTTTTATTTAAAGAAGATTCTTTTCAAGTTTAATCATTGGGCACTAAAAATATATGATAAAGTACACCCACCAATAGTTCAACCATGGTAATATGAATAGTTTATCAGTTGAAGTAGATAATAAAAATGAAAACCATATGTGTGAGCCAGATATATTCAATAAATACAACCTATGAAAGATAAGATTTGCAAATGTACATCAAATATACGTAGTAAGGAAACAATCAGGAAAAAAAAAAGGTAGTCATGTTTTCATCCTAACATCTCTAGTCTCGGACATCATCAAGTTCCTAGAAATTAATGACTATGGGATGAAACATATCATATAATCAATTCATGTCTAGTAATCATACATCAATGTGGTTCTCTGCATATAACAAAATATTTATGTACCAAAATATAAAATTGTGTGGTAAGTTGGTACCATAAAGACGTATATGTGCATTATGCTATGTGTTCAGGTCTAGGCCACAAATAGAGTCAAAAATCACTAGTTGTGTGTCATTATGTGAAAGCATAAGATTCAAAGCATGGACATTGGCATAAAGAAATGGTGGTGGTGGACACAAACGATCATATACCACCATGGCTACAATGTGTATTCTAGATTATAGGGCCATGCAAAGGGCAAAAAATATCAAGGTAATTGGATTCTCTAGAACATGTCTATAAATAGGAGATGGGATGATTGGCTAAAAATAATTTCTCTTCAAAAATTATTGATTCTAGTACCAAAAGAATCCTTGGAAAAATAAAATGGGTGAGTTCCAATGGTCATCTCACAAGATCTATCAAAGAAAGTTGCTAAGAATGTTGAGACTAGTGTTAGTGGACATGGGGAAGATGAAGGAGAAGGTTTGGAAGGACTATGGATGAGGAAAGGGAAAAGGGAGAAGGGAAAAATGAGCCCGTCATGTGTCGGGTGAGCTAGTTAGTCATCTTGAGCTCTAGATACTAGACCACAATCCTATCAAGGTTAGTCAAATGGAGGTCATGTAGGAATATCTTGAAAGGTCAAAATTTAGGGTGGGATAACATCCTCTATCATCTTTATTAATTTTTTCAAGGAGTATGGTATAGCTTTCACTTCAAGAGGATTTTGGTGTTGAGTTGTCATGTCATACAGAGAGGAGTCAACTTGAGGAGACAAAAATTGCCCAAGAGCCCTTAGCAAGTGTGGAGGAGGGGCATCTTTGGGTCAACCAAAGAAAGAGCCTAAGCTTGATGGTGTACCACAACTAGAGCATGAAGTGGAGGAATTGAAAAAAGCTCTTGCAACAAAGAGAGTTTGAATTGAAAATGTAGAACAAGAAATCACATTATTGTTGGGTTTGGGAAATAGGGCACATGAGGATGGGGCATGGGTAGAAATAAGGCTCCTAGAAGTGTTGCTAAATGATAAATGAGCCTGGGTGAAAGCTTTGGAAGTTTCACTATGGGTAGAAAGATCATAGCCAAAAGGAAATGATGTTGTGGTGTAGGCTGAATGAGCATGGGTGTAGAGACTACAAGATGCATTGAGAATGATACAAGTAGGTTTGAATAGAACAAAGAATGAGTTGGGGCTTCTCCAAGTATAGTTAGATTCATTTAAGGGTATAGTGTCAAAAACTAACATGGTATCTATGAAGATTCAAGAGTGGTTGGTGTCAATCAATGTGAAGGTGAAGTAGTATCAGTAGTGGCTTGGTGTGGCTAAGACCAATGTAGAGCAATAGAAGATGGTAGGTAAGCATGTTGTGGCCCAATGGGCAATTACCATGTTTGGTATAAACAAACTAGTGGAAAATGTGTTCATGGAAATATAAAGGACTACCAAAGTTCATCAAAAATTCATGTATTATATGGGGTTATACCATCAAGTGGTCCTTGTAGATCAATCGCAAGGGACTCAGTCTTTGCATAGACAATTTACCCATTTGTTTATTAATCATTTACATAGTGGCAAGTTTCTAATACCAAGGGATGATTTATGGGTGAAGCAAGGATCTACGACTAGAGCTTCATCCTCTAGGAAGGCACCAAGGGAATGTTCCCTGTCAAGAATCCAAATATGCCAAGCCCAAAAGGAAGGCTACAATAAGCTTTGTGCTAATTTGTGCATCATTGTAGTTGAACCAAGGCTCAGTCGTGATTAAAAAGTCCTAATTTTTTTTTTAAAGTCCTTTTGAAAACAATTGAATCTTGTGTTTTTCGTCAATTTATTTACAACTTTATGAATGAGAACCTCATCATCAAGTCCATCTAAAATCGGTCGAGGTACACCAAACCTAACCTAAAGGATGGAAATTATAGATGGACACTAGCTTAATATGAAATTAAGAGATCATCAGATCAAAATAATTTTGAAATATGCAAATAAAAATTAATTCATAGGATTGCTTTAATTTTTATGATGATATATGCATTTTTTTGTGATTTTTGGAATTTTTTTGAAAATATGATTTTAAGATAAATATGCAAAAATTAAAAAATGTGCAACAAGTTCATTTTTTTTCAATCAAATTTAACAAGGTTTAGAACTAAATAATAAATTGGATTGAAAATCATCAAGAAGCTTGACAATTGATATTCTTTGAATATTACAAGCATCATGTACTTGTGTGTCTTTGTTAGAGGACGAATGACTTACACTTATGCATTCTAACCTAGTGTTGCAATGATTTAAATTTAATGCCAAAAAAGTGGTCTAAAATGGGCTTTGAATGAAAGATGTGTGTGAACTTGTGCAATATTTAGAAGTTCTGGTAGACATTCTTTGGTATAATCATAATTTTTGTAATGAGGCGTTATTGGACCAAGATGAGAGGTGCACTGAGTTGGAAAAGTAGGAAGTGCTAACTCATGAATTACAGGTTGAGTTTGGAGGAGAATTTGGTCTACTACCTAACTTGGTTGATTGGGGTTCAGTTGTGTTGACTATCTCTTGATTGAGAAAATATGCATATATTGATAGCCTTTGCAAGAAAGTTAGAGAAAAAAATCAAGATGAACTATCCTCCCCTTTGTTGAGTGTTGCGAATAGTACTTTTCTTTAGGTTTGGGTAAAGATAGACATTTATGAGCTGGTAAAAAGGTGTTTTTGGCCTTGAAAATGCATTTTTGGGCTTTAAAAGGTGCTTAAGGGCCTAAAAATGTATTTGAAGGCATGAAAAGGTGATTGGGACTTCAAAAAGGAAATTGGAACTTGAAAAGGGAAAATTAGGCCTTGAAAAAGGCACTAGTGGGCCTAAAAAGATGCAAATGGACCTAAAAAGGTGCTAGAGGGCTTGAAAAGGTGTTTGGACCTTGAAAAAGGCACTAGTGGGTGTGAAAATGCAAGTCGGCCTTGAAAAAGGTGCTAGAGGGCCTAAAAAGGTAATTAGACCTTGAAAAAGGTGCTAGTTATTCTAAGAAGGCAATTGGGACTTGAAAAAGGTGTTGTGAAGACTTGGATTTTATGATCGGATGTTAATCTAGCCTTATAGATTGCTAAGAGCATTATTGTGATGTATGCAAAATGATACTCTATTTGGATGGTGATGAAAGAGTGTGATTTATCTCTGTGACAATCCAAGTGGTGCTTGATTTTCCAAAGCTAGGAATTATGTTCAAGGCATAAGAGATGGATTTGAGGGACACAAGGCCTCTCAAGATAGAATTGATATATGTGTTGGATAACATTGGTTAATTGTGGCCTCTGCAACATGAATAAGTCTTAAAATCCATCTTGATTCACATTAATTAAAGAGTGATAATGGGATTTGAAAACCTCATATTTGTTATTTGCATCATGCCAAATTTTTCCAAGCCCAAGAGCATGTTTTGAGACACAATCATACTACTTCTTAATCTCTAGGTCTATAGGGATGCTATTGACAACTTTTTTGGGAGATACTAGGACAAGGATTTTCTGAGACATGACAATTGGATCACAAGACCTTTTGGGATAGTATTGATATATTTTTGAAAGGTACCAGGATCTCAATAAAATATTTAAATATATTCAATATAGGACCTTGCCATTGATCTCATATAAAATTGGTCAAGGTACGCAAACCCGTCCTGAAGGAACAAAAATTATAGATGGACACAAGCTTGACATGAAATCAATGGATCATCAAATTAAAAAATGTATTTAAATAATTTATATAATTTTTTTGAATGTTGGTGTTAGATTGGTTTTGACAATTGAGTGTCAACACACTTAACCAATTCTTTAGTTGATGCCGAGTATAATATAGAAGCCAACTACAATGTATGTCGAGGTAGAAAATTCAATAGGTGCCGAGTGAAGTTCAAGTGCTGAGTGAAGTTTAGATTCTAAGCAGAGTATAGATGTCGAGTGAAATAGAATTACTATAGGATCTGAGTGAGATAGTTTTCTTATATGTGTCGAGCCTCAGCACTCCTATGTGTTGAGTAACATAGAATCAACATATGAATTTGTTCCTTCACAAACTTAGATGTAAACCATTTTTGGAGCTGACATAGGATGAATCTTGAAGATAAGATTAAATCTTTTGCAATCAACATGCAGCCAATGAGAAAAATGTAGAAGGCATGCAACCAATAAGAAAAGTACAAGAAATAAGGTTGAAATGAAGATTTAATATTGATCCTAGATTCATACCTAACCCGAAGTCTTCAAAATCTTTAAAAGGATGACAAAGCCCCATTATGCAAAAGAGAGAGGATGCGCATGTGAAAAGTGCATGGGTGAATTATAGAAAAGTGAAGAAGGGTGAAAAGACTTAGTGAAGAACATAGCAACATAACAGAATCTAGTTGTTGAAGAATAGAGTATCAAAACCTTGAAGGGTGATAGAGCAGAACAAGGATCTGTAATCACAAATTAAAGATTGCAAAGCTATCAGGTCAAAGACTTTCTAATACTCTCTAGCAATTGTATTAGATATGGAAATCCTATGGACTTAGGTTGGCCTAGCAGCCATTTGTAAATCCTTTAATAGGGTGGCATTCCAAGTGAATGTACTAAAGTCCTTTAACTAGGCCTACTTTTAGTAGGGTAGTGAAATCCTTTAACTAGGTCACTTTTAATAGGATATAAAGTCTTTAACAAGATAGGCCTTTCATAAGTTAGACCATTGGAAGTGGTAAAACATTGTAACCTTAAAAAGTTGCACATTGTTGCAGTGATATTTTGTGGGTTTTATCCCCACCCTAGTTTTACCTTCTCATTTTGGAGGTTTTCTGGGTTACCAAATTTGTGCATTATTTATTTTCATGCATGTCTTTACTTTCATGTTTATTAGATGAATTAGATGCATTTAAATGGTTTTAGTTAAAAGGATTTGAAAAGGTAGAATTAGTTAATTCTTATTCACACCCCCCCCCCCCCCAGAAGTAAATCTTCCCACTTTATTAATTCCAACAATTGGTATTAGAGCCTCATTCTCACAAGGAGGAGCATTACAACTTGGAGAAAAGATATGAAAATGGAAGTCTACAAACTTGGGAAGATCATAGAGAATCAGGCAATTGACATACAACTTACTTTACATGCTTTGGAAGAAGCTAGAGGAGAACTAAGAAAATCCTTAAAAAGAAGAAGAGAGATTGCCATACTTGAGAATGACACACAGTACAAGGAGATTGACACCTCAAATCTATTTTCAAATGGAGATTCCAAAGAGTTTGATGCAGCAATAGAAAACCTAATGGATAAGAATAGAGCTCAAGAAGAAGAAATCAAAACACTCAAGCTTGAACAATAATCACAAGCCATGATGCTTTGTGAGGTGATTGAACAGAAGAAAAGAGCCATTAAAGATAAGGCTATGTTAGAAGAAAACAAGAGAAACCTTGCCAACAGAGTGGAAGAAAAGTCAATTGAGCTAGCAAAAAATTTAAAACATGCAAATAGAGATCCTAAGTTAGATGATGAATGCACATCATGAATTAAATGTCAAGTACATTGAGATCTCTAGACTGAAAATGCAAAATGAACAACTGCAAAATGACCTGAAAAGAGAGAATGAGATTACAGAGAGCTTCAACAACCCCAATGAGGCCATCAAGTACTTTGAGTAGCTACTAAAATCACCAAGGGCAAGCAATGATACTTCAGGACTACGTTACATCAGCACTAAACAAGGAGAATCATCCAAGACTACAGAAGAAAGAAGTGGCAAAGGTAAGAACACTAAACTTACTTATCTTTTCTATGGTAAAAAGTGACATACCTCTAATGTATGTAGGAGAAAAAAATGCCCATCAGTATGACAAACCTAAGAATGCAAGTCATTGTCAAAAGTGTAAAAAACAAGGACATCAAGCACATAACTGTAGGACTAAGACTATCAGAACGCCAATATTTGAAGGTCACTGTTATAACTGCAAGAAGTATGGACATAGAGCTTTTGAGTGCAGATCAAAACCTATGTGGACACCAAATTAGGTAGCAAGGGAAGGTAACCATGGTTATCACTACAATTGGGACTACAACACCAGGTATAGCTATCATTACTATCAAGAATATGGACAAATTTTTGAAAATTGCATAAGGACACATTTCAAAGGAAACTATAGTAGATGGTTGAGCCAAACCATATGTTTCAATTTCTTGAGAATTGGTCATATCAACAGGAATTTCCCAACAAGGTCAAAGAAATCCAACTCAAAGAATGACAAAGGTAAAGAGAAGGTAGATGTTGAACACATCAAAGGATAAATGAATAATACATGGAAAAAGAAAGATGAGGGTAGCACATCAAATGAAGGGATTGCTTCACCTAATAGGTCAAGTGGTCACACTTCATCAAACTAAGAAAGAGAAGGAATGATGGACTAATTTACAAAGTTTTATTATACATCAGTTCCTAGACAAGAAAGTATTGAAAAAGAATAGATCAACATGAGCAAAGATGCAAAGTTAAAAATTCAAGATTTCACAAGTGTTGTCAAGTTACCCTTAGATGTCGAGTAAAAATCTAGTATAAGTTAAGTTGATTGTCAAGACTATAGGAGCTGAATGATTAGTAGGAGCTGAGTAGGTAGAGGAAGCCAAGTGAAGAAGAAATCTCAGTTGAAGCCGAATAAATAATACTCCTGTGGAAGTCGAGTGGTGAAAAGACAATGGAAGCTGAGTAATGTAGAATCCTTTAGAAGCTGAGTGGATAGTTGTAAATGTACTAAGCATTAAATGCAATGAAAATAGGTATATTAACGTATTTTCAATCATTTTTTCTCATCACAAATGAAGAGAAAAGATAAGAAAGAGCACAGAACAAATCCAAAGTAGAAAATCCAGTGTATAAGAAGATTTCAACAGCATTCTGACATGATTCCATCAATTTCAAGGTATTTACGACTATGCTGAGCTATGTAGTTTCATGTTTTCTTCATGTTAAAACCCTAGATTGTGTAAAATTACTTCTAACTCTAGAAAAACTTAAGAGAAGGAACCATTTGAAGTCCAACTAGTGTCTAAAGAGGTTAGAAAACCCATTTTTTTTCCAATACCTAAATTTGCATATAAGAATGATCTAGGTAGAGCCCTATCTATCATACCCCCTAAGGTTGTAATGGTTCAAGATGTAAGGAAATGCTTAAATTGCAAGATTGGAGCCATAGGTGACATGGAAATAAGGGAGGCCTATGAAAAATTGTGTAATAATGGAGTGTTGAAGGAAGAATTTTAGATTGTTGAGTGGAAGGGTTTAATGTGAGCCCTAGAATTCCCCACCATTTTCAAGACTAAATGGATTAGGCTAGTGCTAAGTAGAATGCATGATGGTAGTTTATGGTAGGAGGATGGCCCTATAAAAATCACAAAGAGAATTGTACATAGAGTGACAGGGTACCCAAACCTAGATAGGCTGAAGACCTTTAGGAGTGATTCTAAGGAGGCAATGGAGAAAAACATAGGTGCTAAGTGGAATAAGAGAGGAATTATAATTAACACTATCCAAAACCCTCTAATTGACTTTTCTATTAGGGCCATTGTACACAAATTGTACCAATCTAGCAAACTCAACAATGTGCCCTACATTGCAGTAGATGTAGTATACAAATTGGTGAAGAAGGATCATACATATGATCTTGCAGAACTACAACTGCAATAGATCAATGAAAATCTAGCAAAAACTAGGAGAACCAAGGGAGTCCAATGCAAATTTGGTTCCATTTTATATTTATTTTCTTTTATGCTTAGAATGAATTTCCTTCTTTTGGAAAAGTTGCATGGAAACTTTGATAGGTGAATCATAGCTCAAGTCAATGAATACATTGAGTACATGGGAGCTAATTTTGAGACCTTGATGACTAGTTATTTTGAGGACATTAAGAAGAAAATGAAGCAAAGGCTTGGAATTCCAGTTTCCTTAGTAGAGAAACATGTAAATAATGTATGTTTTCTTGTAGATATAGACTATATATACATACAAGCTTCCATACCAAGAGTGAGATGGTTAAGACTTCTTGGGTATGAAATAAACATAAATAAAGCATCAGCAGCAATAACTACATTATTGGCTAAGAAAGTTGAAAAGGATGCACCACATTTTGGAACTTATGATGTGGTGAAATAAAAAGTGGATATGGAGTTGAAGACCATCTCCACTTTGAAAAAGAAGGACAAGCTTGTTAAGAAGCTAAAAGCTAAATTTGAGGAAGGTACTATAAAAGAAGTAGAAGAAGAAGGTGAAGATGCCGAGAGTGATGAAGAAGAGCAAGATTAGTTGTGACTTGCCTTAACCCAAGGTATGGGAGAAGACGTAGATGAGGAGGAAGGTGTCAAGAAAGAAGTACCAAAGGCTAAGCCAAAGAAAAGAAAAGCTCAAAAATAGCTAGCTACACAGCCCAAGGGAAAGAAGAAGGCTACAAAGCCAAGCCCGGCTAAGCCAACTACAAGGGGCAAAGGAGTAGGAGAAATAGAAGGCAGTAGAACAAGGAGGACCTGTAAAGTAGAAGAAAAGAAGAAAGTATGTTGCACCTCCTCAATTAAATGAAGAAAGAATAGAGTCTGATGAGACCAATTCAGATTGGTAAGCCATTCTACCACATCTAAATTGGGAAGAATTTATAATAATATTAGAGACAATGCTGATTTAATTGGTATAAAGACCATAGATTTCAATAAGTTGTCAAAGGAACAATAGAACATAATGGAAGAGTCCATCTACACTATGATGGCTAAGTTCAAGACCACCCCACTTGAACTAGACAACTCAATGCCTAAGGAGTTAAGCTGATTAGTTGAGAATAAATGCCATTACTATCTTAAAATGGAAAAGGAAATAAGAGAGTCTACATTAGCTCATGTAATGCTAGACCTTGCTAAAGGTCAAATAACAAAGGATATTAAGGAGCATAGGAGAAAATTTGCACCCAAATACAAAGCCTTAAAAAATTTGTAGAACCAAATAGAAGATGTTGTCAAAAATTCTAGACAAATGTGGAAGTTAATATATGGATTGACAACTATGAAAGAAGGGCAAGAAGACCCATTTGAAGGTAAAAATGATGAAGAAGAAGGAGAAAAAGAAAAAGCTGAGGAAGAGGAAAAAGAGATAGAAGAGCAGATAGTGAAGAAGACACATGGTGGAGAGGCAAAAACTGAGGAACAGTAGGAAGAACAGAGTGTCTAAGACACCCAACTGCCACCACCAAGTCCTCAACATACAACACCTATAGATACAGTAATTGTAAAGGATGTTCCTGACACTTTAGCTTAGAAAATCAATCCTTTAACTACGGAGGATCTCAAAAGGATCCTTCACCAATCTACATTGCAAGCACAACTTTGTACAAATCCAATTTTGGTGAGTGTTGATGAGCTACAGAAATTTGTAGCAAAGATAACAAGGGAGAAGGAAAGCACACAAGAATAATCTACACAACCTCCCATAGCTACAGAAGATCAACCCAAAGAGCAAGAAGAACAAGATAAAATTGCTAACGTTGATAGTACAGTTATAATAGCAACAACTACCAAGGAGCAAGCAAAGGAACAAATAGGGCAACATGTTCTTACTGCACAAAGTCAAGGTGCACCTCCTCAAATTTTCATTATTGATCAAGGCAATAGAGAAGAGGATAAAGAAGAAGAGGAAACCCCTAAGGAGCAGGAGGCAATACAAACATTGGTGAACATTCCTACCTTGGGGGCTCCTGATAAGAAGCCAAGCATTGATGCAGTACCATTGTAGATTTCAACACCAATCTTGAGCTCCACCAAGGTTGCAAGGGTACTTTACTATGGAGACCCTACACTTGATGAAGAAATAGTCATACCCAATTATGACTCAAGAACTATGAACCTAAAATAAATAAATGAAGTGCAAGAGGCACTAGAGAGGAGGAAGAGACAAGAAATACTCAAAAATTAGTTTAGGCAGAAGCAAGCACTAATAGAAATCAAGGACATATTTCTTGATGTATTCAACTTGCAAGTATCTGATGAAACCTAGCCCATCATGGAGCAGTTGTCTAACATTGTGGACTAGGTATAGAATGAAGACCTAGAAACTAATGTTAAATTATTAGAATGGTCAGAAAAGAAGTTTTAGATGAAAGTGAATGAGAAAATATCAAGTGAAATAGCACTTTCACAAGTTGAATTGGCAAAGAAGATTAAAAAAGTGAAGAAAGTACTTGAGAATGTATTCTCATTGTACAATAAGTTGTTTGATCCATCATATTTCACACAAGAAACTAGCCAAAAGATACTGAGCTTGGATTGAAATCTAAAGATTTTCAACACTCGGCTACCCAAAGATCTAGCTTAGAGTGAGAAGCATTTTGTAGCTACACTTCACACACAAAAAGAATTGGTTGTATTGATAGTAGAAGAGTGAAATGTCCCTTTTCTAATTTTATATGATATTTCAAACCTCTAATCAGATCTTTAAGATCAAACAACCAATCTTTCAAAGATCCACCAATTTCTCAATAAACGCCAAATCGGGTATGCCGAAAATAGTGCCAAAAAACTTCACAGCTTCACATATTATTAGTAAATTTGAAAGTGGAAATTTTTATAAAAATTTAACCAGCATAACAGCCTACAAAATGACATTTTCATATCTGTATAACATGACACAATAGCTCCCAAACGGAGGACAAAAACAATGCTCATCGGGCTCCCGAAAATAGCACAAAATAGCTCAAAATCACCACAAAAACTTAGTAATCTATCACAGAAGTATAATCATATCCAAATACATATATTCATATCTATTTTAAAATTTAAAAGTCTGATATACAGCAGCAACCCAAAATGATATGAAATACTCAACCGAAAACACCAAACTCTTACAAAAAATACACCCAAAAACTCACAAATCTGCATTGTTCAGCACAAAGGCAAACTCTGCATGAGCATGCACATGGAATGGCTTCAAACTCCCATCCTTAGCCTTCCTGGAAACCTAAAAAATCCCATTCTTGGGTCTCCCTAGAAACCTGCAAACTCTCGTTCTTGGGTCTCCCTGGAAACCTGCAAACTCTCGTTCTTGGGTCTCCTTCTCCACAGGTTTGGCAGCCTCTGAAGAATAACAAAGAAATGAGCAAAAATCAAGTTCTAGAATCAGCCCAAAATGCCTCCAAACTCCTTAAAAGAGGCCATAACCCTAACTCACGTCCAAGAGGGGTTAATAAAATATATTTTAATAATAATTTTCATTTATTAGTCCATTAGCTTCCAAAGATTATCCCCTTTTTTCGAAACTTCACCTTTTTGGGCCGACCTACCTTAGAAAAGATTATTATTTTTAATTATTTAAAAAGGGGACATGACAAGTCCTCTCCTTCCAAATATTGCTTGTCCTCAAGCAATGGCTAAAAAATAAAGCAATCAATCCACTTGGATCCCAAATGTAGTCATGAACTATACTATTGTCAATTAACACAGGCTCCTACAATATCCTCTGCAATATAACCAAGAGGAATCCATAATCAAACTGACAATTACTGCTCAACCAAACTCCAAAGTCACAACTTCCATAGTCAGAAACCCATGAGACACAAACTCTTAGAACATCAAAACCCAAGTAAAGTGGACAAATCAAACTACCAACATAGTAAATACCATCAATGCATCCCACTGGCCTATACAAAATATACAATCCAACTCTGCAACAATGGTGAATGCTCCTAAATGAAATTATATTGTGTATGGAGAATCCACACACTGTACAACTCCTGCAGTCAACACAACTTTGCAGATCACCGACCACTGTCTCATAACCATAACTCCCATGTACTGCTGATGGTGAAAAGACATTACAAAATAAATAGCAAGAAATGGAACCCAAACCAAATTTTCCTGCCATCAACTCCTCAACACAAGGATCAAATGTTAACTGATGTACATACCCTGCAATATAATGTTGATTAAAAAAACCAAACTCAGTCAACAACTCACCATGAACAAGTGATACAACCCACTATGATTGATCACCAGCTAAGCCAGGAGATGTCATAGCCAAAGGAGTAGAATCAATAACAACACCCGCTGAAGCATCACTCCAAAACTCTTGCTCTAAGTCATGTATTATATAGCTGTCGACTGCAGAACCTATCACCATGTCATGCCCATCACAACTCTCATCTCGAGGCATCAAACTATCCCATAACTGATGATAAGCATTAGGAACCAAAATGCATCTTTGTATCATCATCTCATCAACATGGTCATCAAAGGTGAATTGATGAGCATACCTCACAATGTAATGTTGATAGAATTTGCCAATCTTAGTCAGTGGCTCAGATTGCAATCCAAATGAAACTAATTGCAATTGATCATTAACCATGTTGGTACTGACTACTACCTCTGAAGATATCACCAAGGGAGTAGTATTACTAGAAGGAACCATGCCAACTGCCAGCTCACCAACATCACACATGATCTTTGATACATCTCTAGTCTCCATGCCATCAGTACTAGGGGCCACCACCATGTCAGGAATACAACAATCTGCTACAACACCCAACTCAACTGAACCTGACTCTAGTGGGAATGAACCTGATATGCCAATGTTAGTATCAAGGATGGATGCATCCCCATCTCCACTTTCTCTAACAATCTCGGCCATGGACATCCTCGGATCACCAAACACCATAGCTTGTGACTATATAGAATCAGGTAAAGACTGTAGTCACTCTAATTCCATGATCACCTTAGCCAGATGAAACTGTGACTCCTCAAAAGTCAACTGTGTACTCTCAAGAATCTCAGAAGTCACCTCGAGTTGCTGAGTAAGCTCACTCACCTCATCTTCCTTGGCCAATAATGCATCATATGCTGTACTCCCCCACTCCATAAGATAATCTCTGTCGGCTACCAACTGCATATAGTTCTATCTCAAAATCTGGATAGCCTCCCATAAAGAGTGGAACTCTATCAAGGAAAGATAACTACCTCCCTGCTCATCACTAGTAGGAGAACCCCATCCATAAATTTCTAACAACTGACGAGCAGCGTCGAAATGCAAGAAAGCGATAGAAATGTCTCGGTCACTGACTCTCAACTAATTAGATACATGATGGCACTATCTAGACTGTCTCCTACAAACCTCCTCTGATGCACTGTCTAAAGGAATATCCTCAAAGTTACTAGTCTCTAGAGTATTACCATCCATATCCTGTGAATCAAATCCAAAGCTCATATCAACATACGAATTATCAAAAACTATAGCACTGCTGTCCAACTCCTTTGTACCAAAAGAAACTGCCAAGGAAACTAAGTCTTCAAAACTACCCACTGCATCCTCTTGGATGTCATCAATGCCAATATGATCTTGGGACTCATTTCTACACACTGCCAAATATGAAATATCATCAACACATTCCAGCAAGTATGGCTGACTGGATATATGAGCAAAGCCCAACATCGGTGTATAAAAACTGATACCAACATCAAACAAGCTGCTAGCACAAGAAAAGACAACACCGTGCAATCTGCTAATCAAATCCATGATAGCACCCAAAAAAACACTGCTACCAAAAAGTGTTAAAGATTTCCAGTCAACTGAATCCCAAATGCCAATATAACAATCTCGAGTCCATATCCATAAACTAGAATCAGCTAGTAACTCAAGCAAACTCCTCACCTGAGTAATATGACCAATACCAACTAACTTCACATACCTATCATGATGAGATAATGTAGTCACAATACTATCTTCTCTCACCTTCAGCTAGTGGAATAAATCATGTGAAGTACTACTAGCCTCAACCTCATCTGACGAAGCATCTAACTATGCCTGGTACTCTCTCTCCAAAAAGTCATGAATGCTCAATGTCTGCTCATCTCTACCAGGTATCTCACCATCATGCACAAGAACATCCTCATAATCATCATCCTTGAGGTCAAATCTATCTATCACTCTTTGACTAAAATCATCAAATGTAGTTACCTGATCATGACCTTCAGTAGTCATTCCATGATACCACCAATTATAGGCTGCATCTTCCAAGTGTAGACTTGCAATTTGAACAGCATCACTCTCCTTCATGGGGTTAAGTGTGAAGAAGGTCTATAATTTTTTTAGCCATGCTCTAGCTGATATTTTATTTGTTCCATCAGAAGTAGGTGCTATAAACTTGCTTATTTTATTTTTGAGCTCTCTTCCACTTATGTCATGCTCCCTTCTATACTCTTTCTTGGGCATCAAAGTGTTCATCATATCCACATATTCTCTAAAAGGAACTAAACTGTGAAAGTCATCATCTAAACCATTGTAAGTAGCTCTTAATGCAATCAAGTTACCTGTAACCTCTTCCATGGGATTAAGGGCTGGATTTGGCACTGGTGGCTCATCTGCATGTAGAAAAATAGTTTTTGTTGATTGAGAGGGTGTGAGTTTCAGATTTCTTGACTCCTCTGAAGTGCTCCCTTTCTCATTAATAGATGCAACTCCTTGCAATTTTTTTGTCAACATTCGCAAAGCCTCTCTAGTTTCTGCCAAACTATCCACTATTTGCTTCTGATTATTTTGGATGTCTTGGAAGAATTTCTTTGCCATCTCATCTAGATTAGCCATACTTTTTCCTTCCTTGGATTTTATACTTTTACTTTCAATTGGAGGTTTGATCAAAATTTCTTTATTCTTTTCTCACTATAAATATCTCTTTTCTCTTTCACTTAGTTGCATGCAACCATAAATTTTGAAATGTAGCTGATTAGAAGCAACATGCAACCACCAAATTCACCAAGAACTAACATGCAAATGATTAGAAGTAGAATGCAACCATAAATTTTGACATCCAGCTGATTGGAAGCAACATGCAACCATAAATTATGACATGCAAGATTTGAGTAGTTATCAAAAATGACATGTAAGATCTGGGTAGTTGTCAAAATTGACATGCAAGATCTGGGTAGTTGTCAAAACTGACATGCAAGATCTGGGTAGTTTTCAAAATTGACATGCAAGATCTAGGTAGTTGTCAAAACTGACATGCAAACTTCTACAAACCCTCAGGCTGGCAAGATCATAGCTTTGATACCACTAAAATTTTCCTTTTCTAATTTTATATGATATTTCAAACCTCTAATCAAATCTTTAAGATCAAACAACCAATCTTTCAAAGATCCACCAATTTCTCAATAAACCCCAAATCAAGTATGCCGAAAATAGTGCCAAAAAACTTCACAGCTTCACATATTATTAGTAAATCTGAAAGTGGAAATTTTTATAAAAATTTCAGCAGCATAACAGCCTACAAAATGACATTTTCAGATCTGTATAACATGCACACAATAGCTCCCAAACGGAGGACAAAAACAATGCTCATCGGGCTCCCGAAAATAGCACAAAATAGCTCGGAATCACCACAAAAACTTAGTAATCTATCACAGAAGTATAATAATATCCAAATACATATATTCAGCTCTATTTTAACATTTAAAAGTCTGATATACAGAAGCAACCCAAACTGATATGAAATACTCAACCGGAAACACCAAACTCTTACAAAAGATACACCCGAAAACTCACAAATCTGCACTGTTCAGCACAAAGGCAAACTCTGCATGAGCATGCACATGGAATGGCTTCAAAATCCCATCCTTAGCCTTCCTAAAAACCTGCAAACTCCCGTTCTTGGGTCTCCTTGGAAACCTGCAAACTTTCATTCTTGGGTCTCCTTCTCCACAGGTTTGGCAGCCTTTTAAGAATAACAAAGAAATGAGCAAAAATCAAGTTCAAGAATCAGCCCAAAATGCCTCCAAACTCCTTAAAAGAAGGCATAACCCTAACTCACATCCAAGAGGGGTTAATAAAATATATTTTAATAATAATTTTCATTTATTAGTCCATTAGCTTCCAAAGATTATCCCCTTTTTCCGAAACTTCACCTTTTTGGGCCTGCCTGCCTTAGAAAAGATTATTATTTTTAATTATTTGAAAAGGGGACATGAAAAAGAGGCCAATATTAAGGCCAAATTGATGCAAATTCAATCTTTCATTACCCCACATCTGGAAGTAATCTATAAGGAATAGGTCTATGTAGAAAATGTTCTAAAGAAAGATCCTAATCTTTCTACTCTAGAAGGCCTTGTGCATCTTGCAGCAGAGATGGCCATCTAGCACAAGTCATTGGAGATTGCTTTAGATAATTGGGATGCTTCTCTCAAGATGATTATTGAGGTAAATAATTTTTTTTTGGCAAAGTATTCTATTCATTCTTAGGACCCTTTGACATAAGTGTGAAAAAGGGGGAGATTGAATAAGAATGGGGAGTAATTCAATTCATTATTACATCTAATAAGAATAGGGAGATATAATGTTTTGTGGGAGATGTGAATAAGAATGGTTATATAATACATTCTTTGATAGAAGTAATAAAGAATATCCAAATAGGGAGATATTCAAAATTCACATTTTGAGAAAATCCAAAAGGATGCAAAACTATAAGAAGATGTGATAGGGAATAGATATAGAGAACAGGGAGCAGAAGTAGAGTACAAATAGATACAGAGTGTAGAGAAGGCAAAAAGTATTAGATATATCAGCATGAGATATATTCACCACAAGAATTTTGGTTACAAGAATAGAAATGGCACATCAACTCAGGGGGAGTTATAAGATTTTGAGTTAAGTGTTTTTGCCACTCATGTCAAAGGGGGAGATTTTTGGTCTTAGATTGGTTTTGACAATTGAGTGTCAACACACTTAACCAATTCTTCAGTTGATGCTGAGTATAATACAAAAGTCAAACTACAATATATTTCGAGCCAAAAAATTCAATAGGTTTCGAGTGAGCTTTAGGTGGTAAGTGAAGTTCAAGTGTCGAATAAAGTTTAGATGTTGAGTTGAATATAGATGTCCAGTGAAACAGAATTAATATAGGAGCTGAGTGAGCCAGTTTTCTTATATGTACCGAGCATTAGCAACTAGTAAGTGTCAAGTAATACAGAATCAGCATATGAGTTTGTTCCTTTGCAAACTCAGATGTAAACCATTTTTGGAGCTGACATAGGATGAATCTCGAAGGATCTTGAAGATAAGATCAAATCTTTTGCAATCAAGATGCAGCCAATGAGAAAAATGCAGAAGGCGTGCAACCAATAAGAAAAGTGCAAGAAATAAGCAAGAAATGAAGATTTAATATTGATCGTAGATTCATACCTCACCCTAAGTCTTTGAAATCTTTAAAAGGAGGAAAAAGCCCCATTATGAAAAAGAGAGAGGATGCAAATGTGAAAAGTGCATGGGTGAATTATAGTGAAGTGCAAAAGGGTGAGAAGACTTAGTGAAGAACAGAGTAGCATAGCAGAATCTAGTTGTTGAAGAATAGAGTATCAAAACCTCAAAGAGTGACAGAGTAGAACAAGGATCTGGAATCACCAATTAAAAATTGCAAAGCTATCAGGTCAAAGACTTTCTAATACTCTCTAGCAATTGTATTAGATATGGAAATCCTATGGACTTAGGTTGACCTAGTAGTTGTTTGTAAATCCTTTAACAAGGTGGTATTCCAAGTGAATGTACTAAAGTCCTCTAACCAAGCCTACTTTTAGTAGGGTAGTGAAATCCTTTAACCAGGTCACTTTTAATAGGATGTAAAGTCTTTAACAGGAGAGGCCTTTCATAGGGCAGACCATTGGAACTGGGCAAACATTGTAACCTTGAATAGTTACACATTGCTACAGTAGTATTCTATGGGTGTCATCTCCACCCCAGTTTTACCTTCTCATTTTGGAGGGTTTCTGGGTTACCAAATTTATGTGTTATCTGTTTTCATGCATGTCTTTACTTTCTTGTTTATTAGATGAATTAGATGAATGTAAATGGTTTCAGTTAAAAGGATTTGAAAAGGTAGAATTAGTTACTTCTTATTCACACCCCCCCTCTCAGAAGTAAATCTTCCCACTTATTAATTTGAACATTGAATTTTTTAATTATTTAACTTATTTTTGGATTTTTCAAGAATATTAAATGCCTAGAGGTGTTAATACAAATTAAATTTTGATTTATTTATCAAATGGATATCGTTATTGAACTATTGGGAAACTCAATGAACTGAAGCCAACATGAACAAAGACTCCTCTCGCTTTGTGTAAGATGAAAAGATTGTTGTGATGTGGAGCTTGCTAGAACTCAAAATTGTAGCCCTAATTTTGAGTACCATTGAGAAAATCAAACACCATTAAAAGCTTTTAATGCATATGTACCCGACCCTATTTGAGAAGCCCAAGAGGTTTTTAATGTTTCTAACACCCTCCATTTAGTATGTTCACATGTTCCATGATGATAAACTATCATTTCGAGCTATTTCATGAAGTCTCATTTTGAGCTAGTTTCAAATCTACTTTTTTGCCCTAGTGTCAAACAGTGATAGGAGGCCATGTTTGTGATTGAATATCTTGCACCCAAAAATTTCTTGTGACTCACCACTTTGAGAGTAGTGTCCATACCTAAGAACCTATGTTTCCAATTTCAAGCCATTTCAAGTTCATTTGACTAGGTTTTGAATCCCTCAAAGTTGGTCAATTACTGTTTTCATGCTTTTGTAATTAATTTTGAATTCTGGGAAGCCCTATTTGATATATTATAACTTTTAACCAATTGACCCAAATGCTAAAATTTCTTTTGTGTTCCATTTTAGACATCAGAAACTTGTTATGTTTAAATTTTTAAGTATTGACGAATCCGTTTGATTAGTTTCCAGACGCTATTCCAAACGCAATTTATAACTTTTTACTGGTGTCAGCATTTGCAGATTTGTCGGAACCCCTGTTCATGATGTCATAAATCCTAATCCGTGATAGTTGAGTTCAAATGGATTGTACCACTATGTTGTACTCTAAAAATTCTTTAAGTGTGCCAATTTTTAGGTCATGACAAATCCCTCTGCACACTTTTCCAGATCCATTCCATTTGCAAAAATTGATTTCTGTCATTGTTCCAGTTTGCAAAATCCAAGTAGCCCACTTTGACTTATTTCCATTTGCATCTTGTTATTTTTCACGAGCCCAAATTGTAGATCCATAATTTCCTCATGACAGAGAACCAACACCACAATTTTCATTTCCCCATGTGCTCATTTGCCTAGTTTTCAAAGCCAAATCTGAACCCAATTTTTTGTTTTTTGACATGATTATCTGTAGGTGTTTTTAAGTGGTCAACTTTGACAACGAATATCTTTTGACTAGGAATTTGTCATGAGATGAAATTTGATAGGGTGCAAGTTTGTGGAACAAAGATTCTGTGTGCCAAATTTTGGATCCTAGTTATCTGTTTGGATCAGTTGTTAAGGCCAGTCAAATGACCTCCTAACGCAAAGTCGACAAGCTGCAAGAGAATGATAAAATGAATCTTTAATGACAGAGCATAGATTGAGTTTTCATCCAGTCAATGTCAAAGGTTCAGTAGGTCGGTTTGAGAACTTAGTTGTTTGGAAATCAGAATTTTTTAGTCGGACCCACTTTCGAGCCCGACTAATTTCATCTGATTGCATATATATGGACCCAATGTCAGAGGGGTTTTCAAAGGGGTAGTGTTACAATTTTTTAATTCATATCACAATTTGTAACATCCATTTGGTATTTTAACTCCATTTAAAAGTGAGAGTCTATGCACAAATTAGAGTACAAAAGGAAGAATATAATCAAATATGTATCAAAGTTCATAGCTATGTAAAAAAGGAAAAGAGGTAGTGTGCTAGAAAATGAAAAAAGGCTATGAGGAACTCCAATACAAGGATAGATATGAAGGAAGCAAGAGTGCTCCAAATGAATTTAACCCTCTTGTACAAAGCCCCAGGCTGGCCTATGCACCTTTGGTTGGACTGAACGCCATGGAGTGTTCAAAGTCTACTTTATAAGATTTTTGTAGATCATATTTTATGTTCCATGATCTGGATGTGCATAGACTCGAAATATTCTTCAAATATTTTCCAATCTTCACATTTGTTGAAAGATATATCTATCAATTGGATGGGATGAATGAAGAAACTTTGCATCTATCTATGGAGCATCATAACATTTATTTTCATTCAAAATCTCACCCATTGGAGTGTTCGCTCAGTGGTAAAAAAAAAAAAACTTTACATTACAAGGATTACAATTAAAAAGAACATGCATTCACTGCCTGTTTAGTATATGGGATATGCATTGAAGAGGAGGCAGGGGATTCTGAGCAAGAACAGGCAAACAAGGGGTGTGGGGGCATAAATGATTTGAGCACATACATGAGACCCCACGCATCAAAAATGGAGAGTCATCCATGGCACAAAGAGGAACCCAGTTCAAAAGCACCCACACTATGAAATGAGAGCCGCCAGTAAAAAAAAGATGCCAAAGACAATGAAGGAGTCCCATACACATGCCAAGGATTGTAGAAAAATGAAGCCGCCCAGGCTGGGGGAGATACAAGTCAATGCTGGAAGGGGAGATGCATTGTTAAAGGCAGAGCTGTACACCCTACTCAGGCTGTGAAAGCCACCAATTTTTAAAAAAAGTAGAGCATCCATGTAAATGAAGCCAGGACCACACGATGAAGGGAAATGAGCCTTCCAGGCATGAATGAGAGGGCAAAGTGGCATGTTAAAAAGAAAGGTGCCAATAAAACAAAGGATATCCCCACATTAGCAACATGGCACACCATCGAGAAGAATGAAAGCTGCATAAAGGGGTCTGTTTTAAAAGGAAGAAGCCCATCTCCAAATCAAAATAGGAGAGCACCATGAAAAATAGCAGGGAAGACACCATATTAAAAGGGAGCACTCATGTAGTCATAGCACAAGCTATAGTCAACGCCCACGGGAGGAGCCATGCAACTGGCGAACACTTCAAGCCTCCTTGCAAGATAAATCACACACAAGAAACAAAAGAGGAAGCCCACACGATGACTAGAAACCCGCAGTAGCAACATAAAAACCCATGCATTCACAATTTAAAAAGGAAACCCTATAGCTAAGAAGGAAAGCACAGAGTAGAGAGGAGAATGTTCATAATTGATTATCCCACATTGATAAAATGAGGGGATTATTCTGTGCTTAAATACAAAAACAAACACCTTACATGATGTCTTAAAGAGACACCTTTTAAAGGTAAGGGTCGTGTGCAAGGTGGGGCCCAGGTGTGACATCAATTGAATTAAAAGCATAAATTTTAAATGAATCCATACGTGTGATGATGTGGCATGCAAAATGGAGATTCACTAAGATGGTGACATGTGTTGAGATGTGCAATACATTCCCACAAAAATAAGCTATGAGGAAGATAAATAAAGTGGGCATGCAGATTTTTGCCTTGTGGCAATGCGAGACCCAAGCATGTGACATGGAAATCAAAGCAAGCTCAGGCAAGAATCGACCAGATCATGACATGTGTCACGATCCAATGGTGAGGGCGTACCCACAATAATAATTTGCACACTGGATTAAAAAATGCGGGAATGCAGTCTTTCGACACATGGTGCGAGTCTTAGTGGCACTGACATGGCAGATGATGTAGAAGGCTCAACCAATCAAATAGTGCCATGTGGCACTGGTCAAACAGAGGGTTGACCATAGGTTGGAAGGATGAGGAAAAGGTTGAAGAATAAAAAATAATAATATTTTATTATTTTCTCAGAGAAATGAAGTCACATTCAAAATTTTAAATTCTAATAGGGCTTTATAATAAAGTTTCAACTTTAGAATTTTTAATTTTTTGAATTTTCAAAGATGCATCAAACCTGAATTTTCTAATAGAGGGGCATTTTTCAAACTAAGATTTAATAGATTTCCAAGAGGCAAGATAGGCAATGTTATATATCACTAGAATTGTGAGAATCTAAATTTTCTGGTTTTGGAGTCAGTTTCTACACAGGAGGCAGTTGGTTCAAGCTACACGAAGTTTTCTCTCAATTTCCCAACTGGCAACTATATTCAGGTGACAAAGTTCAAAATTGTTTTATAACATGGTAATGACCTGAATAAGCATAAAATATGGTGAAAATTTAGTTGGGGTAAATTGTAACTACTTTCAAGTCATCTGAAACTCAAATTTCACCAGAATTTCATAAGGTTTCAAATTTTTTGATGACTCAACAAGGAATTTCATCATTCAGCAAGAGATATTTTGCTAGTCAGTTATAGAATAATGATGAAATCAAATCAGATCAATGGCAGAAGGTAGAGAGAGGTTTTGCAACTGAACAAGATGAAATTCCAAGTGGACATGTGTCATTCTGAAATCAAATCTAGGAATTCATTTTGTCTATATCTTTCCTTATTTCTGTCATTTGAAGGGTTCTAGTCTTGGTCACTGAGAAACCAAGTGGTTGGCAGTTTTCTTTGGGTAATACCAGCAGGGTTCCAATTTCTTCTATGAAACCACATTCTTTAGCAAATGTCTCTTGTATGAACAACATTAGGAAGGATAATACAGATAGTTTAGATTTGTTAGGTGTTTTTCATGCTTTCATTTCATGCATATGGTTGTATTATTTCAAGGAAATTAATACAAGGAATAACATATTCATTAGTTTCATTCTAATTCTTGTCTCCCTTCATCAATGAGTTTCAATGTTTTATGGTCTTTGAACGAAGAGCCTAGATCATAGTTGTAGTCCCTTAAGGCTGTATGTTATTTCATTGTTGCCTGTAACTCAAGTAGTTGTGTAAATGCTTCAGGGAAATAATAGGTTTGCAAGTTTGCTGATGGGGATATCATGTAAGAATGAGGTTTAGATTGAGCACAGATGTCTATTTACAAGTTAAATAGATAGATCAAATATCTGAATATATGTATAAGTATCAAATATCCATATGCACGCATTTGATTCATGGATTTTCTCGATGGATTAGGCACTGATCAGTTTATAGGATCACTAGGTCTTACTGCTGCATATCTAAGGTTTTGTTAAATTCAACATTATTAATCAAATTTTCTTTCCCTTTCATGTTGAAGAACATAAATGTTTAACCCTAACTCAACTTCTGAGATTCATAGATCTACATTTAGCTACTGTAGATTGATGTTATTTCATGAGTTATTAGGAGAAATAAGGGTTTTATCTGCTTAATAGATTCAAGGATATGTTTTTGCACTCATATGGTATCATTTGAATTTGAGGTCTACCTGCCTAGGTTTAGCAGAGCCTGAAGAAGAAGAAGGACCATGCCTTATAGTTGGCTTATTGTTAGAAATGACATGTTGAAAATGGGAGTTAGTTGCCCCTAGATGTGTCACATTCTCAATGGGATAATTGAAAACCTGGTAACATTTTCAAACACCAACAAAATGGCAACTTTTTTGGGGAGTCTATGAAGGAATTCAATGATAAGGAGCTGGAAATCTCTGATACATTGTGCATATTTAGTTTTGTATGCAAGGTTTTATTCACCCTAGTAAGTTTTATCCCTTTATGGTAGTATGTTGTGAGACTTGGATTTAAATTGTGTTTTATGAATTCTATAAGTTTGTATTCAATCAGCTCGGTCTTTAGAAGTGTTGTTATAAAGTTTTAGAGTCAAAGGATTTATCACGACCTTGTTCTCTTTTCAAAGTGTTTGAGGATCTGCAAGTTTATTTCATGCTGAAAATTTGGTTTAGAATTAGATCAGTAATAATCTGAGTTTCAAAATCTTTTCTCACAATTGTGAGTGGAAAATCTATCTCTACAACTAGTGGCATTTAATTGTACATATATTATGTTGAGGGCTTTCAGCACATTGTTGGATAGATCTGAATTTTTTGTTGAATTTTTGTTTGAAAAGAGGAGTGTAGTTTGGATCTGATAGTGTGGAAGAGTTATGTTTCAACTTTTTTTAGAGATTTCAAATTTGAGATAAATCTAAAGAGGTTTCTTCTACCTACTGTTGTTTCAAATTAGTTTGGAGTTCTATTCAAATCTAATGCAATTCATGTCTCACTTAATGTGAGTGGTGACTCAAAATTAATCTTGGTACCAGTGCAGTTCTATGCATGAATTATGGTTAGTTGTTGCAGGAGAAAAGAAAATTCGAAGAGGTTGAAACATCTTTAATAGTTGCAAGATTTGTGGTGTGTTAATTCAAAAGGTTCAATAAGGATTTGATAAAACTTTGGGTCTACCTTTGTAAAAGGTGGACAGAGAACTTTCAGCCATTCGGATCTTGAGGTATTCTCATTTTCATGTATTTTCTTTTCATGAAAATTGATTGTGAAAAGTGTATTCTCCATCAAGTGAAATTTAGTGCAAAGAGGAGGAGAATGATTTGATAAGTTTTATACATTTCACTAGATCATTTTCAGCTTGTTATGATAAGTTTGTGAAGTGTATAGTTTGAAGTGATTCATTGGTAGAAGGGTGTAGATTTGCTACAAATTACAAATCAGGATATGGATGAATGAGGTTCAGATTTTTTAGAGGATGTCAAGATTCATTTCACCTAAGATGCAGCTTGTTAGTGAAGTTTCTAGATCTATTTCTACCAAGTGATCTATGTCATTATGTTTTGATGGTATTCATGGTTTCCCGAATGTTATTCCTAATGATATTAGAAAATGTTTGCCTAAGTTTAGAGGAGACCATCTTATTTCAGCCAATCATCATGTTGAATTGTTCAGTGATTTGATGGGTGACTATGAGATTGCTCATGAAGACATTCACATGAAGTTATTTGTCCAAACCTTAGAAAGAGATGCTAGAGACTGGTTTTCATTTTTACCAGCACTTTCTATTTCATCCTAGAGTCAGTTGCATTCAGCCTTCATGTAGCAATTTGGAGAACGGGTAAGCATATCTAATTCTTATGACAAGTTCTTGAAGATTCATATTCAAAGTGATGAACTTGTCCCTCAATTTAACATCAAATTTGCAAGAGTTTTGAATGAAATCCCTGAGATTTATAGACCTGATGATCAAAAGTGTTTAGCAGTGTATTTTGATGCATTTGACAAGAAAATGAATTATCTACTAAGGGATACAAAACCACAAACGTTATATCAAGCTTTTGTGACCGCTAGGGATATTGAGAATAATATGAAGTATGGATTGATTAGAGGTCATTTTTCTATGAATTATTGCTGGTATAGTGGTTATGAAAGAAAATTTGAACATGGTATGCATGCTTCAGTTTCAAATAAGCATATCAATACCCCTATTGTAGGTTTTAATCAGATTGAGAATTTAAATCAGAATATGTGTATAAGTAAGGTTAGTTTGGTTACAAATGACAACACACATGTTCATGATGTTACAACAATAGGAAGCATCTCAGACTTTGATAGGGTTGAGCATTGTGTTGGATTTATGAATCAAAGTTTGGTTACAGTAGTAAGTTCCTCTCATGATGATCATATACATCATGACATTGCTAATAAGGTTGCCACACCTAGATCTCAGTTTTGTGCAAATGAGAAAGTTGAGAGCTATGTCTATAATCATGAGTTCGGTGTTGCTGATCTGACATGCTAGGAGGAGAAAAGACAAGAGGAAGAGTGTGAGTCACATTCATCTCAGTCACAGTTAAAAGAACAAAGTGCATATAATTCTAATGCTTCAACAGTAGATGGTAATATGGATCAGTCGGATATGCAAAAAATGATTTATCTTATTCATAGATTACATCATGTTGAAAGTGTTATTAAATTTGAATTGGAAAGATATGCATCTCAATGTGAGTATGAGGAGGTTGAAAGTCATCTTTCAAGTGATAATGAAGCTGCTAATCCATTGTATTATGAAGAAGCCTCATGTGAAGAGAATGACAAGAGAAGTTGCTCAAGTCAAGAAGAGGAAGATCCGTCTTCACATGAATCAGATGCAAGTTGGAAAGAAGAAAGCAATGACAAGAATGATTATTCTTATGTCAGTAAAGGTATGAGTTCTATTTCTAAATTTGAAAGTGAATTTCCAATTCAAAGTTATACAAGTCAGCTAGATGTTGAAAGCTGTGAAGATTTTTCTACACAATATGAGGATAAAGAGGTTGTTTATAGGAATAGATTATCTAATTGTGTAGATGGATGTCTTGAGAATGAATGCAGTGATGATCAGTATATGAGTGATCCTAAGGTTAATGCATCAGCGCCTATTGGTAAGATAAATAATGATAGGTTTGCAAGACATTTGAATCACCTACATGAAGACAATGAAAGTAACTTTGATTTATATTCTGCATGCTTCGTTGATGGAGTAGAAAGTGAGTCCACATGTAGTTCAGATTTTTCTTCACACACTAAAAGTCTCCATGAAGATGAGATGGGTAATGGTTTTAAAGTATATACTAACGCTTTATATGATGAGAATCTTGATGATGATCAACCCATTTTTTGCCAAAATGTTCAAAGAGGGTCATTGCATGGAGTTATCAATCCTTTTTTTAAAGAGCACATAGAAAATTCAGATTTAGTTGAGAATGAGTTTGATGATGATACTTTGTCTTACTGCTATAAGAGATCAAAATCTTCTTCTTCTGAGTTTGATAGTGAAACTGATGATTATGTTGCATCTGATGAGATAGGTGACAAGGTGTTTGACAAATTTGTTTTTGAAAATCAGTATGCACCTTGCAATGAGTTTCATGAAGAACTCTCTGATGTGAAGACTAATCTATTTGTTGATTGTGAAGAGCCATTTGAAGATTGTAGATTAGCTTCAGATTCTGATATGGATGACATGTGTGAGTATAAATCTGATTGTTCATTTGAATATCATCTAATCATGCATAAGGATACGCATTTTTAAGGTATGTGTGATCCCTTTCCCCAAGTTGAATATGAAGCTTTCATATTCGAGAATGATAGTATGCATGAGTCATTAAATGAAGAGGATTTTCAGTTTTAGTTTGATATATTTGAGCATGTTGATCATTATTTTCATAATGAGAAAATGTTTGAGAATTAAGCAAGTTTTTATATGCATTATGAAAATAAGAATGAAGATTCAGTTTTACTAAGTGTTGAGTTTCAAGATGTGTATCTGATTGGTGAAACTGATATGAGAAGTAATTTTAGTTTACCTCATGAGGAAAGGAATGAAAATTAGGTATATGACAGAGGTAAACAATTTTACTGAAGTTTGGTGGCCTTGGGTCATCATGTGTATATAGTAGTTGTAGTTGTTTCCTTGCTTTCAATAAAGTTGTTCGAGAGAGTTTTTATTGTCAGGTGTGTGGTCTGCTTCACCCAGAGATCTAAAATATTTCCATGCCCACAAGGGGCATGCATCCCCAGACAGAGCCACTATTGGCGCTCAAAATCATAGCCCTGATTTTGAGTACCATTGAGAAAATCAAGCCCCATTAAAAGCTTTTAATGCATATGTACCTAGCCATATTTGAGAAGCCCAAGAGGTTTTTAATGTTTCTAACACCCTCCATTCAGTATGTTCACATGTTCCATGATGATAAACTGTCATTCTGAGCAATTTTGTGAAGTCTCGTTTTGAGCTAGTTTCAAATTTGCATTTTTGCCCTAGTGTGAAATAGCAAAAAGAGGCCATGTTTGCGATTGAATATATTGCACCTAGAAATGTCTTGTGACTTGCCACTTTGAGAGTGTCTAGTTTCCATACTCAAGAACCTATGTTTCAAATTTCAAGATGGTTTGAGTTCATTTGACTAGGTTTTGAATCCCTCAAAGTTGGTCAGTTACTGTTTTCATGCTTTTGCAATTAATTCTGAATTTTGGGAAGCCCTGTTTGATGTATTATAACTTTTGACCAGTTGACACGAATGCTAAAATTTCTTTTGCATTCCATTTTAGACATCAGAGAGTTTTTATATTTAAATTTTTAAGTCTTGACGAATCCGTTTGATTAGTTTTCAAACGTGATTCAAATGCAATTTATAACTTTTTACTGGTGTCAGCATTTGTAGATTTGTCGAAACCCCTGTTCATGATGTCATAACTCCTAATCCATGATAGGTGAGGTCAAATGGATTGTACCATTATGTTATACTCTAAAAATTCTTTAAGTGTTCCAATTTTTAGGTCATGACGAATCACTCTGCACACTTTTCCAAATCCATTCCATTTGTGAAAATCGCTTTTTGTCATTGTTCCAGTTTGCAAAATCCAAGTAGCCCACTTTGATTGATTTCCATTTGCATCTTGTTATTCATCATGAGCCCAAATTTTAGATCCATAATTTTCTCATGACAAAGAACCAATGCCCCAATTTCCATTTCCCCATGTGCTCATTTGCCCAATTTTCAAAGCCAAATCTGAACCCAAATTATTGTTTTCTGACATGTTTATCTACAGGTGTTTTTAAGTGGTCCACTTTGACAATGAATATCTTTTGACTAGGAATTCGTCATGAGACGAGATTTGACAGGGTGCAAGTTTGTGGAACAAAGATTCTGTGTGCTAGATTTTGGAGCCCAGTTATCTGTTTGGATCAGTTTTTAAGGCCATTCAAATGACCTCCTAAAGCAAAGTCAACAAGCTGCAAGAGAATGATAAAATGAATCTTTAATGACAGAACATAGATCGAGTTTGCATCCAATCAATGTCAAAGGTTCAATAGGTTAGTTTGAGAACTCAGTTGTTTGGAAACAAAAAAATTTTACTCAGATCGGCTTCCAAGCCTGACTAATTTCATCTGATTGCATATATATGGACCTGAGGTCAAAGGGGTTTTCAAAGGGGTAGTGTTACAATGTTTTAATTCATATCACAATTTGTAACATCCATTTGGTATTTTAACTCCATTTAAAAGTGAGAGTCTATGCGCACATTAGAGTACAAAAGGAAGAATATAATCAAATATGTATCAAAGTTCATAGCTATGTAAAAAAGGAAAAGAGGTAGTGTGTTGGAAAATGAAACAAGGCTATGAGAAACTCCAATACAAGGATAGATATAAAGGAAGCAAGAGTGCTCCAAATGAAGTTAACCCTCTTGTACAAAGCACCAGGCTGGCCTATGCACCTTTCGTTGGACTGAACACCATGGAGTGTGCAAAGTCTACTTTATAAGATTTTTGTAGATCATATTTTATGTTCCATGATCTGGATGTGCATAGACTCAAAAAATTCTTCAAATATTTTCCAATCTTCACAGTTGTTGAAAGATATATCTATCAATTGGATGGGATGAATGAAGAAACTTTGCATCTATCTATGGAGCATCATAACATTTGTTTTCATTCAAAATCTCATCTAGTGGAGTGTTCACTCAGTTGTACAAAAAAAAACTTTACATTACAAGGATTAAAATTAAAAAGCACATGCATTCACTGCCTATTTAGTATATGAGATACGCATTGAAGAGGAGGTAGGGGATTCTGAGAAAGAACAGGCAAACAAGGGGTGGGGGGGCATAAACAATTTGAGCACATACATGAGACCCCACGCATCAAAAATGGAGAGTCATCCATGGCACAAAGAGGAACCCAATTCAAAAGCACCCACGCCATGAAATGAGAGCCACCAATAAAAAATGATGCTAAAGACAATGAAGGAGTCGCATATGCATGCCAAGGATTGCAGAAAAATGAAGTCGCATAGGCTAGGGGAGATACAAGTCAACGTTGGAAGGGGAGAGCCAGAGTCGCACACCTTACTTAGGCTGTGAAAGCCACTGATTTTAAAAAAAGTAGAGCATCCATGTAAATGAAGCCAAGACCCCACAATGAAGGGAAAATGAGCATTCCAGGCGTGAATGAGAGGGAAAAGTGGCATGTTAAAAAGAAAGGTTCCAATAAAACAAAGGATATCCCCACATTGGCAACATGGCACACCATCAAGAAGAATGAAAGCTACATAAAGGGGTCCATTTTAAAAGGAAGAAGCCCATCTCCAAATCAAAATAGGAGAGTGCCATGAAAAATAGCAGGGGAGACACCATATTAAAAGGGAGCACTCACACAGTTATAGCACAAGCTGTAGTCAACACCCACAGGAGGAGCCATGCAACTGGCGAACACTTCAAGCCTCCTTGCAAGATAAATCACACACAAGAAACAAAAGAGGAAGCCCACATGTTGACTAGAAACCTGTAGCAACAACATAAAAACCCATGCATTCACAATTTAAAAAGGATACCTTGCGGCTAAGAAGGAAAGCATAGAGCAAAGAGGAGAATGTTCATAATTGATTATCCCACATCAATAAAATGAGGGGATTATTTTGTGCTTAAATAAAAAAACAAACACCTTACATGATGTCTTAAAGAGATGCCTTTTGAAAGGAAAGGGTCATGTGCAAGGTGGAGCCCGAGTGTGGCATCAACCGAAGAATTAAAAGCATGAATTTTAAATGAATCCATAGGTGTGATGATGTGGCACGCAAAATGGAGATTCATTAAGATGGTGACATGTGTTGAGATGTGTGGTACTCGCATTCTTGCAAAAATAAGTTGTGAGGAAGATAAATAAAGTGGGCATGCAAATTTCTGCGGGACTCAGGTATGTGACATGGAAATCAAAGTAAGCTTAGGCAAGAATCGACCAGATCATGACACATGTCACAATTCGATGACGGGGGCATACTTGCAATAATAAGTTGCACATTGGATAAAAAATGTGAGAATTCAAACTTTTGACACGTGGTGCAAGTCCCGGTGGCATTAACGTGGCAGATGATGTAGAAGGCTCAGCCAATCAAACAGTGCCATGTGGCACCGATCAAATAGAGGGTTGACCATGGATTGGAAGGATGAGGAAAAGGTTGAAGAGTAAAAAATAATAATATTTTATTATTTTCTTAGAGAAATGAAGTCACGTTCAAAATTTTAAATTCTAAAAAGGCTTTATAATAAAGTTTCAACTTTAGAATTTTAAATTTTTTAAATTTTCAAAGATGCATCAGACCTGAATTTTCTAACAGAGGGACATTTTTCAAACTGAGATTTAATGGATTTTCGAGAGGCAAGATAGGCGATGTTATATATCACTAGAATCATGAGAATCTAAATTTTTTTATTGTGGAGTCAATTTCTACATAGGAAGCAGCTAGTTCAAGCTACATGAGGTTTTGTCTCAGGTTCCCAACTAGAAACTATATTCAGGTGACGAAGTTCAAAATTGTTTTATAACATGGTAATGACCTAAATAAGCATAAAATATGATGAAAATGTAGTTGGGGTAAATTGTAACTACTTTCAAGTCATCTAAAACTCAAATTTCACCAAAATTTCATAAGGTTTCTGATTTTTTGATGACTCAACAAGGGATTTCATCATTCAGCAAGAGATATTTTGCTAGTCAGTTTCAGAATAATGATGAAATCAAATCAGATCAATGGTAGAAGGTAGAGAGAGGTTTTGCAACTAAACAAGATGAAATTCCAAGTGGACATGTGTCATTCTGAAATCTTGAAGGGTTCCAGTTTTGGTCACTGAGAAACCAAGTGGTTAGCAGTTTTCTCTGGGTAATACTAGCAGGGTTCCAGTTTCTTCTATGAAACCACATTCTTCAACAAATTTCTCTTGTATGAATAGCATTACGAAGGATAATAAAGATAGTTCAAATCTATTAGGTGTTTTTCATGCTTTCATTTCATGCATATGGTTGTATTGTTTCAAGGAAATTAATACAAGGAATAACATATTCATTAGTTTTATTCTTATTCTTGTCTCCCCTCATCAGTAAGTTTCAATGTTTTATGGTCTTTGAACAAAGATCCTAGATCATAGTTGCAGTCCCTTAAGGCTGTATGTTATTTCATTGTTGCCTATAACTTAAGTAGTTGTGTAAATGCTTCAAGGAAATAACAGGGTTGCAAGTTTGCTGATTGGGATATCATGTAAGAATGAGGTTTATATTGAGCACAAATGTCTATTTACAAGTTAAATAGATAGATCATATATCTGAATATATGTATAAGTATCAGACATCCATATGCATGCATTTGATTCATGGATTTTCCCAATGGTTAGGCACTAATCAGTTTACAGGATCACTAGGTCTTACTGTTGCATATCTAAGGTTTTGTTGAATTCAACATTATTAATAAAATGTTCTTTCCCTTTCATGTTGAAGAACCTAAATGTTTAACCCTCACTCAGCTTCTGAGATTCATAGATCTGCATTTAGCTACTTTAGATTGATGTTATTTCATGAGTTATTAGGAGAAATAAGGGTTTTATCTGCTTAATAGATTCAGGTATATGCTTTTTCACTTGTATCGTATCATTTGAATCTGAGGTCTACCCACCTAGGTTTGCAGAGTCTGAAGAAGAAGAAAGGTCATGCCTTATAGTTGGCCTGTTGTCAGAAATGGCATGTTGAAAATGGGAGTTAGCTGCCCCTAGATGTGTCACCTTCTCAGTGGGATAATTAAAAACCTGGTAACATTTTCAAACACCAACAGAGCCTAGTTAAACTTAGAGGTTTATTTAGTACAATTTCTCCCCATATTATTTCTATAATGGTTTGGGTGAAGCACCACCAAGATGGGGCCAAGGGATAACACCCTTATGAGGTCTTGGGGTAGCACCCCAACTGTGCTCCTAATCAGACTCGGAGGTTTATTTGGTGAGGTTTCTCCATAGATTATTTTTATAGGGTTTTAGGGGCAGTGCCCCAAGTGTGCTCCCTATCACAGTACAGGGTGGGGTCATGGGGCAATGCCCTCATGGTGGTTTTTTGAAGCCAAAATGACCTTATATTGTAAAAGGAATTAGCTTCTATTTTTCTATTGGATGACTTATTCTAGCCCTAATTTTGTAAGCAAAAAAAGCTTGTATAAAATGGCTTAGGGTTAGGAATTTCATAATGTATGGTGATATGGTAGCTTCTTGTGATGTATTGAGTTTTAAGGGATTGCAGATTGTAATCACTGGATAATAATAATATTGGACTTGTTGGTGGTGGATGTAGCCCAGGGATTGGGTGAACCATGTTAAATTCTTGTATCTTGTGTTCTCTTCTATGCGATCTATTATTTTCTAATATTGGTTATATTTGCATGTAACTATTATTTATATCAGACCTTAATCCTAACAAGTGGTATTAGAGCTAGACGATTGTCATTTTTTTAGCTAGAAAATCATCGTTGTTTTTTTATTAGCCAAACCATCTTTATTTTTTTTAGTGATTCTTTTTGGGAAGGTCTCATGGTTGAGTGGGAGTGATGGAAGATGAGGGTAAGTTGAAGGTTGATAATTTTAATGGGAATAAATTTCAGTCATGGATGATGTAAATGGAAGACTGTCTTTATCAGAAGGATTTATGAAAGCCATTAGAAGGAAAAGCCAAGAAACAGGGAGCTATGATAGATGAGGAATGGGAAATTTTAGATAGAAAGGCACTTGAAAGTATTTGATTAAGCTTGGCACCATTAGTGACATTTAACATTACAAAAGCAAAGATGATACAAGAGTTGATGTAAACCCTAGCAAAACTATATGAAAAGCCCTCTGATTCAAATAAGGTATTTCTCACGAAGCATTTATTTAATATGAATATGGTAGAAGGTGGATTTGTTGTAGATCATTTAAATGATTTTAATATAGTTACCAGTCAGTTATCTTCATCTCCTATGAATGTCAATTTTGATGAATAAATTAGGGCTCTCTTGATTTTGTGTTCTTTTCCTAAAAGTTGGAATGGTTTGGTAATGGTTATGAATAAAAAAATTTCAAGATTAATACCCTAAAATTTGATGATGTGATTGGTGATATTTTGAGTGAGGAAATTCATAGGAAAACCTCAAGTAGATCTACATCAGGAAGTGTTTTGAATGCATAAAGAAGAGGCAGAATGACTAAGAGAGGAAATAATTTTGAAAATCGTGGAAAATCTAGAGGAAAGTCAAAGGGGAAGAGGTCTCAATCCAAAGGACCAAGAGATTAATGGTATTGTGGAAAACCTAGACATAAGAAGAAAGATTGTTGGAATTGAAAGAACAATGAAGGATATAAACTAGAAGGGAACAAGGAGGAAAATGTGGTAAGTAACAAATCTAAAGAGGATGTTTAGCTTCTTTCTTTAGAAAGTGTTGATGAATCATGGGTTAGATCCTGGTGCTTCGTTTCATGCTACACCCCATAGAGGTTATTTTATTGATTATGTCCAAGGGGATTTTGGGCTTGCTGATTTGGAGGACAATGAACCCTATCAAATTGTTAGAAAGGGAAAAATTAAGATTAAGTTGCAAAGTGGGAATCATTGGCTACTACATGAGGTAAGACATGTTCCAAGGCTGAGTAGGAATTTAATTTTAGCAGGGCAACTCGGTGATGAGGGTTGTGTAGCTATTTTTAATGATATAAATTGGAAGGTTTCAAAAGGTTCCCTTATAGTAGTAAAAGGTGTGAAAGTAGGCAGCTTATATCTTTGTACACATCATATTGTTCCTTCTACTTTAATTATTTCAGAGAAAAATGAATGTTCAAGAATAGTTGCTACAATTGAGAAGGGAGAACAAACAAATGTTGTAGATTCTAATATGGTGTTATGGCAACACAAACTTGGGCACATGAGTGAGAAAGGAATGAAATTACTCCATTCAAAGAAATTTTTACTAGGTCTAAAATGTGTTAATATGAATTTTTGTGAAAGTTGTGTATGGAAAAAAAAAAAAAAGAGTGAGTTTTGTGAAGAGTGGGAAGGAAAATAAGTATAAGAAATTAGAACTTGTGCATATAGATGTATGTGGACCAGCTCAGGTATCTTCCCTTGATGGCTCTCATTATTATGTTACATTTACTAATGATGCAAATAGAAAAGTATGGGTTCATTTCCTTAGATATAAATTTGATGTATTTCAAACTTTTAAGAAATGGAAATGCCTGGTTGAGAATGAGACTAGTAAAAAGATAAAATGTCTCAGATCTAATAATGGTGGTGAGTATTGAAATCATGAATTTGAAAAAAAAATTCTCCGCTAATGGTATTCATAGACGGGAAATTGTTCCAAGGACTTCACAAGAAAATGGAGTGGTTGAACACATGAACAAGATAATAATGGAGCATGAAAGGAGAATGAGGTTGCATGATGGGTTGCCCTTAAACATATGGGTGGAGACTATCAATACTATTGTATATTTGATTAATATAGGTTCCTCTACTCCTTTGGGCTATGATATTCCAAAGGAAATATGAATTGGTAAGAAGGTGAGTTATTCTTTTCTCGAAACCTTTGGTTGTGAAATATTTGCACATATAGATTTTGAAAATAGAACCAAGTTTAAGTCAAAGAAATGTGTATTTTTTGAATATGGCATTAATGAATTTGGTTATAGGCTTTGCAATTTTGAAAATCACAAAATTGTAAGAAGTAGGGATGTCATATTCAATGAGAAAGTGTTGTACAAAGATTTGTTGCAGCAACATGAGAAGAAAGAAAATGATTATGTAGTGTTGGATGATAATCCAAAAGATGATGTTCCAGCAATTCCTCATGATCTATAACAACCACAACAAACAATATCACACACCCTAGTGAATGTTAGATAGTCAACAAGGCTAAGTAGACCTATCGAAAGATTATCTCCTTCTTTATATTCTATTTTAATTACTGATGCCGGTGAACCTGAATGTTATGATGAAGTTGTATAGGTGGATACAAAGATTTAGTGAGAGTCCACAATGAAAGAAGAAATGGACTCTTTGCTGAAAAATCAGACATGGGATTTATGCCATGTGTCTACAGGTAAAAGAGCTTTACAAAATAAATGGGTTTATAGGTTGAAAGAAGAGGATGGATTTAAGAAAAGATTTTAATCCAGATTAATTGTCAAAGGATTTTCTTGGGAAAAAAAAATTGATGAGATATTCTCTCCTATAGTTAAAATGACTTTTGTTTGCACTTTTTTAAGTATTTTGGCTATTGAAGATTTGCATTTGGAGTAGCTTGATGTTAAAATAGTCTTTCTTCATCGTGATTGGGCTAAAAAGATATATATGGCACAACCACAGGGATTTGAGGTCAAAGGTAAGGAGAACTTAGTGTAAAAATTGCATAAAAGTTTAAATGGCTTGAAGAAAGGACATCAGCAATGGTATATGAAATTTGACAATTTTATGCATGAGCATGGATATAATAGGTGTCATTTAGATTATTTTATTTATTTTAAGAGGTTGGATGATGACACCTACATTATTTTATGTTTATATGTTGATGATATGCTAATAGTTGGGTCTAACATGGATCACATTAAGGGGTTAAAGGAATAGTTAGCACATTCATTTGCTATGAAAGATTTGGGGGCAGAAAAATAAATCCTTGGTATGAAGATTTGGAGAGATGGAAAAAATAGAAAATTAATATTATCTCAGGCTGATTATATAGTGAAGGTGTTGCAACATTTCTCTATGGAGAATGTTAAAGCTATCAACACACCTTTACTTGGTCATTTAAAGTTGACTAAGGAGATGTGTCCAAAAACATAAGAAGAGAAGGCTAAGATGTCCAAGGTACCTTATGCTTCAATTGTAGGAAACTTGATGTATGTTATGGTATGTATAAGGCTAGATATTGCACATGTAGTCAGAGTCAATAGTAGGTATATGAGTCCTCCAGGAATTGAGCATTGGAATGCAATTAAATTACTTCTCAGATATTTGAGAGGAACATCCAGTAAGTGTTTATATTTTGGGGGCTCTACTACTAATTTATAGGGCTATGTTGACTCAAATTTAGTAGGAGATATTGATAGTAGGTAAAGTACTATAGGTTATGTATTTATTGTTAGTGGGGCAGCAGTGAGTTGGGTTTCTCAATTGCAGAAGTTTAATGCTTTATCCACTATAGAGATAGAGTATGTTGTTGCTATAGAGGTATCCAAGGAGATGATATGGCTTTAGTTCTTCATGGAATAATTGGGACACCCATAGAGGGATAAAAAAAATTATAGATAGCTAGAGTATCATTTATCTTGTGAAGAATTTTTCTCTGTATTCAAAGACAAAACACATACAATTGTGATACCATTTCATTCGGTCTATTTTGGATGATGTATAGTTAAAGCTAGAGAAGATACATACAAATGATAATTGAACAGATATGTTTACCAAGGTAGTAGCAAGGGAGAATTTGAACTCCTCTTTAGCTTTAGTTGGTCTTCTAGACTAGATAAAATAAAAGAACAGCAAAGTCTAGGGTGATTTGATATTCCAGTGGGAGCTACAGGTTGAGCAGTGCTATGATCAATCTCCAAGTGAGAGGTTATTGATGTGGACTCTGATTAGTCTCCAAGTGGGATATTGTTGTGATGTGGAGCCTAATTAGACTTAGAGGTTTATTCGACACACTTTCTCACCAAATTATTTCTTTGGGACTTCTGGGGCAACTCCCCAAGATGGGGTCAAGAGACAGTGCCACTGTGGGGTCCTAGGGTAGCTTCCTAGGTGCACTCCCTATTGCAATACAGGGTGGAGATCATTTTTTTGGGGATAGCATCCCCAAAGCCAAAAATGGCCTTATATTGTCAAAGGTTTTGGCTGCTATTTTTTCTATTGAACAACTTATTCCAGCCCTAATTTTCTAAGCGAAAAAAGCTTGTATAAATTGGCTTAGGTTTAGGAATTTCATAATTTATGGTGATATTGTAGCTTCTTACAGTGGTATAAAGTTGTAAGGGATTGTAGATTGTAATGACTAGATAATAATAATATTGGACTTGCTGTTGGTGGACATAGCATAGGGATTGGGTGAACTACATTAAATCTTTGTGTCTTGTGTTCTCCTTTGCGTGATCCATTATTTTTTGATATTGGTTATATTTTCATGTAACTATTATTCATGTCAAATTTTAATCCTAAAAAAGATTTGGGGATGAAAAATAAACCTACTAGGTAGGATAATTATGGTAACAAATGTCCTCATGAATCAAAATTACAAGCTCATTCACTAGATTTTTTGGGTAATATTTGGAAACTATTGGATTTTAAAAATGGACATTCAGGATCATCATAAATGTGTGCATGGCCATCAAAAAAATTGGGATCACAAAATAGATTTTTAGGATTATTTTGGGATTTTTGGATTGAAAAATGAAATTTTGGGAGCCTTGATATGTTTTAAAAGCTGAGATGTGCAATGATTTTCCTACAATTCATATATGTGGTATCTTACAACATAATTTGACTCCATATTTCCTTCAGGCCACAAATTTCTCTATGTTGGTTGTTTCTTCTCCCCCTCTTAGTTTTAGTGTAGAATATAGACCTATAATTATTTATCAATCTGGTATGTCTCTCAACCCAAGATAAGACACATAGTTTCTACCCAAATATATCCAAATAAATCAACTTAAAAATGTTGCTCCCTTTTCTCTTAATTTTTTTTTTTTTTGCATTATTAATAGAAAACTTTGTTTGATACACAAAATAAACCATTCATTTGCAGTACTTTGTTGTGTTTGAAATTTTTTTGAAAGCCCAATGGTGTTATTTCTCACTCCTTTTCTATGAGAATATCATCCTTTTTAAGTACATAAAGTTAAAATAATCCTTAGAAAGATATCTGCCATAAAGGAAATTTTGAAAAGATGATGTATGACTAGATAGTTTGCTTACTTTTTCCTACTCTTCTCTAGGATTTACTTAGGATTTATCCTACCCTAGAAGGGACCACTTCCATGCCCTAAAATTTAGAGTATCTCTTTTCTATTCCCCTAATTTTTCACTATCTAGATACACCAAGGATGATTTTACTTCTTGCACTCACCAAATGTCTCTTCAAACTAACTTGCCAACTTCATCTCCTGGACTTTCTTGAGCATTTCTTCAACTACATGGTGTGAGGGGTTCATACATGTGGTGTTAGACTTCTGCTAGGATTTTGGACACAAATCCTATAAGATTTCCTCAAGTTCCTTATATATATTCCAAATCTTTCAAAAATAGGCCTAATTGAATTAGCCCTCCAAATTGAGTTTTCTTTTTTGTATCTCCAAACTTCTCTAAACAAGGTGGTAATCTAATCATGGATTTGAGTACCATTTTGGAAAAACTAAAATATTTTTTGGGTCTCAAATTCCCAAGTCCTTTGTACACCTAAAAGAAATTTTTATGTCTATTATCAAGGCTTTCACTTTAAGAATGATAGTATTGACTAGGGTCTAATCAAAGACTTAGCAAAGCTTGATTTGAAACTTCTTCTTCTTGGATATAGAAACATCACTCACCCCTCCCCATTCTGCACCTTGCAGTTTGAAGTATCTAACACATTCAAACCCTCAAAAGCTTCTTGGAAGCAGTGTAAGCACCTAACCAAGTGTTTGTGACTTACCTAGGGCATCACATGAAAAATAGCTAACCATCTTCTCAAGGCCAAAGAAACTATATTAATTATGTACACTGGCTCCACTTCCAATCCCCTTAAGGTCGTGATGAATCCATGGTAGGAACTCATGGGGGGTCTATTTTACCAAAAGTTGTCAAAGAAAAAATAGTGAACAACCTATATACAAGTGGTTTTCCAACTATGTGCAGATGGACTCTAACCAACTTAAACTTCAAAAATAAAATTACTACTACAGTGTGAACAACAAGAATCAAACACAAAAATGAGCCTTTCAATCCATTGATTCTTACATGTGGTCAAGAAATGAAAAAACTATCACTTGTTCCGATTCTAAACCCTTGGAATGGGTTTATTTTGTGGTCCTATAAGTTTACCACGAGTTTTTAGATAGTTATAGTAACTATAAACCTTAGATCCATGACATGTTTAATTCTTTCTTAAAGGTAGTCATGCAACTTTTCAAAGTTGCTGACAACTTTTGCATTTTTGCAATTTTAGGACATCTATCACTTGGAACCTTCAAAGTAGGTCTAACATGGTACAATTATGATGTCCAGACATGTTTTCACCTTCAGAGCATGAATCCACATGTTTTTTGTCACTTTGACCTATTTGACAACTTTGGCAATAATTGACATTTTTTTGACATCTTTCTGAACTTTTGTCCCAAATGAGATGTAGGATCTCTAGCCTATGCAAGGGGATATAGAAAAACCAAAGATGAAAAGATAGGTTTAAACCATACCTTAGGATTTTATGGTCTAAGACCTATAACCCCTAACAACCTAAAAAAAACATAAAGCATGTAAACCAAACCACCTAGAGTGGATTGAACCTAGTCAACTCCACCTAAGAACAAACTCATATGTAACCTCCTAAGGTCTAACCACACCTAACTAGCTTGGCTAAGGTCAGTATAAGACAAAAAAAAAATCCCTAGGACTAGGATTAGGATTTGGCCTAGGTGCTCCTACACCATATTGCCCAAAACAAAAAGATGTTAATCCACCTTTGGATTAACTAAGTTGGTGTCTATGTCCAACTTCTTGAAGTCCATTTTTTCCTCTAGATCATTTGTACCATGTCACTTGATAAGACTCTCCAAGTAGGTTTTGGTCCTTGTTTTCTTGTGAACTCTTGAGTCAAATACGTTATCTTCTCTTTTAGGTGGTGGAGGAGTTAAGTTGAGGTCCTCTACTAGTTGGGCGACTTCCTTAAGCCTCTAACCAACATCTAGAATAGGACCTTTTTATAGCGCTAAGTCTAAAACATTGAAAATGGGTGACAATTCAATATGCTCAGATACTTCCACCTTGTAGGAATTGTTGCCATATTTGTCCAGGATTTTGTAGGGTCCTAATTTTCTCATCTAAAGTTTATGAGAAACTCCTTTTAGAAACCTTGCTTTATGCAGATGGACCATCACAAGATCCCCAACCTTGAGGTGTATCTCTCTCCTATTGTCATCCATCCTATGGTTTAATTTATTAGTATTCTTAGTTAGAGTCTTCCTCACTTTTTCATGCAATTCCCTCATAGAATGAGAAAATTCATCAGCATAACCACTTCATTTCCACCATTCTTCAAATATCATAGTCCAAATATCCTTCTAGGATGTAGCCCATATATGATTTCAAAAGGACTCTTACCAGTGGACCTGTTGACTATGTAATTATATGCATACTCTTCATTCCCAATGAGTTGATCCCAAGCCTATCCATATTCCTTTGTAAGACACCTCAACAAGTTGCCAAGGCTCTTTTTTATCACCTCAATTTTTCCATCAGTCTAAGGGTGACATGCAGAACCAAAAGACAAATTGGTGCCTAACCCTTTTGATAAGGTTTTCCAAAAATAACCCATGAATTTGGTGTCGCTATCTAAAATGATGTCGAAAGGTAAGCTATGGATCCCTCCTTTTTGAAGAACAAGTGTGCAATCTGGCAAGAATCATGTACTATCATGCAAGAGATGAAGTGTTTCATTCTACTGAATATGTCCACCATAACATAAATGCTATCAAATTCCTATTTGGTCCTTGGTAAACCTACAAAAAATCACATACTCAAACACTCACATGGTCTATTAGGAATTGGTAGGGGTTGATAAAGACTTGCATTGGAAGATGTGCCCTTTTTCTATTTGACATACCATACAACACTCCTCATATTGTCTAATGCCCCCATTCATCCTAGGCCAAAAGTAGAACCTAGCAACTAATTCTTGTGTATTATTGATTCCAAATTGACCACTAAGTGCCCCATTATGTTTTTCCTAAATCAAATTCTCCCTCATTGATCCCCTAGGAACACATAGTTGACTTCCTTTAAACAACAAGTCATTTTGCAAAGTCTAGTCATAAAACTCACTATGAAAGTTGTTCTTGTTGTGGTTTCACAATGCATGCCCCATTTCACCTAGAAATGGGGACCCTCTAATTTATTTTTTTAGCTTTGCAGATCCCTAGTCTAGGGTCAGAGTCTTTTTTAGGGTTTTACCTAGTGTTTTTTCCTAATTTGGGTCTCTATCTAAAAAATTAGTTTCCAGAAACCATGTTGCTAAGGGGGGAAATCAAATTTTCATATAAAAGGCTCACTAGTGTAGGTAGTGCACCTCACCAAGTGCACTAGTGTACTAATCATAAGGTAAAGTGCATTCCTCTTGGAAAATCCTAGGACCCCCACCCCTCTCATCATTTGTTCCTCCTTGTTCCGCTCTCCCGCACCTCTGCAGCTCCCAAGGTGCATCACTCTGCTCGTTCCACTCTCCCTCACCTACACACAACACCGCCAAAAAAAAGGTAAAGGTGCACACCTTGTTTTCATTAACAAAACTTAAAAATTAAGCCTTCACCTAATGGAAGGTGTTCATGTGTGCACCTATCCATGGTGTGCCACTACTCACCTTTCAAATAGGCATCTCCTCAATGTTAAAGGGTGCGCACCTAGTGCACCTCATAAGGTGTGCTAGTTGTGCACCCTTAATGGAGTTTTCTATTTAGCTAAAGTGCAACTAGTGCACCTCTAAGGTGTGCAAGGTGCACTAGAGTTTTGTCTTACAAAGTGTAAAGTAAGGTTTTTTTACCAATTTTGTCATAGTTTTGCATTTTGGGTTTATTTTTTAGCAATTAGGGTGTGTTTTGGGTTAAATTTTTAGCGTTTTGGACTAATTTTTTCTTCTTTGTGTAGATGAAAAGGCATCCTTAACTTGTTTAGGTCATAACTTTTGACCTTGATCTCAAAATTCAAAATCATTTACACCATTGGAAAGAAGAACTAAAAATCTAATTTTAGTCCCTAAAACAACAAGCCTTTGACTACCCAATTTTATAGACCAATGAAAGTTTCCAATGAAAGTTTCAACTTGAAATTTTGAGCAGAAGACCTCTAAAAAAGTCAATTAAAAATGCATAGAAAGTCTTGTTAAAAATATATATGAAAAGTTTCAAAAATTTGATCGTTCTGGATAATCTGGATCACCTAGTCTCTAACCAAGAAAAATTGGGCAATTTGCACTAAAGATCAAAGATACAGAGGTTGGATGCATGAACTAGAACAAGTTTCTCATCTTATGCAACTATTAATGACAAGATTCAACATAGGTGCCTTGGAATTCTAGATAGAATAAGTAGGAGTTCAAATCTATGAAAATGTTTGGCTATAAAGAGGGTATAAATCATCAAAAAGGGGAAAAATAAGTACACTAGAGTGCTCCTAGACCTTTTTTAAGAAAAACACAAAAATTGTTTTCAAAACTAAGAACTTAAATTTTTTGGTGAATTGGGCTTTCGAGCTTTCGAGCTTCTGAGGTGCACCAAGTGTGTAGGTGCGTAGGTGCACCAAGTGCACTACTTCTGAGGTGCAGTTCTTCTGAAGTGCACTAGAAATTTTTGAAGAAGTCAGAGGTGCACTGATAGTTAACTACCAATTCAAAATTTAGAGCTTTCCATGCATTAGAAATGCATTCTGACGGTAGTTTAACTCCTATAGACACCAAGTGAAGATAGAGCTTTTATTTTTAGCACTTCCAGACACTTCTACAGCAGCTAAAGGATTTCTTCTTCTTATCTTCTCATGCTTTCTTTGTTTTAAGACATGTAAATGCTCATGCATCCATTTAATGATATGAATATGGATGGAGTCCTACTTAGCACCAGTTAGATAATTAGTTTGTACATAATTAGATTTTTTTTTATTAGTTTAGAAGCATATGTTTGCATAAAGATATCTCTCACTCTCAAGAAAAAATTAGGAGAAGATTTCTTATAAATTTAGGAATGTAATATGCATTTCAAGCTGCCATTATTTTGATGTAATAATATATGCTATTGGTGCTCACATTTAGAGTGTAGTGATTCTTGCCTAAGTGTGTTATATTTTGTGAGCATATGTTCATAGAATCTAATTGAGCCAATAGTTTTATTTCATTGTTCTAGTTGTGTGATCTTTTAATTCTAGTGTTTGCTATGGGTCTACAAATTTTGCTGACATACTTAGTTTGAGAAGAGATCACCATATTGTTCTTGCATTGCTTTTCATATTGCATGAGTGCACTTTTTGTGCCCTTGCAATTTGATGAAAAGTAAAACATCTTATGGTTACTGAATTCCCATTGACAATTGCATCAATGGAATTAAGTGTTGCTCCTATTTTCATTGGTTACCTACCAATCTTTTCAAAGGCTTTATTCATGAATGTGTTATTTTTGTGGCTTATGTCTGTTAGGATTTTACTTTTCATGTTATTTGCTTAAATTTCTTGTTGCCCTATCTTTTTTATTTACTTTTCTAACACTTGGTTAATTTAGGAATTCATATAGTTACATTGTTAGATTGCATTCATAAAAAAATACAAAAATACAAAAATATATTTCTTTTTGTGTGGTTATTCTTTTGAGATAATAATTGGGTTCAAAATCTTATCCAAATTGGTCAGAACTAGCAAAGGCCTCCCTGTGAACAATACATTTATCTTCAACTGAGCAGATTCCAGTAGGTCACAAGATCACCCAGAACCTTGGAGTTGATCCCAAATTTTCTTTTCAAGAGACGATTTCAAAAGGATTCCTATCGTTAAGCATCATGAAAAATGACAACTCAGTAGTTCTTATACTCCTTACATAACTTTTATATCTTTGCAAAATCTTAATCATCAACATATAAGTCCCTGAAGCTATCAATCCCAATGCTCTACAACTAAACTTCTTGCACTATTAGGAGTCTCCTGCTTAGTGTATTAGCTACTTTATTTTGTACCATTTTATTATGCTTTATGTTGAAAGTGTAGGCTTGTAGGTATTCTACCCATTTCATGTGCTTGTTTTTGAGCTTGTTTTGGGAGTTGAGGAAACTAAGGGCTTGGTTTTCTAAATACACCACAAATTATGTTGGAAGCAAATAGTATCTCCACTTCCTCGAGGCTTGGACTAGAGCATAAATCTCTAAGTCATAGGAAGAGTACTTCCTTTTTTCATCATTTAGGTTCTCACTATGAAAAGCCACTAATCTCCCTTCTTGGTTGAGGATGTCCCCAACTACCACATTGCTAGCATCACACTCCACTATGAAAAGCTTGTCAAAACTAGGTAGAACAAGTATGGGTTGAGTAAATATCCTCTTTTATAGTGTCTCAAAACCATTATTGGCTATAGGATTCCAATAAAAAAAATTCTTCATCCTACCTTTGATGATGTCTAACATAGGAGCACAAATATCACTAAAATGCTTGATGAACTTTCTATAGTATCGGGCCAAGCCATGAAAACTTCTCACCTCAATTGTAACTTTATGAGTAGGCCATTTGAGGATGGAATCCACCTTTCTTGGATCCATCTTAATACTTTCCTAAGATAAAACAAACCCAAGGTACACTAGTTCCTTCTTCATGAAGTCACAATTCTCCAAATTGATTATTAGCTTTTCTCATGCAATTTTTTGAAAACAATTTTTAAATTCTTGATATGCTCCTCCTTAGTTTTACTAAAATCAAAATGTCATCTAAATAGACAAAAACAAAACTTACCAATTTAATCATTCAATACCTCATTCATAAGCCTCATAAAGGTAGATGAAACATTTGACAAGCCAAATGGAATTACAAGCCATTCATAAAAACCTTCTATGGTCTTGAATTTTATTTTTTGTTGACCCCGTTCTCTTATCTTAATTTGGTGATAACCACTTTTTTTAAATCTATCTTGGTAAATTACCTAGCTTCCCCTAAATAGTCCATTGGGTCTTTAATTCTAGGTATTGGGAACCTATACCTAATGGTAATCCTATTGATGGTTCTTGAATTAGTACAAAGTATCCAAGTTCCCCCCTTTTTAGGTGCTAAAATAGTAGGCATAGCACAAGGGCTTATACTTTTCCTAATTAGGCCTTGGTCTAAGAGTTCTTGGATTTGCTTGATAATTTCCTCATTTTGTTGAAAGGTCATTTTGTAGGTAGTTTTATTAGGAAGGGTGGCTCCTAGAATGAAGTCAATTTGATGGCTAATGGGTCTTTTGGTGGGTATGGTAGTAGGTTGACCATCACTAACAATCTCCTTGTATTCTTCAAGTATTTCTTGCACTTCTTTAGGCAACTATGTTTTCTTTCTTGTCTTATCAACAACTTCTTGTTTAGACTTCAATGCTAGGGAAAACCATACTCCTTCTCCTTCCTCCAAGGTCTTTAAGAACTCTTTTTCACCAACCATAAGGACATTAGGACTCGGAGTCTTCACCTCTCCTTCTTCTATTATGGACTAGATTTTTAATTTCACACCATCTTTTTGGAAGGAGTATGCATTCGTGTTGCAATCATGTATTCATTTCCTATCAAATTGTCATGGTCTTCCTAATAGGAGATGGTATGCACCCATAGGTAGGATGTCACACAATACCTTATCTTTACACCTTCTTATTGAAAACTCCACCCATGCTTGCTTACTCACCAAAATGTGGTGCCCCTTGTTTAACCATGTGACCTTATAGGGATTGCTATGGGGAGTCCTTGTCAACTTCAGTTTGTCAGCTACCTCTTCTAACATAATATTATCTATGGAACCTGAATCAATGATGATCTTACCACTTTCCCCATCATCTTACATTTCACTCTAAATAGAGCTATCCTTTGGCTTGGTTCTTCTTTTATGGGTTCCTTAATCAAGCTCCTCCTTATCATTAGATTTTCCCCTTCTTTTGATTCTAGGGGTACCTCAAATGGCTTACTATTTCTACTAGACTCTTCTTGCACATACTTTATTATTTTCATACTTCCTTTGGAAGTAGAACCTTTCTCAGGGTACCTTTATGTAGGGTGTCCCATCTAGTTTCAATTATAACACTTCATGGTTGCAAAGTAGGATCATCTACCTTGGTTGTTTCTTCTCCCTCTCCCATTATAGTTAGAACTTCTTCCTCTTCTATAACTACCTATGTTTGGGTTCCCTTCTTGTTATTTTTTCAACATGGTTTCTCCTTGGTTTCTTGAATCTGGGCCTCTGCCACCATAACTTCTTTGATGTCTACTATCTTTGCCTCTACCCCTATCCAAAGTTAGTGTCTTACTTCTTCTTTTTCTTTTCTTCCACTTTCAATGCCAATTGGAAACATCTATGAACTATTGTAGGTGTCCATAGGTTTATTTCTTCTTGTATGTTCTACTTCAATCCACCTAGATACCTAGTCACCTTAATAGGTTCTTCCTCTTGAGTCTTGATCTCAAACATAGCTTTTGAAACTCTTTAGTATATGTTGCTACATCCATTTATTTTTTCTTTAAGCTTTGTCTCTTCTTATGTATTTGAATCTCATAATCTTTAGCTAGGTATTTCTCCTTCACCTTGGTCACCATGGCTTTCTAATTTGTAATGGGTTTCTTACCCATCTTTTCCTTCTCTTCTTGGAGGTACTTCCACCAGGTTAGGGCTGATCCCATTAGCCTAGACTTGACTACTTCAACTTTTTGTCTTCTATCACACTTTCACACTCAAAATGATTTTCCATCCCCTCAATCCATTCCATCATAAGTTCAATTTCCATCTTCCCACTAAATAAGGGAATCCCTTCTAGGGATTTTCCACCTAATTCCTTGATGGATTTTATGAATGTTTATTCATTTATTGGAGGATCTTGTTTAGGAATAAGATCTTCTTCTTCAATATTCTCTTTACCTTTACTACTACTTTCACCTTCTTGGTCTTTCTTCTAGTTAGTTGCCTCAGCAACTTCTTCTAATTTTGTTTTCATTTCTCCTATGGCTTCTTCAAGGATCCCATTTTTCTCCTTTTTCTCACCCATTTCTTTGGCTAACTCTAAATTAGTCACCATTTTTGTCTCACCTACTAATTCTCATTTTTGATACATTTAACCACAAGTCTAATATTTTATGGCTTTGATACTAGTCTGATGTATAACTAGATAGTTTTCTTACTTAGTCCTACTCTTCTCTGGGACTTACTTAGCTTTCCTCTAGCCTATAATGGTCCACTTTTGTGCCCTAACATTTTAAGGATCTCTTTCATATTTCCCCAATTCTTCACTATCTAGATACACCAAGGATTCTAATTCTTGCACTCACCAAATGTCTCTTCAAATTAACTTGCCAACTTCTTCTCCTAGACTTTCTTTAACATTTCTTCAACTACATGGTGAGGGGTTCATACATGTGGTGTTAGACTTCACCTAGGCTTTTGGACAAAAATTCCACAAGATTTCCTCAAGTTCCTTGCAATTATTCCAAAACTTTCAAAAATAGGCCTAATTGAATTAGCCCTCCAAATTGGTTTTTTGGATTCTATCTCCAAACTTCTCTGAACAATGTGGTAATATAATCATGGATTTGAGTACCCTTTTGTAAAAACTAAAATATTTTGTGGGTCTCGGGTAGAGCAACTTGTATTCCTATAATGAAGGGTTTCATTTTAAGAATGATAGTATTGACTAGGGTTTAATCAAAGACTTAGCAAAACTTGATTTGAAACTTCTTCTTCTTGCATATAGAAACATCACTCACCCCTCCCCATTCTGCACCTTGCGGTTTGAAGTATCTAACACATTCAAACCCTCAAAAGCTTCTTGGAAGCACTGTGAGTGCCTAACCAAGTGCATGTGACTTGCCTAGGGAATTATATGAAAAATAGCTAACCATCTTTTTATGAAACTATATACATTATGTACACTAGCTCCACTTCCATTCCCCTTAAGTCCATGATGAAGCCAAGGTAGGAACTCATGGGGGAGCCATTTTACCAAAAATTGTCAAAGCAAAAATAATGAACAACCTATATACAAGTGGTTTTCCAACTATGTATAGATGGACTCTAATCAACTTGAAATTTAAAAATAAAAGTACTACAATAGTGTGAACAACAAGAATCAAACACGAAAATGAGCTTTTCAATCCATTGATCCATACATGGAGTCAAGAAATGCAAAAACTATCAATTTTTGAACTATATTTCATGAATCCACTTACAAAAATTCACTTGTTATAATTCCAAACCCTTGGAATGGGTTCATTTTGTGGTTTTATAAGTTTACCAAGAGGTTTCAAAAAATTATAGTAACTACAAACCTCAAATCCGCGACATGTTCCATTCTTACTCAAATGTTGTCATGCAACTATTCAAAGTTGCTGACAACTTTTGCATTTTTTAATTTAGGACATCTATCCCTTGGAACCTTCCAAGTAGGTCTAACATGGTCGAATTATGATTTCTAGGCATGTTTTTTCCTTTAGAACATCAATCCACTTGTTTTTTATCACTTTGACCTATTTGACAACTTTGGCAATAATTGACATCTTTTTTACATCTTTCTCAACTTTTGTCCCAAATGATATGTAGGATCTCTATCATATGCAAGAGGATGTAAAAATTTCAAAGAGGAAAAGATACGTTTAAACCATACCTTCCTCAATATTTTATGGTCAAATACCCATAACCCCTAACAACCTAAAAACAAACAAACATAAAGCAAGTAAACCAAACCACCTTGAGTGGATTGAACCTAATCAACTCTACCTAGGAAAAAACTCAAACGTGACCTCCTAAGGTATAACCACACCTAAATAAATTGGCTAAGGTTGGTACAAGCCTAAAAGATTCCATATTACTGGGATTAGCATTTGGTCTAGGTGCTTCTGCACCAAAAGATATAGCCAATTTTTATTTTTTTTGAGATCCTAGTAAATTGCATTTTTTGAGGTCTTCTACTCAAAATATTAAAGTTGAGACTTGCATTGGTCCCTAAACCTAGGAAGCTAAGGTCTCTCTATTTTAAGGATTGAAACTAGATTTTTAGTTTAACTTTACAATAGTGTAGACAATTTTGAATCTCGAGTACTAGGTCAAAAGTTATGACCCTAGCAAGTTGGAGTAAATAAATACCTAGTTTTAGATATTTTTTAGATTAATATTGTTTTTTTAACCCATTTCATAATTCATGTTGATGTTTAATTAGATATATTTAAGATTCCAAAATGTGAGATTTTTCTTGATTATATAACTAAAATGGGAAGATTTGCACTTAGAAGAAAAAGAAATAGAAAATACTTTTCAACATAAACCTAAAAAGTGAAAAAGGCTTCTTAGAAAATTCCACTATCAAGTTGGTAACTATGGGGTTCTAATCAATGACCTATTCTAGCCCTCTAGATTTTACCTCTCCTAAAAGAGAGTTTCACACTAGTGCTAAGGATATTTTGCACAATCCTTTTCAATACTACTAGAGGAAGGCTATATATCTAGAGGAAATATCTTGTACGCCATTAAGGATACAAGAATTTTTTTTTAGAGTGAGTTGGACCCAAATTATTCATAGTCGTGTATCTCACTTAGAGTGTATTCCTCTCACTAGCCTTGCTAATGTGATTCTAGGGAGGAATAGCTCTTCTAAGGCTTCTTACTAATCTACCTAGTGAAACTGTGAAACACACATATCAAGCATGTTGGGTTTAGTTATGATCATTTTCTAACTACTAAAGATAGAAGGCTCCTAGTTAGATTTATGTATGGATTGATTCCCTAGTCTATCTTTACAATAGTCTTAGCATTTATGGAATTATGATTCACTTAAAAAAGTGAAGAGCATAAGCCTTGTGCTCATATCTGGTGTGTTAATAGACTAACACTAATTAAATTTGGATTCTAAAAATCTAAGAAAAATAAATCAAATAAGGTTTTGGCTATCTTTCATGATGCTAGCAAAGGCTAGGCACTTTTTTAGGTTTTTCTTGTGCTCCACAGATGATTTAGGCCACTAGGTTACTTCCTTTTAGTATCTCAAATCCCAATAGAATATAGACACAAAAACCTTCTATTAGTTGTTAGAAAAATCCATAATCTAGTATAGAATATCAAAGGCATTATGGAAATAGATATAAGCATTAAAACATAATGCAGATGTGTTAGAACAGTTAAAAAAAAATTGAAAATGTGAGTTAGAAACTAGGGATTCCCTTAGAGAGTGTGTGATAATTGAAAGTCCTTCCCAAAATGTCATAGGACCTACAAAAAATCAGATTTACACAAGCAAAGAGAGAGAAACATTCTACAAGAAAAGTTAAATAGTAGCATGAAAAATCAAGTGAAAATGAGATGTTTAAGTTGTGTCCTACAGTGGGTGCCATTGTGTACACAGTGATTTGTGTATTCAAGGGACATTAGTGTTGAAGGTGCACAAACTATACTAGATCTTAATTTCTAAAAGCTAAGATTGAAAAAATAACAACCTTCAAAGACTACCCCTTGTCTCCCTAACTAAAACTGCTAAAATGGTCCTTAGAGAAGCATCTTAGTGATAGATATAAGTGGTAAATGACATGATAATGTTAAATTGATTTAAATCTATCAATAACTATATGAATCTAGATGCAAGATGGCTAGGTTAGCTAGAGGTGAGATGAAGAAACTAACAAAATATGGTTCTAAACATGATAATAAACTATGATAATGCTAAATAAATTATATGATTGTTGAAATTTGATTGAAAAGATCATTATTGAGAGAGATTATTGAAAAAAGGAGATTGTTGAAGAAGACTATGTGTTTCAATCATTGTTTTGTGATTGATGTCAAAGTTGTTATTTTTTGATAAGAAAATTTCTTATAAGATTCAAGTACTATCACTTAGTTGGTTGATGAGGATGATTTGATCAATAAGATGTGACAAAAGCACCTAGAGGAAAGGTTGAGTTATGATTGTGTAATGAAGTACAAGGATCAGTTAGGACAGCGATGACATGATGTATTGATAATCTACTTAAGGTTATAAATGTTGGCTACACTTAGAAAGTTTAGAAGAAAAAGTTTCACAAATTTTCTCTGCCAAGATTAATCGAGTGGATAGTAGGTGCCAAGAAAAGTTCGTGCAAGATGTGTAGAAAGTCAGTTGGAGCTTAGTGAAAGAAAATTCTAGTGGATACCAAGAAAGATAGTTAATGTTGAGTAAATTTTAGTTGACACCAAGCATCAGTAAACTTTAGTTGATGTCGAGTGATTTTATAGTTGATGTCGAGCAACATAGTGTGTATCAATCATTAGAAGGTTGATAATGTCGACCTGTTCAATTACGTTAAAGATTGAAGATTTGTCGAATCTAAGCCAAAGAGTTTTTTTTCTTGAAACTTGTGAACTAGAAGGAAGATAAGGATGATGAACTGGTGGCACACCATTTTTAGGTGAATTCAAGTGGATTCTAGGAGAAGTTTCTAGAAGAGACAAGATATGGGATAGATACATTGCATCCTACCTAATCCATCTAAACCCTAAATTGGATGATGGAAAATGAATCAGAAAATATTCCAATTTCCTATTTATAGTAATGGTTGGTCATGAAGAAAAAGAGGTTATGTGTGAGAACCCAAAGAAGAGAAGGAATTAAGGGTTTTGCTTGATCAAGTGACCCAAGAGAAGAATCTACAATGGCATGTTAAGCAAGAAGGCTTAAGAAGATGAATGCTTGAAGTATGAACAAGTTGTCAAAGCTACAAAGTATGAAAGTTAAGCAGAATTAAGGACTGAACAAAGATCTATAATCTACAAGAGAAATTGTAATTTGTATTAGATCAAAGCTCTATTGTTACTCTCTAATAATTATATTAGTCTAGGGTAAATCCTTTGGATTAAGTTTGACCTAATAGTCATTTGTAAATCTTTTAAATGGGTGGCATTCCAAGTAAATGATGCAGGAGCATCCAGAGGTATAAGGGCAATCTTGTGTCACCCCAAAAAAAATGTACTTAGGCTTAGTTTTTGTTTCATGTGTTTTCATTTTTGGATACCCATTTGGGTCAAATAAAGATTCCAACTCTCACACTTCCACTATCAGTATTCTAGGATAGAGTATTTGAACACCTTGGGATACATGTCAATGTCAAAAAAATAGGAGTATGTAATTGGGACATCAATTTAGTAAACTAGAAGATGTAAATTGGCTAGATGAATGTAATTGTAATTTAAAGCATTCCAAAAAAAGAATCAGGTCAAAAGGCCCCACAGTTTGAAAGTTATTGCAATTTTTTTAGTTTTGGAGACCTCCTAAGAATGCTTCAAAGTCAGGTTAGGGGAATTAAATGACATTGAAAGGGCCAAAAGATGGGGGATGAAAAAATCTGGTCCATAGGGCTATAAAGCACTTCGAGAGCTTTCCAAAAATGTAAACGGTTCGTAAATTGGAGCTACAGTTCAAAAGTTATGCCTCCCAAAAGTTTGGTTACCATTTATGGATTCTTCTAGATTTGCGTCAACTTCTAACGCAACTTCTGGAGCCTTATATTTGATCGATGGATGCCTACTAGCACTTTCTAGAATATATCCTAGTCCTTAACCCTCTGTGGTCTATTTAAGGAGATTTTTGGCATTGTAAAAGGCAGTTAGGAGTGGAGTTTGAGAGGAGGTACTAAAAGGAGAAATTATCTCAAGATTTATGCTATTGTAAGCCCTTAGAGCATGTTTTGAAGTTTATTTTCTCTGTACTATATGTACTAGCTTATTTTTCTAGTTAATACAATTTCCCCTTTTCTATTGTGTCCCCATCAATTGGTATCAGAGCTGGTTTTCCTAGGTGTGTAGACAGAGTGCCGACTGTGAGGCAGTTTGCACTAGAACTGTGTGGTTGTGGGTTTGACTTAGAAGATGCCTCCACGAAGAGAGTGTAGCAGAAGGGCTAGACCTATTAATCCTAAGGAGCTTAGAGCTCTCCAGAGGAAGGTACAAGCATTGCAAGAGGAGCTCCGTAGAGGAACAAATGTTGCCGCAAGTGACGACAGTGAGGATGACAATGAAGAAGAAGAAATTGGACCAGAAGGGGAATTTGACGGGGAAGTTTTAAATCAGATAGAGGAAAGGCTTTTTAGGGCCATTACTAAGTTTGGGAAAAGACCTACAATTGAAGTGGGTGTATTTTCAGGAAATTTAAAACCAGATGAGTTGATCAATTGGATCAATGAAATGGAAGAATACTTTGAATATGAGGATATCAGGGACCCCGATAGGGTCAAGTTTGCAAAGGCCAAACTGAAAGGCCATGCCAAAATCTAGTGGCAAGAGGTTCAATTGGAAAGAAACAGAAGAGGAAAGGAGAAGATCACAAGATGGGATCGCATGGTGGACAAATTGAAGAAGCAGTTCATTCCTGTGGACTATGAGCTTGATTTGTTTAAGAAGATGCATGGGTTAAAGCAAGCAGGAAGATCAGTCCAAGAATATACAGAGGAGTTTTACTGACTCTTGATTAGAGCAGGGCATGCAGAAGCAAATAAGGAGAAGGTTGTTCATTATATCAGTGGGTTCCAACCTAGCATCCAGGAGGAATTAAGTTTCGTAAGAATGACCAGCATTGAAGAGGCATACCAGTTTGCCCTACAAGTTGAAGAAAAGTTGAATAAAAGGTTTGAAGGGAGATAAATAGGATGTGGTCAAGGAGGAAGGGGAAGCGATAGGTCATCTGGAGGCCGAAATGAAACCCAAAAGAAAAATGAAGATGTGGGTACTAGCAGGAACCAGAGGAATGAGGGTTTCAACTGCTCCCATGATCAAGACTTTGGAAATTAGAGAGGAAGAGGTAGAGGACATGGACAAGGAAGAGGAGGCTTCCATGGTACCTATTTCCATTATAATGAAGAAGGTCATCATTCCTTTGAATGCCCTCAATGACAAGGAAGGACAGATAGGAGAGCTGAGGGTCAAGCTAGGGTTGCTCATGTGGATGAGGATGCACAATCATCACATTCAGAGGATGCAAAAAGAGGAGAGACCTTGGTAAATGAAAAAGTCCTACTAAGTGGTGAGATTGAACCAGGACAACAGAGGATTTTGTTCTGTACAAGATGCAAGTGTGAGGATAAATGTTGTGACGTGATCATTGATGGTGGTAGCATAGATAACTTTGTATCAGAGGAGATGATCTCTAAGCTGAAGCTTAAGAAGGAGAGACATCCCTAGCCCTATCGGATTGCTTGGGTGAAGGATGATCATAAGGTCCTAGTAAGAGAACAATGTTTAGTAAAATTCAAAATTGGGAGTTACCATGATGAAGTTCTCTGTGATGTTATTCTGATGGATGTTTTCCATCTATTGTTGGGTAGACAGTGGCAGTTTGATAGACATGTAGTACATGATGGACATGCAAACACGTACTCTCTGACAAAGGATGGAGTTTGCCGCAAATTAAAGCCCATGAAAAAGGAAGGTGAAAAGGTATGTAACATTGCTAGGATTTGTCTTGTTGATGGAAGGAAGTTTTTAGATGGCATGAAACATCAGTGTATGTGCTATGCTTTGATTCTTAGGAAAAATAAAGAAGGTAGTAGTGAAATACCACTTGAAGTTTCAAATTTACTAGGGGAGTTTGGAGATATTATCTTTGATAATGTTCCAGAAGGATTGCCACCAGTAAGGCAAATCAATCATCAGATAGATTTGATTCTAGGAGCTAGTTCGCCTAACAAGGCTACTCACAGGATGACTCCTACTGAAACAGAGGAGCTAAATAGACAGTTTTAGGAGCTCTTGAGGAAGGGCTTGATTCGAGAGAGCCTAAGTCCATGTGTAGTACATGTACTACTCACACCAAAGAAGGATGGAGAGTGGAGTATGTGTACAAACTCTTGAGCTATAAATAGGATAACCATCAAGTACCGATTTCCTTTGCCAAGAATGGATGATCTTATGGACTGCTTGAGTGGAGCTCAGTACTTCACAAAGATAGATCTCAAGAGTGGTTATCACCAAATATGGATTCGAGAAGGAGATGAGTGGAAAACAACCTTCAAGACCAAGGAGGGTCTTTATGAGTGGTTAGTCATGCCCTTTGGATTGACGAACGCCCCAAGCACCTTCATGTGGCTTATGAATGAGGTACTTAAGAAGTTCTTGGGAAAATTTGTTATTGTCTATTTGGATGATATTTTAATTTCCAGCAAGACTTTGGAAGAACATGTATTGCATATTCATAGTGTCCTTGAAAGGCTAAGGGAAGAGAAACTATTAATTAATTTGAAGAAGTGTATCTTTGCAAAAAGGGAGTTAGTCTATTTGGGGTTTTTTATATCACCTGAAGGTCTCAAAATGGATCCAGAGAAGGTAAAAGCCATCTTGGAATGGCCTACTCTAAGGTCTGCTATTGAGGTAAGATCATTTCATGGTCTGGTAAGTTTTTACAGGAAGTTCATTAAGAATTTCAGTCACATATGTGTACCCCTGACTGACACAATAAGAGGGGATAGAAAAGAGTTCAAATGGACTATAGCAACTGTGAGAAGTTTTGAATTGCTGAAGAAGAAGGTGACAGAACAACTTTTGTTGGCACTTCCAAATTTTAGAAAGGTGTTCTAGGTGGATTGTGATGCTAGTGGCAGCGCTATTGGGGCTATATTAAGCCAAGAAGGTAAGCCTATTGCATATTTTAGTGAAAAATTGAATGATGCAAACAAGAAGTATTATGTTTATGATCAAGAGTTCTATGCAATAGTTCAAGCCTTAAAGAAATGGAGGCATTATTTATTGCCAAAGGAATTTGTTTTTTATACTGATCACCAGGCATTACAGCACCTAAATAGCCAAGGTAAATTGAATCAGAGGCATATGAAGTGGGTAGAGTTCTTGCAGAGCTATGCATTTGTGTTGAAGCATAGAAGTGGAATATCTAACAAGGTATCAGATGCACTAAGTAGGAGACAGTTGTTGCTTATAGTAATGCAGGTTGAAGTAGTTGGGTTTGATGAACTCAAGAATTTGTACCCTGAGGATCTTGATTTTTTTGAAGCATGGAAAGCTTGTAAAGAGCCTGTTGTTGTAGATAGAACCAAGTGGTTAGACTATTAGATTTAGGATGGCATGTTGTTCAAGGGTAGTCAATTGTGCATTCCAAGGAGTTCCATGAGGGAAAATCTAATTAAGGAGAAACATAGTGGAGGGATGGCAGGACATTTTGGTCAAGATAAGACCATTTCCATTCTTAGAGAACATTATTTTTGGCCTCAGATTTCACAGGATGTGAAGAAGTTTGTATAGAGTTGCCAGGTTTGTCTTGTTGCCAAGGGATTTAGCCAAAATACTAGACTGTATCAGCCATTGCCTGTTCCATCAAAGCCATGGGAGGACATAAGTATGGATTTTGTTCTTGGATTGCCAAGGACACAAAGGGGTAATGATTCAGTATTTGTGGTGGTTGATAGGTTCTCCAAAATGGCACATTTCATTCCATGCCACAAAACTCGTGATCTTGTCCATATTGCAGACTTGTTTTTCAGAGAGGTGGTGAGACTACATGGTCTCCCAAGGAGTATAGTTTCTGACAGAGATAGTAAATTTGTGGGGTATTTCTGGAGAACATTGTGGAAGAAGTTGAGAACAGACTTGAAATTTAGTTCCACACATCGCCCACAAACTGATGGCCAAACAGAAGTCTGGGCAATTTGTTGAGATGTTTAGTTGGGGATAAGCCCAAGGGATGGGATTTGATTCTACCACAGGCAGAGTTTTCTTATAATAACTCTGTAAATAGGAGCACTAGAAAATCACCATTCCAAATTGTATATGGAAGTAGCCCAAGGACTGCACCGGAGCTGAGGAAGATAGAACAAGGGGAGAGGACAAGTTCTAAAGCTGAGGAATTTGTTGAACATATCAAGCATCTACATGAGGAGGTTCAAGTACACATTACCAAGATGAATCAAGAGTATAAAGCTAGGGCTGATCAAAGGAGAATACATAAGGAATTCCAAGTAGGGGATCTAGTCATGGTGCACTTACGAAAAGAAATATTTCCAGCCGGTACTTACAACAAGCTGAAAATGAAGAAATTTGGCCCCTGCAAAATTCTGAAGAAACATGACTTAGGAAATGCATATGAGGTGGAGCTGCCAGATGGTATTCACATTTCTCCTATTTTCAACATTACAGACTTAACAAAGTATCATGATGATGGTGCAGATGAGAAGTTGGTGTTAGAGCCATGTCTGATTCCTGCTTCTAAGAAGGAGGAGATAGAAGACATTCTAGATCATCGTGTGGGTAGGAGTACCAGAAATAGGCAGTATGAAGAGTATTTAGTCAAGTGGAAAGGACGATCGATTGAGGACTCAACTTGGATTTCAGCAGCCGAGGTTTCCCATTTGGGATTTCCTCTACCATTCATAAAGTGACAGGGTCACTTTTCAATCTACCCTGGGTGTCTGATGCAAGAGCATCCAAAGGTATAAGGGCAATCCTATGTCACCCAAAAAAAATGTACTTAGACTTAGTTTTTGTTTCATGTGTTTTTATTTTTGGATACCCATTTGGGTCAAATAAAGATTCCAACTCTCATAGTTCCACTATCAGTGTTCTACGATAAAGTATTTGAACACCTTGGGATTCATGTAAATGCCAAAAAAATAGGATTATGTAATTGGGCCATAATTTTGGTAAACTAGAGGGTGTAAATTGGCCAGATGAATGTAATTGTAATTTAGAGCATTTTAGAAAAAGAATCGGGTCAAAAGGCCCCACGGTTTGAAAGTTATTGCAGTGTTTCAAGTTTTTGAGACCTCCTAAGAATGCTTCAAAGTCAGGTTAGGGGCATTAAATGACCTCAAAAAGGGCCAAAAAATGGGGGACGAGAAAAGCTGGTCCATAGGGCTATAGAGCACTTCGAGAGCTTTCTGGAAATGTAAATGATTCGTAAATCAGAGCTACGGCTCAAAAGTTATGCCTCTCAAAAGTTCGATTACCATTTCTAGATTCTTGTAGATTTGCGTCAACTTCTAATGCAGCTTTTGGAGCCTTCTATTTGGTCGGTGGATGCCTACTAGCACTTTTTAGAATGTATTCCTAGTCCTTAACCCTTTGGGGTCTATTTAAGGAGATTTCTGGCATTGTAAAATGCAGTTCGGAGTGGAGTTTGAGAGGAGGTACTAAAAGGAGAAATTATCTCTAGATTTATGCTATTGTAAGCCCTTAGGGCATGTTTTGAAGTTTATTTTCTCTGTACTATATGTACTAGCTTATTTTTGCAGTTAATACAATTTCCCCTTTTCTGTTGTGTCCATTCTGTGCTTGGGTTGTGTCCCCATCAGTAAATGACCTAAAGTCCTCTAATAAGGTTCACTTCTAACAGGGTGATTGAAATCCCTTAACTGGGTCACATTTAATAGTGTGTATTGTAACCTTTAACAGGGTTGGCCTTTCATAGGACATCACTTCAGAAGAGTGAAAAGGAGTAGCATGTTATTGGTGGTTTTCCCAAATTGGGTTTCCACATAAATCATTGTGTCAAATGTTTTGATGAATCCGTTACGCTTCATGCTTTACATTTCTACAAATTGATTTGATGGTAATCTACAAGTTTTAGGAATTACATAATCTTAATGGATGCATGCATGGGTATGAATGTTTTATGGGTTCACTAAACTATGAAAAGTTTTATTGATACATCTGAACCTTGGATAACTGATTCAAACCCCACCCCTTAGTTATTTTAAATAATTACAACAATGGTTCCTTAACCAAATACTATGATAAATACTCTAGCTTGATGAAAAAAAACTATAATGTTTATGCTTCTAGAATTTGGGTCCCTTCGCTCTCAATCTTGCCTCCTATTTATAGGATTTTGGAAGGGATTGGGATAAAGATTTTTTATTTACTTTTTTACTAAGGGTAATGGTGAAATTGGAAACATATCATTAAACCCCAAGAGGAAAAGTCCAACAAACTTCAAATGTGAGGATAAATAAGATTTTTCATTTCTTTTTAAATCCAAAAAAGATAAATTTTCACTTTTGAGGGGATAATCACTTTATTTAATTTATTTAAACTTGCATTTCTTTTCAATTTTTGACTTTTTATTTTTTGATGATTTATTTTATTCATTTTATTTTATTTTATTTTTTTATTTTTATTTTTTTTTTATTTGATTTTTTATTAGATTTAGCGAATAATTTATGAATTGATTTTAATGCCAACTTTAGGGTGTCTATAGGTCCACTTCTGGAGACCATAACTAGCAAACTATTGACCCAATGGGCTATTATAAATCAATTCTAGAATCCTTAGCTAGCTTCCATCAACCAAGGTTTTGCCTCATTTTTAAGTCATTAAGGCCTTCATTGCTAGACCTAAAGTTTGGATAGCTAAAATTCATACCAAAAATATGTAATAAGTGCACCAATACATATGATATGATAGTAAAACTCATCCAGGAGGTTGATATGTCAAAGATGAGCCTCCACATATGAGATTGGAATAATCTAAGAACATAATACCACCTTACTAAAACTAGAAAGCTCCCACAAATAGAAACTTTGTATAGGAAGAGCCCTTATTAAATACACAAAAACTGGAAAACTATAAATAGAAATATTTTTTGGTGATGCAAGATTTCCCTTACACCTAGGATGCTTTTACATTGAACACCTAGGGTAATTAGAGAAGTGACTCTATCATGCCTCAAGTAGTTAGAAGAAAACAAAGATAATCAACCTCCTCCCATGCTAGCCATGAGAAATCCTCTATTGGCCTTCATTTCCATTTAACTAGATACTCTTAATATGTTTTATTCCTTGTGGTTCTTCCCTCACTACTATCCAATATCTCCTCAATCTTTTGTGTAGCCAAAGTAGATGTTGGAATACTCCACTTTGCTTTAGCAACTTCATCTCCATCACCTCCCTCATAATATTCTAAAAAATCTAAGATGTTAAACACTATTGAAATATTTAGTTCAACTGGAAGCTCAACTTCATAGGAATTTCTAGAATCATACCTTTTCACTATCTTGCATGGTCCAAACTTCTTCATTTTCAACTTATGTTATGTACCCACTAGAAATATCTTCTTCCTAAAATGAACTATGACTTCATCTCCAATTTGAAATTCCTTTACCTTCTTTACACATCTACTTTAGCCTTATACTATTTATTCATCTTTGTAATATGTTTCCTCACCTCCTCATAGATGTTATTCAAATGTTCTTCAAAATATTCTACTTCATCTTTGCTTAGCTCTCCTTTATCCAAATGCCTCAATTTATAAGCATTTCTATAACTCATCCCATATACAATTTGGAATGGGGACTTACAAGTACTCCTATTGATGTAATTATTATATGTAAATTCTTCCTGTGGTAAAATCAGATCCTAACCTTTTGGTTTATCTTCAACCAAGCATCATAGCCAATTCCCCAAACTTTTGGTCACAATTTCTATTTGTCCATCAGTCTATGGATGATGAAATGAACTAAAATTCAAATTTGTCTTTAATTTCTTCCATAATGTATGCCAAAAATACCCAACAAACTTGTTATCTCAATCAGAAATTGTACTCTTTGGAAGACCATGTAGTCTTACCACTTGTTTGAAAAATAACTCCACTACATAAATAGTATCACTAGTCTTCTTGTAGGGAATAAAATGGATCATTTTTTAAAATATGTCAACCACCATAAATATTGAATCATACCCCCATTGTTTCTTTGGTAAACCAAGAACAAAATCCATGCTAACACCTTCCCATGACTTCTCAGGTACAGGTAGTGGCTGATATTATTAGCATGAATGTTGATGATACTAATTTGGGGGAGTATCCTAAGCACTGGAGAGTATTGAAATGTTTCATGCATGACTGTGTTTTTCATTGATGTCAACATAGTATGTTTTTTGTAAAGACTAGTTGAGTAGTGGATAGAGATCTTAGTTGTATGGACAATGTTTTGATTTTTTGGTGATGCATAGGCATGGACATGTTCTACATTTTGTTTTGATGATGTGCTCAAGTTTGCAGAGTCTAAGTCAAAGACATATGTAAGTTGTACCTAATTTATAGAGAGAAATTTAGAGACAAGGTATTAGAAAAGTAATTCTTGATGTTTGTTCTCTATCATCTTACATTTGAGATGTAATGAGAAGATGCATAGTCAGCCAGTGATAGAGGATAGTCGTTTGGTGATTTTAGTAAGTGTGCAAGCCCTAGTATCGCATGTGGACATTTTTGTATAGACTATGAGCTGACAGTGCTATTGTAATTGTAATTAATTAATTATTTTATTATAATTAATTAGGAAAGCCTCAAAGCTGAGTCAAGGAGTTATTTTGAAGATATGGTATAAAAGAAAGATGTTTTCCTTTTTTGTATAGTATCCATTTTTTAGTGTGAAGTATGAAAAGGAGCAAAGTGTTTGGTAAATGCGAGTAAGCAATCTAAGGGATTATTATACAAGATATAAAGGAGTAGAGGTCTAGTTGATAGGACAAAAAAAGAGGAAGGAAGTACATTTCATTTCTATTATTTGGCAAGGAATAGTTCGGAGATCATTCGAATAGCGGATTCATTGGTCTTGCCCTTGAAGCTATTTGGGTAGTAGGTCTAGTTGTCTTCCACAACTCCTAACCAAGTTAGAATCTCCTAACAAGGATTCAAAGTCTTCTAACAAGGACTCATATGTACTGAATTTTGTTATAAGACTCCTACCAAGGTCCATCCTCTAACAAGTAACATTTATATTAGTAAATCATCTTGTGGGTACCATCCCCATTAGGATTTTTCCTAGTTAACATATCTTGTTATTGTGTATGAGTATCTTATTGTAGTTTTTGATTATATTGCTCATATGGTTAAAGTTTTATAAGGTTGATAATTGTAATATTAGTTGGATAATTGATTCACCCCCCCAGTTATATTGGTGGACTATGTTGGAATTACAATAGGAATGGTAAACTTCTACAAGGGGAGCGGGGGGGGTTGGGGTTCGGGGGGTCAATCAATAGTTTAAACTTAACTCATAAAACATTTGCCACACATTCATCTCATACATTCAATAAGTAAACTGAAATACAATGTAAAGCATGTACATCTAAATCATGTAAACAAGTAAACATTCATGCAAATATGACACCAGATATGATTACCCAAAACCCCTTCAATGAGAAGGTAAAATTGGGGTGAGGATGACACCCACAATTCTTCACTACTATAGCAATAAAGTGTATCAAATGAAGGTTACAATGTTTGACCATGAAACATGATTTACCCTATGAAAGATCTTCCTTGTTAAAGGCTTTGAAAGACTATTAGGTCTTACCCTATTAAAGTATTTCAACACCCTATTAGAAGTGTGCCTTGTTAAAGGACTTCAACTCATAATTAAGTAAGCACCTTGTTAGAGGATTTCAATACAACCTATTAGGACTACTCTGTTAAGTGATGCAAGAGCATCAATCTTGGATTTTGGTGGAGTTATGCTTTTCATGATTAGAGATGTGTTGGGGACACATTGGTGAACCTTTCCTCATGATTGCATAGAGATTGCATGGATTGAGTTGAAGTTTGAGCCATTTTACCTTCTTGTTGAAGATGTGTTTTGTATTTTTTGGGTGCCTATTGCAAGCCATATAACTAATTTTGAGAAATGATTTAGAGGAAATGAAGTTCAAATATTTAAGAGGACCTAGAATACTATCTTTGATCAATATTTCTAGTCCTAATTCATTATAAGTTGGGAGATATCACAATTCTCTTGGAGTATCAATTTTTGCATTTTGCACAGTGGGTTTCTGTGCATGACTTTCGAGATGAATTTGAAGATATCCTTAGTGAATCAGCCTTAGATATCTTAAGGGGTTGTAGAGGACCTAAATTAATACCTTTTTTTGAAGCACAAGTTCTAATTCAATTGGAGCTAGGAGATATCGTGATTTTTCTAGGGTATCAATTTTTGGATATTTAATTGTTGTTGGAGGCTAACTTGTGGCTTAGTTGGGTATAAGTAGGGGGGTTTTGTGGAGTCTTTTAGTCATTCATGATGGAATTATTCATTCAAAGTAGGAGTGAGTGTGGAGAGTAGCTAAAGAGCGAGTTTTTCCTGAGTCTGTGGATAGAGCGTTGAATGTGAGGCAATTTAGAGTAGGATTGTGATTAGTCATCTATCTTGGAGAAGAGCATGGAAGATGGAGTAGCTAAGTGAGAGAAGATTTCTAGAGACTATAGACAGAGCACCAAATGTAAGGCAGTTTACACTTGAATCTTAAATAAAGTTTGAGAAGGGCTAGTAGCTATGGCTTGGAAAACAAGGAGATTTCTTGGTGGGCTTGCGAGCACAAGTTTAGATTTTCCTTGGAGGTTTTTGCCAGAGTGTAGATCTGGACTATCTAGGGTTTGGATTGGATCTTGAGGGATCTTGCAGAACTGTTAATGTAATTTCTTTGCATTTGGACATAACTGGGAAGGCCTTACAACTTGACACATTGTATGTAATAGTTATTTTATGAATAAATTATTATAATTTGGTATCAGATCTTGCATTATTATTGTGTTTCTACTGTGTGGTTATTTGTTGAGGGCTAGCACATCTCTCTTTGAGGATACTTTTGCCTTACACTATGTCATTAAGAGATTTAACTGATTCATTGTTATAATGACTCAGCATTGATCCTATTGTTAGCACTCTATTGCTTGATGATAAATCACCTCTAAACTGATGTATTCTTGATCCTTCTTGATCATATGTCTCTCTATTGTATACTATTCCCTTCCTCTATTCTCCTTTAAATGATTTTACAATACAATTTCATTTCACAATTCCTTAGCCATAATGAATTCTATATTTTTGCATGAAAAACTTCTCTCTTTTCTTCTTCCATGCACATTAGATAGTTTAGGGTCTTGTCCTCCTTAAGAAGACTTAGGTGACTTAGGGGGAGGTATGAATCAATGGCTATGATTCATCCAATTTCCACTTAAACCTTCCCTTTTCCTAATTGGCTACATGCAATTCATAGGGACTCCAACTTAAGATTCATCCTTATTTCCAAAATATCATAGTTCAATCTTTAAGTCAGCTCAAAAATCATTTACATAGTAGTTTGTGCCATTACAAACAATTATGACAAAGCCGTCTTAATTAGCATTTGATGTCTTTGATGCTTGGCATGTACTAATTTTTATACTATGACTCACCATCTATATCACTCAACATGCACTGCTTACTCAACTCATGTATCACTTGGCATACACTATTTTCTTAGCAATTAAGTGACTTAGCACATGAGTGACTTGGCACTCACTATGGACTTAGCATACTCTATCTTATACATGTTTTGCTTAGCATGTACTATTTTTTTGAAATGAACTAAGTAAATGACTTAAGTGTATAGACACTCACTTATCAAAACCAATTTGAGATCAACAATCTCCCCCTTTGACATGAGTATCAAAAGTACTTGGTCATGCATTAATATCCTTATCATATATCTTATTTGGCTTATGTACAAAACTTCAAATTTTCAAAATTTTGTAACTTATACCTCAAAATTTTATAACTCCACTTGAGTTGATAGGTCTGGTTCTATACTCAAAATTGTGTACTCCTACTAAGTAAATTTGTCTCAACTGATACTATTTGACTTGCTTGCTATTCTTTTCTTGTTCCACCTTTTCTTAGCGCTCTCATTCTCCCCCTTTTCTTATTCACCCCCTTTTTTATTCTCCACTTTTTTTAACACTGATGTTAATGGGTTATACACTAATAGTGTGTTTGTCTAAGAAATATTTATGGACCTCAAGAATAATTTTGAGAGTTGCATCCTAATTTTCACATGCTACATCCAAAGATTTAATTTGGATGGTCAAATTGGTAGCAAGGTGGACTAGGTTGTCTAATGTAGAAAAATTGGGGTCTTTCTTCATAAGATTTTCTATGTAGTCTAACTCCTTGTGCAAAATCTCCATGTGAGGAGTCAATGTTGTTTGGATGCTAACCAATTTTTCCCTTATGTTGCCTTCTTCTGCAAATTATGTTGCAAACTAACTTTGGGTTTGCAAAAAAGTTCTAAAGTGCTTCTCACTTTGAGATGGAGTCATAGGAAATTTTGCACCTGATGCATTAATTTGAATTTCCAAACTCAAAATGTGACTTCTTGTCTCTTATGTGAAGAGTGTTGGATTGCATAATCTAGTGTACAGTGAGAAAATGTTCTCAAGTACCATCTTCAAAATTTCTATCTTAGGTTCGAATGCAACTTGTGTAAGTGCTATGTCACCTAAAATTTTCTCATTCACTTTTCTTTGAAATTTATTTTCAAATGATTCTAACAATTTTGCATTTGTATCAAGGTCTACATCACTTACCTTTTCCACTACATTTGTCAATTGTTCAATCAATGGCTTGGTTTCATCTAAAGTAGGAAGATTGAATGCATCTAGAAAGATTTCTTTGATATCTAGCAGAAGTATGCTCCCTTCTAAGTAGTTCCTGATGCTTCTTTCTAGATAGGGCTTCTTGGAGTATGTCCATCTACTCTATTTTCATTGTGTCATAATCATACTTTGATAAAATAATCTCTTCATCTAGGCTTACATATCCATATTGTATTACCTCTTCTCCCTTTGATATATTTCGACTTGACACTAAGATTTGTAATGGTGTTGCATCTATGCTCAACTTCTAAAGAGTGTGACTATAAGGAGTGCCAAATTCTGGTAAAGTTACCAGTGCTTGAATGGCTACATGCTCCTCAATTATGCTTGCTCCTTCTATATTCATTTATGTACCTCCCTCAACTGTGTCTTCATTGTTATCATCTTCTTCATCATCTTTTACCTCAATAGGGTCCTATTCTCCTTCTTTCACTATAGCAAGCCCATATGTAATTTTCCACATTTGAGTTGTCTTTTTTACATCTTCAAGATTATTTTGTAGTATGTTGAAGACTCTGTATTTTGGAACAAATCTAACTGCATATTTCTTCATAGCCTTAGAAATTTGTACCTTATTGAGTTCATGCATAACTTGTGCAAGTGATGTCTCCCTTATTTATCTTTCTACATTCAAACAATAATGTTATTTCTATTTGACTCTTTGATATGAACTTTTAGGCATTAATTAGGCAATTTCTAGTGGGGCTTTCTTATAATTTTCCATCATGGCATATATTGCCTCCTCCATTTGATTCCTCTCAATTTTTCCAAGGTTATCAAAATCAGTATGTGAAAATCCTAACAAATCTACATTATTACTAATATTCTCACATAGGTTGTCTAAATCTAAAACTGGATTGTGGCTCACCACTTGGAATTGGCTATTGTCATCTAATTTTATTCTTTCCTCATTAGAATTAGCTTGAGCAATGTATTTTCTCCTTGGTCTTTTATTTTCTCCTTCTTTCTTTGTATGTTCAATGTTTTCTTTTGCCTTTTGTGCAGTGACACGTGCACTAGCCCTTGTGGTAGCTGTTGTAGGTTTGGGCTAGCTTGGTTTAGTAGTCTTCTTAGTTTCTTTCATTGTGTTAGTATTCAATATGGTCACAATTTTGAATCTTTTAGTTTTAGATGTTAAACCTCTTTGAACCACTTCAAACAGAAGTTTGAAGTAGTTTAAAGTAGTTCAGAATGGTTTGGTGGTTCAAATAACCCATCTCGTAGGTTCAATACAAGCGAAGTTCAGACTCTGGGTTTTGAAATGTAGATTCGTTCATTCAAAAAAATTCAAAGCTTGGCCCTAGTCCATGATTCAAGATGCAGGGACAGAATATTCAGAGGTCATAGTTTGGAGATGCCCCTCAGCCCAAAAGTGAAATACCATCATAGAAAACCTTTAAGGTTCTTTTCAGTGGTTCAAGGTATTTCAAAATGCATATTGGTTAGTTTACAAAGTTTCAGAATTTTGTCTTAATTCATATTTCAGGCTCAGGTTGTGTTAGCTCAAATGATTCTACAAACTCATTGTTTCAAGGTAGTATAATAGAATAGTTATCAGAGTGGTTCAATCTTCTCATGCAAGTTCATAATTTAGTTCAGGTAAATGGTGTTACTATTGTCAGATTACAAATGTGGTGGTATTTAATTAAAGAAAAACCATCCATCAAAAAGAAGAGGATCAAAGGCAATCGAGTTTTATTTTGGGATTCAATTCAAATCATGAAGGACCAATGAATTTTGAGCACCTAATAATAAAATATAGACCTCAGGTTAAATTCCTACAAGATCACTCACTTGTGGAAAAACATGTTCAATGGGGCACTGTGATTATATCTGAAGCAATTTGGATCTCTTCATGAAGAAGTTCATTGAAAGAAGTGGTTTAACATGAAACAAATCAACATTCATTCCTTCTAGCTCGTAGGTATATGGACTCATAATTCAACATTTGCAATTTAGAGGCATGGAAAGTGCTAATATAAAATCAGAAGATAGTCATAATGACTTGAATTGATAAGAAGAGTCAATCATCCATAATACATTGGAAAAGATAATGAGTCGGCTATTAATTACTTAATGATTCAAGGTGATATTTATTATAAAGATTGTTCTTTATATATATATCATGTGTCGCAACACCAAATGCAAAGGTTTTAGATTGGAGAAATTGATCCAAACAACTTTTCAGTGGTAAATGCAATGGAAACATACGAACCATTTGACAGGGTGCCTCGATAGTTTGTGAATCAAATGTCAATGGTTTGATGCAAGGCTATTTGGTCATGTAGGAGACATGAAATGAGTTTCAAATGTGAGTGCAGTCTCTAACTACACATTCAAATATAAGGACTGACAGAGGTATTAGAAGCCGCGGGTTCCTCCACAGTATAAACTCATCGTTGGGGAATGTTAATGTAGATTATAAATAAACATCAGTTTGGGCATTGATAAATCAATTTGTGAGCTTGAACCTCTCCTTTTTTGAAAGGGATGGATGGCCATTGATTATGTCTTTTATATCATGAATGATACATATAATATTTTGACAAAGGAGATTCGAAAGCCCGATGGTGAGTTGAGAAGTACAATTGTTATGATGGAAAACATAAACATTTTAGAAGTTGATGGTGATGTCAGGTTCATGACTTGTAGGCTCGCTATTGCTTTCTGATGTTCATGAAGTTATGACCTTTCTGTTACAATAGAAGCTCTTTATCAAAATATATCAAGATATCGACACATATTGGGAGGCAATTGTCATGAAAGGTGGTGAAAAAGAGTTTTTACCTACACTTCTTTACTCAAACAACCAACAGAGATAGAAAAACGTGCAAACCAAATACATAAAGACTTCGAGCCTGCGTGAAGATGGAATGGACAAGGCAGATTCTTTTTAGAGCTTGTGGTGCCTAAGTACATCAAGAAGTGAAAAGCTAATTGAGCTGTGGACAGAAATAAGAAGGGTGAGCTAATGATGTTTGAAATCCCTTACAATCATTTTGATCAAATGCTCAAAGGATGTAGGTGAACTATTTGACACAATGGTCAATACAAAGCATACAATATTCCTGCTTGAGCCCAAACACAATCATTATAATAGCTGGTGTAGATAGTTTGAATCTTCTATAAGAGGAGGTTGTGTCTTTCTCAAATACAAATGCTCAAACACATCCACAGTAATTGATACCCGAGTCATGATGGCTCAGTCAATTCAAGCTTCCAAATTAATGCAAAATACAAAACATGTGGCAATAGACAGTGGGTAGATTATCAGTTTAAATAAACCAAAAGTCACTTTACCTTAGGAAGTGATTGTTAACTCAGAGAATTGATAATCTTAAAGAAAAGATTTGATGAGTCATCAGCCATATGTCACTTGCCAAGGAGTAGTGTATATCTTTTGTAATCCTTAATTAAAATAAGATACAAGGTAAAGAGAGGGAGAATTTTAAAGGAATGTAAGGACTGAAAAGATGGGAATAGAAGCAACCGAAGAGGGGATAGTTGCAAGAATCAGTTATGAAACTGAAAAGTCACGGGAAGGAGAAAGTTTAAATAAGCCAATGGTAGAGAGAAAAAGGGTTCTAGTTTTTTGAATTTTGGTTGAAATACTTTGGGCTACAGCAGAATAGAGGCTATGAATATAAGGGGTTCCACTTCTTTTCTGAACTAAAGACCTTGAGCTACATAACGAAAGGGCTGATGGGAAGTTTTATTTTCTGTATTTGCTGAGAGAGAAAGAGCAGTGCTTGGTTTTAATTTATGAACTTTGTGTTGGAAAATAAGGAATATTCTAATTTTTGAATGTGTCCGAGGGAAGGGAATTCAAGTTTCCTTTTTAATTGATGATTTAGATGCATAATGTAATGAAAACTTTGTTGTTTCTACATTTTTAGAGGAGGGAGACTCGGGAGATAGTTGCATATTGGAGCTTTGAATCTAGGCAATTTTCTCTCCACTAATCGTCATCTTTGTATGACATTCAATTTTCTCTAAATGCATTTATGTCATGAATTCCTGAATATATTTGATTTCAAAGTGTTCTAAAAGCTCTATTTTTTTACTTTCTCAGATTTCATTCTATTTGTAACGCTGCATGCAAATGAACTTTGTGTCATTTGTTAATACTTTCTTGTAGTCTTTTAGGTTCTGCATCTACATTGTATTTATAGGTAGATGTTTGATATCCTTTTATGCTTTCTGGTAAAAGCACCCACATTTAACTCATTGAACATCTTTTATGGGGAGCTATACCTAATAAAAATTCAAAGGAAAGTTATCGACCCCACGATAACCTCTCCAACTGTTGGTGTTAGTTTGTTCTTTTACTTGGGCATTTAGGGTCATATTTGCATGTATTCCTTCAAAGGACAATCTATTCACTAATAGATTTTTGGTGACTCTACTGGGGAAGAAGTGAAGATTTAAGTGCCTAACAATGGCTTCCTCAATTTTGTAATTATCTTTGTGTGCAGGAGATTGGTGACTCTATATTTTGAACCTGTTGAATCTTTGTTGTTGGAATTCCAACATGTGTTATGGTGGTAGTTGCAATACAGCCATGGGGGGCTCAGATTGGACCATTTTCCCTAGCTTGTTATTCAGCTTTACTTAAAAGGTCATGGGAATATCTTCCCAAGTTTGATGGAGACAAAGCACAAGATCTAACAGATCACATCAAAGCGATTATTGTTGCATTTGGGATTCTTGGTGTGCAGGATGAAGATGTGTTCATCAGGTTATTTGTTCAAAGCCTCATGGGAAAAGTAGTGGAATGGTTTCAGCATTTGCAAGATGGATGTATTACAACTTGGGATGATCTTAAGCAAAGATTTCTGGAAAGATTTCAGCCCACAATTAATTCCCATCAATTATTGGTGAACCTTCTTCAAATTCAAATGAAAGATGATGAATCTATAAGGGATTTCATTGATAGGTTTAATCAGACTATTAGTAAAATTCCTCTAGCCAACCAACCAAATAAAAGAAATCAGGTATGCTTCTTTATTGATGCTATGGATGTTGAAGTCAAGTTTTGGTTACAACGCTTTGGAATGCAAAATTTGGTAAATGTGTAGAAAGACGCAACCAGATTAGATGATGCTTTAATCCTTAGTGGTATGAAATCTATAAAGACTCCCCTAATGAAAGAATATCTTTGCAGACAGCAACATTACATTGATAAGAAAGTTACAAAAGGGAAGCAAGTTCTAAAAGAAGCCAAACCTATTCCCAATGTTTCTCATTTTCAGAATCTGATGGTTTTTAATGATGGAGATTTCAAAAAACCCTTGTTGGCTGAAGATGGTGCTTTAAAGATGTTAGGATTCTGTAGTGTGCATATTGAAAATGATGAGGAGGAGCAAAGCAATGCTGAAGAGCTTGTAAATTCAGGTAACAATGATTTACCGCAATATTTCTTTAGCCCAAAGGCTAGATCTCTCAAATCTACAGGTATGGAATGTTATCAAGTTTCAAATGGTCCAAATAGTAAAGATTTTCAGAATGGTATTCAGAAGTTTAGTCACATTGAAACAATGAACATTGATGATTCTTTGCATTCTAAAAATTGTAATCAGCAAATTAAAGAATCTGTCATAGGTGCTAACGAAGCCATGTCATATTCTCCTATGAGAAGTTGTACTAATAGTAAGGTGACATATGCTGATAAGAATTTATCTTACTCTGAAAATTATTTCTACCATGATGAAGTAAGATGGGAGAATGAGAATGCTTAGGTTGAAAATGATAATCCTTGCACCAATGACCAAAAAGGTAGAGAAAAGGCTGAAAAGTAGGAAGGTAAAATTGTCTGGAGTAACCTTAATCCACTTTTCATACCAATGGGGTTTGATGAGAATACTGCTATCATAGAAAATCTTCTTTTCCAATTTCAAGAGTCACATTTGAAAAATGAGAATCTATTCAATAGTCCCCGGCCAGGTGAAAACTCTATCGAAACACCATGTGAAAATCTCATCTATGAAGAAAAAGAAACCATAGGTATATCTCTGCCATCACTTAAGTTGGATCATTTTCCTGATCATACCTTAGGTACCTATTCAAATCAATTCCATAATGAAGCATGTATTGAAAACTTCCATTCTCATTCATTTGTGCATAACGTTGTTGATTTGGAATGTAAAAGAAATGTTGAGATATGTGATGACATTCTAAAAAGAGAGAGGGATGGGATTTATGGTATGAATGATGATAGTTGATTCCTTGAAAGAAGTGAAGGAGATATATCTCTGAGAGCTGATCCTATGCTGAAGTGTTGGGTGATGCGACATGCTCCCCTGCCCACAAGTGGTTAATTATGTGGTGTTCCATGTTCACTAACAGTCATGGCTTTTGGTGCAATGGAAAATGGGCCCTACAATTGGTATCAGAGCCTGGTTTTGGCTTGGTTATGGGTTCAAATCTCCCCGGTGCCTTCCTGACCTGCGTAAGCACCTGGTATCTGCGTCAAGGGGGAGATTTTTGGGTGATGCAACATGCTCCCCTACCCATAGGTGGTTAATTATGTGGTGTTCCATGTTCACTAAAAGTCATGGCTTTTGGTGCAACGGCAAATGGGCCCTACATGAAGGAGGCATCATTATGTCTACAAACTGGTCATGACCATGCACAAGAGTTGAACTTGCATGATGATATTTCTAAGGATTACACATCATCTTTTGGTGAGGCTTTTCCATTTCATATTTTTCAGCCTGAGGTGGAATCAGATCTTGCCAATGTGAAGGATCAATTCTTCAATGGAGATGAGTACTATGATGAGTCATAGCTTTTTGGAAAAGAGAATTGGTTTAGCATATGCATGCATCTTTTCATTTTGAAGTTTGGAATCAAAAGGGTCATCATCAAGCAATGGTTTGGAGCTGTTCCATTGAGGTATGCTTTGCTAATTCGAAAAGGCTCCTACTTCCCTAAGCCAGTAAATGGATTTGCATAGCTTCTTCTTTCTTCTGATTCTCTTGGTAGGTTCTTTTCCTACCTTTGTAAATATTGTAAATAATTTTTTGTTGTGTGTAGTGGTAGTTGGAATAATGTGCAAGCCTTGTGCTTTCTGGTAGTTTAGGTGTTTGTTGTCAGTTTAGTTTGCCAATTTTTCCCTGCTCCCCTTGGCCCTCTCTGCAAGTAGCTCTCGATCTTCTCTTCTTATTGACTCTATTTGCCCATACATAAGGCACTGTTCTTTTCCCAAAGATTGCCGGAGTTCTCTGATTTTGTATCAAAATCAGTCCCATAGTTAGAACCCCTATTAGTATTCAATATGGTCACAATTTTAAAGATTTTAGTTTTAGATGTTGAACCTCTTTGAACCACTTCGAACTGAAGTTTGAAGTAGTTCAAAGTAGTTCAGAATGGTTTGGTGGTTCAAATAACCCATCCTACAGGTTTAATACAAGTGAAGTTCAGACTTTGGGTTTCGAAATGTAGATTTGTTCATTCAAAAAAGTTCAAAGCTCGGCCCCAGTCCATGATTCAAGATGCAGGGATAGAATATTCAGAGGTCATAGTTTGGAGATGCCCCTCAGCCCAAAAGTGAAATACCATCATAGAAAACCTTTAAGGTTCTTTTCAGTGGTTCAAGGTATTTCAAAATGCATATTGGTTAGTTTAAAAAGGTTCAATTCTATCTCAATTAATATTTCAGGCTCAGGTTGTGTCAGCTCAAATGATTCTACAAACTCATTGTTTCAAGGTAGTATAATAGATTATCTATTAGAGTGGTTCAATCTTCTCATGCAAGTTCATAATTCAGTTTGGGTGTTTGGTGTTACTATTGTCAGACTATAAATGTGGTGGTATTTAATTAAAGAAGAACCATCCATCAAAAAGAAGAGGATCAAAGGCAATCGAGTTTTATTTTGGGATTCAATTCAAATCATGAAGGACTGATGAATTTCGAGCACCTAATAATAAAATATAGAGCTCAGGTTAAATTCCTACAAGATCACTCACCTGTGGAAGAACATGTTCAATGGAGCACTGTGATTATATCTGAAGCAATTTGGATCTCTTCATGAAGAAGTTCATTGAAAGAAGTGGTTTAACATGAAACAAATCAACATTCATTCCTTCTAGCTCGTAGGTATATGGACTCATAATTCAACATTTGTAATTCAGAGGCATGGAAAGTGCTAATATAAAATCAGAAGATAGTCATAATGACTTGAATTGATAAGAAGAGTCAATCATCTATAATGCATTGGAAAAGATAATGAGTCAGCTATTAATTACTTAATGATTCAAGGTGATATTTATTATAAAGATTGTTCTTTATATATAAATCATGTGTCTCAACACCAAATGCAAAGGTTTTAGATTGGATAAATTGATCCAAACAACTTTTTAGTGGTAAATGCAATGGAAACATATAGACCATTTGACAGGGTGCCTCGATAGTTTGTGAATCAAATTTCAATGGTTTGATGCAAGGCTATTTGGTCATGTAAGAGACATGAAATGAGTTTTGAATGTGAGCATGGTCTCTAACTTCACATTCAAATATAAGGAGTGACAGAGGTATTAGAAGCCGCGGGTTCCTCCATAGTATAAACTCATCATTGGGGAATGTTAATGTAGATTATAAATAAACATCAGTTTGGGCATTGATAAATCAATTTGTGAGCTTGAACCTCTCCTTTTTTGAAAGGGATGGATGGCCATTGATTATGGCTTTTATATCATGAACGATACATATAATATTTTGACAAAGGAGATTCGAAAGCCTGGAAAATATAAACATTTTAGAAGTTGATGGTGATGTCAGGTTCATGACCTGCAGGCTTGCTATTGCTTTCTGATGTTTGTGAAGTCACGACCTTTCTATTACAATAGAAGCTCTTTATCAAAATATATCAAGATATCGACACATATCGGGAGGCAATTGTCATGAAAGGTGGTGAAAAAGAGTTTTTACCTACACTTCTTTACTCAAACAACCAACAAAGATAGTGGAACCCGCAAACCAAACACATAAAGACTTCAAGCCTACGTGAAGATGGAATGGACAAGGTGGCTTCTTTTCAGAGCTTGTGGCACCTAAGTACATCACAAAGTGAAAAGCTAATTGAGTAGTGGACAAAAATAAGAAGGGTGAGCTAATGATGTTTGAAATCCCTTACAATCATTTTGATCAAATTCTTAAAGGATGTAGGTGAATTGTTTGACACAATGGTCAATACCAAGCATACAATATTCCTCCTTGAGCCCAAACACAATCATTATAATAGCTGGTGTAGATAGTTTGAATATTCTATAAGAGGAGGTTGTTTCTTTCTCAAATACAAATGCTCAAACACATCCACAGTATTTGGTACCTGAGATCATGATGGCTAAGTCAATTTGAGCTTCCAAATTAATGCAAAATACAAAACACATGGCAACAGACAGTGGGCAAATTATTAGTTTAAATAAACCAAAAGTCACTTTACCTTAGGAAGTGATTGTTAACTCAGAGAATTAATAATCTTAAAGAAAACATTTGATGAGTCACCAGCCATATGTCACTTGCCAAGGAGCAGTGTATATCTTTTGTAATCCTTAATTAAAATAAGATACAAGGTAAAGAGAGGGAGAATTTTAAAGGAACGTAAGGACTGAAAAGATGGGAATAGAAGCAACTGAAGAGGGGATAGTTCCAAGAATCAGTTATGAAACTAAAAAGTCACGAGAAGGAGAAAGTTTAAATAAGCTAGTGGTAGAGAGAACAAGGGTTCCAATTTTTTGAATTTTGGCTGAGAGACTTTGGGCTACAGTAGAACAGATGTTGTGAATACAGGGGGTTCCACTTCTTTTTTGAACTGAAGACTTTGAGCTGTAGAACGGAAGGGCTGATGGGAAGTTTTATTTTCTGTATTTGCTGAGAGAGAAAGAGCAGTGCTTGGTTTTAATTTATGAACTTTTTGTTGGAAAATAAGGAATATTCTAATTTTTGAATGTGTCCGAGGGAAGGGAATTCAAGTTTCCTTTTTAATTGATGATTTAGATGAAGAATGTAATGAAAACTTTATTGTTATTGCATTTTTAGAGGGAGACTCGGGAGATAGTTGCATATTGGAGCTTTGAATCTGGGCAATTTTCTCTCCACTGATCGTCATCTTTGTATACATTCAGTTTTCTCTAAATGCATGTATGTCATGAATTCCTGAATATATTTGATTTCAAAGTGTTCTAAAAGCTCTATTTCTTTACTTTCTTAGATTTCATTCTATTTGTAACGCTGCATGCAAATGAACTTTGTGTCATTTGTTAATACTTTCTTGTAGTCTTTTAGGTTCCACATCTACATTGTATTTACAAGTAGATGTTTGGTATCCTTTCATGCTTTTTGGTAAAAGCACCCACATTTAACTCATTGAACATCTTGTACGAGGAGCTATACCCAATAAAAATTTAGAGGAAGGTTATCAACCCCATGATAGCCTCACCAAATATTGTGTTAGTTTGTTCTTTTACTTGGGCATTTAGGGTTATATTTGCATGTATTTCATCAAAGGACAATCTGTTCACTAACACATTGGTTGAGCCTTAGCTTTTCTCTTCTTTTGATCAATAGGAGTAGGTGCTTCCTTGGCTTCTTCTCCCTCGGCGCCTTTTGTAATTTATGTCTCTTCATATTGTTGATCTTCTCCCATTCATTGTGTTAATGCAAGTGGTGTTTGGGTATGGGTGTCTTCTTCATCTTTATCCTCTTCCTCTTCATCATCTTCTTGCTTGACACCTTCACCAAATTTTTATTTAAACTTCTTCACCAACTTCTCCTTCTTCTTTATGACAAAGGTAGTCTTTAGTTCTTTAGTGACCTTAGATTTGGCCATTTCATTATTACCAAATGCTTTGGCATCTTTATCTATATTTTTAGAAAGTAATGCAGTTATTACTATAGAGGCCTCATCTAAATTAATTTCAGAGCCTAATGGCCTTAGCCATCTTACCCCTGGAATTGCTACTTGAACAAAAGTATAATCAACATCAACTAGGAAATAAACATCATCATAATGTTTTTCCACTAATGATACTAGAATTCTCAGTCTTTTCTTCATAGATTTCTTAAAGTCCTCAAAGTAACTGGTCATTACATATTCAAAATTTTCACCCAATTGTTCAATGAGCTCACCTATTTGTACCACCATTAACCTATTTGTTTTCAATGCCATAGTGTCAAATGTAGGAAATGTGTTTTGAACATAAAAGAAAATACATATCAAAATAGAATTCCTTATTGCTCCTAGGTTTTTGATCAACTATATTAGTTGTAACTCAGCAAGATCATATGTGTGATCTTTCTTAACAATCTTGTAACCCACATCCACTACAATATAGGGCACACTCTTCAATTTTCTTGATTGGTAAAACTTATGTGCAATTACCCTTACTGCAAATTCTATCAATGGATCTGTGATGGTGTCAATAGTCATTCCTCTCTTATTCCACATAGCTCTGGTATTCTTTCCAATAACCCCTTTTGAATTGCTCCTTAAAGTCTTAGGTTGATCTAGGGTTGGGTATCATGTTACCCTATGGATTATTCTTTTGGTGATTTTGATAGGTTCATTGTCTAGCCAAAGTGAACTATCATGAATTTTTCTCAATACAATCCTAATCCATTTGGTTTTGAAAACATTCAGGAACTCTAGGGTATGAGTTATCCCTTTCTTCTCTACAATTTTGAATTATTCCCTTAATACACCATTTTTACATAGTCTATCATATGCGTGTTTGATCTCCATGTCTCCAATACTACCAATTTTATAATTGTAACATTTTATGACATCTTGAACCATTAAAACTTTCAATGGTATCATGGATAATGCACTAGAGGTTTCTTGTTTATATGAAATTTTAGGTTTGTCTTTGAAAATTGGTTTTTTTACCTCATTACTAACTATTTGAATGTTCAAAACCTCCTTACCCTCTACACCCTTTAAATTAGATGTCATTATATGAGACTAGGGTTTATGAAAGTAGAAATAGATTAGCTTGGCACATGATAAACACCTTGCAAGGTTTGACAAAATGGTGTCAAATTGCTATTCAAATCTTCTACAAATGCTTCTGATGAGTTTCCTAATTGCCTTTAGCTCTCCTTTCTTTTTCTCAATTTTGAAATGATGTAAAATAAGCTAAGAATTAATCAGATACCCTTTTGAAACATTGTAATTAATGTTGAGTACTTACACAATCATAAGCTTAGCAGCAACTAGTTTAAGGCTCACTTAGCATCCACTAGTCTTTTCAATAATTCATCAATCATTACAAGCTTGGTGTTAGATAGCCAATCTATTAGCTCTACATCCTCTAGCATTTCACTCGGCAATCATAGGAAACTTTTCATGCTCAGCAATAACATGACAAACTTAAAGATTTTTCTTTGATTCCTAATAACATCTTGCATTTTTATTCATGCTTATGTAGGCTTTTCAGTACTAAATTCTTTTGGAAATGATTTATGATATGACTTATGAATATCAGTCTCACATACCTCTTGATTTCTTAGTTTGATGAGGTGTGATCACCTAATCCATTGGGTGAAGTGATCCCTTCTCCACTTGATGTGTTGCAATCCTCCTTTTTCTTCCATGTCTTTTTCATTTCATTTCTGACATTTTCAACATCTACCTTGCCTTTTCCTTTATTGAACTCACAACTTGGTGCCTTTGACCTTGTTGGACAATATTGACTGATGTGACCAATCTTCAAACAGCTAAAACATGTCAATTAACTCAACCACCTTTTGTAGTCACTTCTGAAGTGTTTTCTAATGCAACTCTTAGGAACATGTCCATACTCCTAAAAATAGTGACAACTACATCTTGTATTATAAACCCAGTTGTAAGGGTTGCCATTGTTCTTTACCTTTGTTTTCCTATCTAATGACCACATGGGTTTGGATCTGCACTCAAAAGCTCTATGTCCATACTTTTGATAGTTATTACAATATCCTTCAAATCTTTCTGTGTGCATGGTCTTAGTTCTACATTCATGTGCTTGATAACCTTGTTTGTTGTACTTATGGCAGTGAACTATGCTCTTATGCTTGATATTTTGATTTATAGTCTTGCTCTTGTACACATTAGAAATATGTCCTTTCTTACCACAATTATGACAAGTAGGTTTGGAATTCTTACCTTTGTTGTTCCTTTCTTTAGCACTTTTGGATGAGTCTCCTTCTTCATTGCTTGTGTATCCTAGTCTAGATGTATCATTATTGGATCTAGGGGATCACAATAATTGCTCAAAGTATTTGATGGCTTCACTTGGTTTACTGAAACTTTTAGCAAATTCCTTTTCCTTTTTCATGTATTTTTCAATTTCTCATTCTGCAACTTTAATGTTGTTATCTCAATGTCCTTGACATTCAATTCATAGTTGGCATTTATCATTTGACTCAGAGTATCCAATTGTATGTTGGAAATCTTGGTTAGCTCTGATGATTTCTCTTTCACTCTATTGGTCAAAACTCTTTTACAGATTCTTGAATCATGTCTTTGTCTTTTGTACTTTCTTTTTCTATTCAATCACCTTACATAGTAGTATGGCTTGTGATTCTTGCTATAACTTGAGATTTCTAATTTCTTCAGCTTGGGCTCTATTCTTTTCCATTAGATCTACAACTGCTACATCAAATTCATTGGAGTCTCCATTAGAAAATAGCTTAGTAGTGTCCATCTCTTTGTATTGTGTGTCATTATCTTTAATGGTAATTTCCTTCCTTCTCTTCAAAGATATCTTTAGGTCTTCTCTTGCTTCATTCAGTTGATGTAGCATGAGTTGTATTTTGATTTCCTAGTTCTCAATGATCTTTCCCAACTTGTAGACTTCTATTTTCAAGATCTTTCCTCAAAGATGCAAAGCTTCTCTTTCAGAGAACTAGGCTTTGATACCAATTGTTGGAATTACAATAGAAAAGGTAAACTTCTAAGAGGGGTGGGGTGGGGGTGTGAATCATTAGTTTAAACTTTAACTCATAAAACATTCACCACACATTCATCTCATACATTCAATAAGTAAACTAAAATACCATGTAAAGCATGTACATCTAAATCATGTAAACAAGTAAACATTCATACATGTATTCAACATCAGATATGATTACCCATAAAACCTCCAATGAGAAGTTAAAACTGAGGTGGGGATGACACCCACAAATCTCCACTACTACAGAATAAAGTGTATCCAATGAAGGTTACAATGTTTGATCATAAAACATGATCTACCCTATGAAAGGTCTTCCTTGTTAAAGGCTTACAAAGACTATTAGGTCTTACTCTATTAAATGATTTCAACACCTTGTTAGAAGTGTGCCTTGTTAAAGGACTTCAAATCACAATTAAGTAAGCACCTTGTTAGAGGATTTCAATATAGCCTATTAGGATTAGTCTGTTAAGAAATTTAACTAATTCACCTATTAGAATGACTCAACATTGATCCTATGGTTAGCACTTTTTTTTTTTATGACAAATCACCTCTAATCTAATGTATTCTTGATCCTTCTTGATCATATGTCTCTCTACTATATACTATTCCATTCCTTTATTCTCCTTTAACTAATTCTACAATGTAATTTCACTTCACAATTCCTTAGCCACCATGAATGTTCTATTTGAGCATACAAAACTTTTGTCTTCACTTCTTCCATGCACATTAGATAGTTTAGGGTTTTGTCTTCCTTAAGAATACTTAGGTGACTTAAGGTTAGTATGAATCAACAACTAAGATTCATCCATTTTGTTGCTGAAACCTTCCCTTTTCCTAATTAGCTACATAAAATTAATAGGGATTCCAACTTAAGATTTGTCCTTGTCTCCAAAATATCATAACTCAATCTTTAATCTGGCTCAAAAATGGTTTACATAGTAGTCTATTCCATTATAAACAACTATGACAAAATTATCTTACTTAGCATCTAAAGTCTCTTATGCTCGGCATGTATTGATTTCTATATTGTGACTTAGCATCTGTATCACTCGGCATGCACTGCTTACTCAGCTCATGTATCACTTGGCATACACTATCTGCTTGGCACTTGAGTGACTTAGCACTCACTATGGACTCAGCATGCTCTATCTTATACATGTTGTGCTTGGTATGTACAAATTGTTCAACATGAACTAAGTAAATGATTTAAGTGTATAGACACTCACTTGTCAAAACCAATCTGAGATCAACAGACTATATATTCTAATAATTGGTACTAGAGCATTAGGTCCTTGAAGGATAAGCTTATCAACTTTGGGAGATCAATGGAGAATAATTTTAGAAAGGATACTCCTAGATTTGATGGGGCCAACTATGATAGTTGGAAGGAGAAGATTAAGACTTGGCTAGTGTGCATGGGTCCAGGTTATTAGATCTTGACAAGGAGTGAGAAGATGATTATGGAACAAGAGTAGCTTGAATAGTGCACTAAAGTAGAGAGGGATATGTTCATGTGTAACATGAGAGATAGAGAATCTCTACTATCAGCTCTTTTAGAGAATGAATATAGTTAGGTAAAGTCACTTCAAACATCTCATGAAATGTGAAAAGCATTAGAATCTACTTCTTAAGGTGATACACATGCAAAAAGAATAAGATTACAAAATTGGATATGTGCATTTCAAGATGCTAAGATGATGGAAGGTGAATCTATAAGAAGCTATATTGGTAGAATATCATAAATTGTTGTAGGAATTCAATCTCTTGGTGGAACTCAGGAAGAAGATGAAGTAGTATGGAAGATCTTGAAAATTTTGATGCCACAATTCAAGCAAGTAGCTTAGATGATTCAACTATTAATGCACTAAGGATTTCACCAAGGAAATCTTGCTTGGAAGATTAGAATCTGTAGAAGTAGATCTAAGATAGTTTGGAGATCTAGATAGAGTCAAACCAACCTTTAGTACCCTAAACATTTGACCTAATTTGACAAGGAGTGCAAGCACTCGTGGAGACTTTGCAGGTAGCAACAGATCTAAGGAAGACAAGAAGATTGACAAAGGTATAGCCCTTCTTGTGAGAAGAGAAAAAGATGGTAAGAAAATATTTAAATGTTGAACTTTTGATTAATTTAATTAATTTAGTCATTATGAATCTAAATTTCTTAAAAGATAGAAAAATTATAAGGGAAATTGTAATCCTGGAAGAGATAGAAATTGTTTGTATGTAAATGAGGATGAAGAATCGGATGAGAAAGGTCAAAGTGAAAGTGATGATGAATTGGGATTTGTGGCTATCAAGGAAGATGATCTTGATATAAAAATTAGAGAAAAAAGAGCTCTAGTTTCCCAAGTGGAAAAGAAATCTAATTCGATAATTGATAGTGGTTGTTCACATCACATGACTAGTGATATGAATAAGTTTTTTAAGTTCAAGAATTGTGATGGAAGTATTGTTAGAGTTGGTAACAATGTAGCCTATCATATAATAGTAATTGGATCCATTACTCTTAATGGTAAAACTAACACTAAAAATGATTGATTGAATCATAATTTTTAAGTGTTGGACAGTTGTTGGACAAGGGTTATCAGTTGTAATTCACTAAGAAAACTTACATTATCAAATATGGAGATGGTAAGCTGATTGGAATAGGCACAAGATCTAGAGGTAATGTATTTTAGTTGAATCCTACTAAAATGACATGTTTGGTAGCTAAAGTGGACAATAGTTGGTTGTGGCATAGAAGATTTTGTCAAATAAACTTGAATAATATTGTGAAAGTTAGTAGCACTTTTGTAGTCAGGGACTTGCCTAAGATAACAAAGCCTACTAATGTTATTTGCAAAGAATTATTATGGCTAAATAGAAGAAGGTATCATTTCCTAGTAATAATTTTACTACCACAAAGAAGCTGGAGATTGTTCACACATATATGTGTGGTCCTTCATGAACAAAGGGATTCTATCATGAACTCAGTTAAAGGATTTACAAATGATTGTTAGGTCAACCTTAATTAAAAGGATTTACCCTAAATTGGTACAATGATTAGATAGTAACATTAAGGCTTTGATATGATAACAACTTACAACACACTTGCAAATTAAAGATCTTTGTTTTAGTCCTCCATTCTGCTTGATTTTCACACACTTCATCTCTGATAGCTTGTTCACCCTTCAAGAATCCATACCCTTAAGTCTGATTGCTTTTCTTTCCAATGCAGTCTCTTCTCTTAGGTCACTAAATGAAGCAATACCCTAGACTTATTATTTTCCTTAGGTTATCGCACATGACAACCTTTGCTTGTGACCAGTTATCTCTATAAATAGAAAATTAAGATCTTTTCTCATTCATCCTCCATCATCCATTTTAGGGTTAGGTTAGATTAGGTAGGATTCAATGAATCTATGCATCATTTCATTTTATTCTCTTATAAAAACTTATCCTTCATTCTTGTTTGAATTCACCTCAAAATAGTTCACCATGAATTTTGTGCCACCAACTCATCAAGCTTATCTTCCGCATGGTTCACACAATTTAAGAAATCAAACTTTTTGACTTAGATTCATCAAATTCTTGATCTTTCTCATAATTTCAACACTTGGCATTAACTAGCCTCTAATACTCAGCACATACTACATTTCTCAACATCCACTATCAAATCACTCAGCACAAACTAAAGTTTACTAGTGCTCAACATCAACTAAACTTTACTCAGCTTACACTGTATCACTCAGCTTATACTAAAATTAACTTTTCTCAACTCCAACTAATTTTCTACTTAGCTTACACTAACTTTGCTCAGCACCTACTATGCAAATTGTTAAGCTTGGTAGACAAACTTCTTTTAACTTGTTCTTATGAACTTAATCAATGTATCCATCCTTTTCAACCTTAATTATCAATGCACTATAATATCACTATCTTAACTAATCCTTGTACTCCTTTCCATATCATAACTCAACCTTTACTCTAGGTGTTATTGTTACCACATTTGATCAAATCATATTCATCAATCAAACAAATGATAGTACTCAAATCATATAAGCAATTGTCTTACCAACAAGTGGTAGGTTTGACATTAGTGACAAAAAAATGATTGAAACACATTTTCATACTTGTGTCAATCTATTTTCAACAATCTCCCTCTTTGGCATTGATGGTAAACCAAATTGACCAAACTTAATTAGTATAACCAACAAAATACCAAAAAGAAAATAATTCCTTGTATTGAAATCTCTCCCTCTATCAGCAACTTTAATTTTCTAAATAGGTTACAAATTTTTGTTTCGATCAACAAACAATCAATCAACTCATCCTTATGACTCCCTTTGGATCACTTCTTATATCACCTTTGACATTAACTCCCTCTTTACTAGGTATTCATGTTTCTTGTGTGTTTACTTTAATCTCCCTTAGTAGTAATGATTTTTCCCTCAGTAGGATCGGGCAAATTAGGCTTTCTCCCTCTTTGACAACAATGCCAAAGACTTGTCATCTTAATATGTAGATATGAAAATTTTTAGTTGTTCCCTCTATCACCTATCTTGTGACTGATTTGTAACTCTATCTCTTTCATTACTTTAGGTAGCTCCTAAAGTAAGATCCACTACATCAATGCATAACATATCTCAATAAACTTGTTTGATGTAGGGCACTCCTCATGCTTCTTAGATAGCCTTTGATAGGGGTATCACCCCTAGCTTACCTCTTAGATATTCAAGATAATCCTTAGGTAATTATTTTGTGAAGATATCAACTATTTTCTATTTTGTGTTAACATATTCCATCTTCACTTCTTTATCTTGAACTAACTCTCTCAAGAAATGATACTTGATTGCAATGTGCTTAGTCTTTGTATGCATCATAGGATTCTTTGATATATTTATAGCACTTTTATTATCATAATAAAGTATCATAGGTTCAGTAATTTTCTTTTTCATACCTTTGTGTAGTTGTTTGATCCATACAATGTTTATATACTTTACTTTAGCGGTAACATATTCAGCTTTAGTAGTAGATTGAGAGATGCAATTTTGCTTCTTACTAGTCCATGTAGCCAAGCTTTTGTCTAAGACAAATGCTCCTCCACTGGTTCTCTTTCTATCATCAATATTTCTAGCCCAATTAGCATCAATGTAGGCTCTCGATTCAAATTTCTCATTTTTCTTGTAGTATAGACCATAGTCTTCTATTTCTTTCAGATATCTCATTATTCTCTTAACTACCATCAAATGACTATCCCTGGGATTAGTAGAGAATCTTGCAACTATCAGAATAGATAATGCAATATTAGGTCTATTGTGTACTACATATTGTAATTTTCCAATCATAGACCTATATAATGTTTGATTCACCTCATCTGAATCATCATTCTTTGACAATAAATGTCTTTTAACCATTGGTGTGCTTACTGGCTTGGAATCCTCCACTCCAAAAAAATTCAATATTTCCTTTACATACTTTAACTGAGTGATGTATATACCATATTTCATCTGATGTACTTCCAAACCCACAAAGAACTTGATCTATCCTAACATAGACATCTCAAATTATTTCTTCATCTCATTTGAAAGGCTTTACATAAAGTATCTTGACCTCCAAATATGATATCATCAACAAAAATTTTAGATAGTAAAATACCTTTGCCTTTCCCTATCTTTAAGTATGAATTATTGTTATCATCACCCCTCTCAATTTTTTTCAATCTTCACAAGATAATTATGAATCCTTTCATACCATGCTCTTGGTGCTTGCTTCAAACCATATAAAGCTTTGTATAGTCTACATACCATGTTTTTGTTGTCATCATCAACAAATCCTTCTGGTTGTTCTATTTAAACCTCTTCCTCCAATATGCCATTCAGAAATGCAAACTTAATACTCATTTGATAAACTTTGAAACCTTGAATGCAGAGTAAGCAAGTAGAGTTCTTACTCCTTCCAATCTTGCAATAGGGGAAAATGTTTCTCCATAACCTATTCCTTCTTCTTGTGCATATCCTTTACAAACTAATCTTGCCTTATTCCTTATGACTTTAGCATTTTCATCTAACTTGTTTTTGTATACCCACTTGGTGCCAATCACATTTTTGTCTTCTAGTCTCGAAAGTAGAGTCCATATCTTATTTTTCTCAATTTGTTCAATCTCTTCTTACATGGCTTTACTCCATTCCACATCTTCTAAGGTATCTTTCACTATTTTAGGTTCTTGTATGCTTAGCAAACATGTATCATTTCTTTAATTTGTTCCTTTTCATTGGTCTCACATCTTTATCTCCAATTATTTGTGTAGTAGGGTGTGTCTCTTGACATACTTGGACAATCTTAGTTCTACTCTATTTTCTTCACTTGGTCACTCATCTTTTGAATCACTATGTACACCTCTATCAAGTAGATCAACATCTCTTTCATGTACACTAATATCATAATCAAAATGTGCCTCAACTTCATTCTATAACTCGGCATCTAAATGTAGCTAGGTTCTTGAATGCAACTCAGCATTCATAGTATGTGACACGACAATCACTAAAACTTGTTGTTGGTTTGGAACTTGATTTGTAGCATCTTTGACAATAGGCATACCTTCATAAAATTATACAAATAATTTGTATTCTTTTGGTTCCTTCATAAATTTAGCCTCATGTACTTCTATATATTCATCAAATTTCACATTTTCACTTTCCACAACTTTGCTAGTGTTAGTATTTAAACACTTACAAGCCTTACTTCTTGTGGAATAACTAAGTGATAGGGAGAGGGGATGAACTAATCACTAGTTCATGCTTCTAGTCTACCAATGAGACCTAAGGTGACTTCTGAGTCCACCAAAATGGATCTATAGGATCCCTCTTATGCAAATATCCCCTAATCCCAAACACCACTCTTCTATCTTGAATAAGATCCTTCTTTTGCCACTTGCTAGGTTCTCATGCTAGTTGAAGAACACAATATTTTCTAGGGCTTTCTTTTCCAATCTTTACACACATATTTTAGGATCATGGAGATGATGTAAGACCTCTCAACACACTTCTTTCATTGCCAAAGGCAACTCAAAGAATTTATCTTCCTTACTGATTACACACTTTTCCACCAAAATAAGACTACTAGAAAAGAGCCCCAATTAGCCCTCCTACTCTAAGAAATCAGGGATTTACTCAAATTTCCTCCACTAACCAACAAAAACTTCCTTTAGATACTTCTAATCAATTTTTTAGTACTCGCAAATTTTCTAGGTTTTGGGTCTCAAAAAGACTGTACAGCACCTCTACACAAATTGAGGGTTTTTAAGGGTTCCATGGCCTTTTATAGATCTTTCTATTGTATGGGCTGGTTTGGTGCCCTACAAGATTTTTATTAAACTCTCCTTCTTCCCTAGGCATCTTAACTCACTCCCCTTTCTACTCCATACTTGTTTTCCTATGCAACATTAATCTTCCCTAGCCGAGCATGCACTATCTCACCAGGGCAAGAGCTTAAAAAATGCTTCCATGGATTTTGAGGGTCCTTCCTTCTATAGGAAGGAATTATATAGAGTACACTCACTATCCCCAAGAGGTCATACTATTTCTACAGTGGAATAGTGAGTTACATGTTCCTTAATGCCAACTACTTGGTTTAGGATAGTGAACTAGCAAAAACTAAAAGATTTACAAACTTGAAAGGAAACACACACACACACACACCTAATTTACTGAAACAAAACTACTCTAAACAAACCAAAATAAAATGCTAAGGTGTTATTGTAACTAATTCAGCACACAAAATCTTTCATTGCTCTATGTTTTGTTTTTTTGCATACAAATTCCACTCTATAGCATATTGTTTGTACACTAACACCCACATACCAACAACTTTAGGTTTTGTAAGCTTATATACTACCTCTTAGGTCTTTTCCCATCACAACTAGGGTTCCCATTAGGCTCCACCATGTTTGGAAGGGGTTGTGCAATTTTTTTCAGCAACATTTGTAAAGTTGCATCTTTTTGTTTACATCTTTTTGACATCTTTTCCTTGCCAAATTGGCTAATTCTTAGCTTTCCAAGGCTAGAGACCCTTTCCCAGGCTAGAGACGTATCTTAGGACTTCATGATAAGGAGTACCTTACTAATTATAAGGTCCCTCCTAGGACTCTTATGAATTCCTAACCCCTAACCAACATTGCCAAAGCACACAACTAGGTCATCAGACCTTTATTATATTTACAAAGCTCTCTTAGAGCATAGCACAACAAAATTTCTATTGGTGAGGGCTCTATTTCTCAAGGTGGCCCTACACCACCAAGTAATATACCATCTTCACTTTTTGCATCTAATTTACCATTCCTAAAATCTTTGAGAATATAACACTTGCTTCTAAATACCCTAAAATATTTTACATTGGATGAGTATCCATACCATGGTTCAAAAGGTGTTGAATGGGTACCTTTCTTGACTTGCACATGGTTCAAGGTATAGAAAGTTGTACTTACAACTTCTCTCTAGTATTTCAAAGCAAAAAGATTCTCATCATGAGTGTCCTAGTACAGTCCATTACAGAGTTATTCCTCCTTTTAGAAATTTCATTTTGTGGAAGGGTTCTAGAAGCATATGTCTATCTTTTGATTCCTTTGTCATTAAAAAACATCTCAAACTCATTTTTTGTAAATTCTCCTCCTCTGTCAGATCTTAAGAATTTCAAACATTTATCTATTTCCTTCTTAACTCTTTCTAAGTACCACTTAAACATTTGGAAACAATCAGATTTTAGTTTCAGAAACATAATTATCATCATTCTAGAATAATCACCAACAAATAGCATAATTTAATCATATCCTTTGTAGTGTTATACTTCAATTGATCCACACAATTTAGTATGAAAAATCTCTAATATTCCTTTAGAGGTATGAGTCTTAATCTTAAAACTTGACATTGTCATTTTGCCTAACTAACATTGTTTGCAAATTATATTGTCAGGTTTCTTCAACTTAGGCAAACCTCTAACTCTTCTCATGTTATTGATACTAACTAAATTATCAAAATTAACATGAGATAACCTCTTGTTCCATAGCCACACCTCATCAAATTCTACTACTAAACAACTAGCATCCTCTATATCAAGGTAGAATAGGTTACCTTTAGTTTGATCACCTTTTTCAATTAGTTTTTCATTACTATCATATATCTTAGAAATCTTGTTTTCAAACTCAACCTTACAACTTGAATTGTTCAATTGTGACACATGCAAATAATTATAGTTAAGTCCTTCAACATAATAATCATTGTCACATAAAATCTTCTCTGTGAGTTTAATAGAACCTTTTCCTTTTATTAGAAAGGGTGCATCGTTAACAAACCTTACACTATTTCCATCATAGTAATTCAAGGTAATGAATTTACTTTTATCTCTAGTCATGTGATGTGAACACCCACTATCAATGATCCATCTATCATTCTTGTTCACACAAGACAGTAGTCCAATTGCCTTATCCTCATTAGATCATCCTTCATTGCAACATACACCACTTCAACATCATAATCATTAGATCCATCTTATGTTTTCTCTTTAGCAATGTAGCAAGACTTCTTGCCTTTGTCTTTGTAATATTTTTTGTCTTCATCTCTTCTACTTTTGTACTTGTCTCCACCTTTATAATTCTTCTTCTCTAGACATCTAGCAGCAATATGACCAACCTCATTGCAATTGAAACACATGATAGGTAACTTACCTTTGAACTTACATTTACCTCTATGAAATCTCCTTGCTATTAGTGCTTCAAGTTGATCTACATCTTCCTCATTTGTATCACTATCACTAGACGCATATTTTACCTTTTTCTTCTTCTTCTTCTCATTAGGGTCCTTCAATGACATCTTAGCTTTGAAATTAGATTCAATATTGTTAGGTTTGTAATTATCAAAATTAGATAGCCCAAAAGTAGTGAGCCTACCTACCAGACCTTCAAGAGTTAGATCAGTCTTTAGTATACATCTCAATTCTTGTATTGCAAAAACTCTAGTAGCATAAATGGGGAACAGTGTTCTCAAAACTTTTATTATTATAGTCTCATCATCTATCTTACTAGTAGCTCCTCTTATTGCATTAACATCTTTTATCCTAAACCAATATTGAGCAATATTCTCACCTTCTTGCATTCTCATATCATCAAACTTATCTTAAGACTTCCAAATTTGTCTCTTAGAAAAAAAAAATTAACTTCCATAGATGATGTGTAGAGCATCCTACATTTTCTTTGTAGTGTCATAACCCTTGATATCATCAAACTCAACATAACTTACGGCAGAGATAATCTCCAACATTGCTTGGTTGTGTTCTTTCTTCTTTTTTAGATCTTCAGCAATTAGAGCTCTAGTAGGATCAACATGATTTGTGGTGATGGTAGATTGTGCATGATCTCCAAGACCTCCTAGGTATAGCTTCATCTGAATTTTCCATACATGAAAGTTATCTTTATTAAGCTTGAGCACCTATCTTTTTGATATCTTGATCTTTTTGCTTCTAATACCTTCAAACTAGTCCTCTTAAGTAGATGGCTCTAATACCAATTGTTGGAATTCTTTAGAATAACTAAGATGGGGGGTGAATCAATTATCCAAGGTCTAGATGTACAATTCAAACTTTTCACAATTTAGTGAACCGATAAAATTTTTTGTCATCCATGCATCCATTAGGTCATACAATCACTTAAACTTATAAGTTACCATCAAATCAACTTTACATAAATGTAAACATGAAACATAGCAGATTCAATAACACATTTGACACTAATTTAATGCGAAAACCCAATCTGGAAAAAACCACTAGTAACATGCTACTCATTCTCACTCTTTTGAAGTGATGCCCTATGAAAGGCCAACCTTGTTAAAGCTTACAATGCACACTATTAAATGTGACCTAGTTAAAGAATTTCAATCACCCTATTAGGAGTGAGCCGTGTTAGAGGAATTTAGATCATTCACTTGGAATATCACTTGGTTAAAGGATTTACAAATGAGTATTAGGTCAATCTTAATCCAATGGATTTACCCTAGATTGATACAATGATTAGAAAGTAATAGTAAGGTTTTGATCTAATAACAACTCATAACACATTTGTAGATTATAGATCTTTGTTTTAGTCCTCAATTATGCTTGGTTTTCATACACTTCAGCTCTAATAGCTTATTCGCCCTTCAAGCATCCATACCCTTAAGCCTTCTTTCTTTGCTTGCCAATGCAGTCTCTTCTCTTAGGTCACTAAATGAAGCAATACCCTAGACTCCTTGTCTTCCTTAAGTTCTCATACATGACAACCTTTTCTTCTAACAAGCCATCTCTATAAATAGAAAATTAAGATCTTGTGTCATTCATCCTCTATTTTCCATTTTAGGGTTAGTTTAGATTATGTAGGATTCAATTAATATACCCATCATTTAATTTTATTCCCTTTTAGAAACTTTTCCTTCAATCTTTTTTGAATTTTCCTCAAAATGGTTCACGATGAATTTTGTGCCACCAGCTTGTCAAGCTTATCTTCCAAATGGTTCACACAATCCAAGAAATTAAACTTGTCAGCTCAAATTCATCAAATTCTTGATCTTTCACATAATGTTGACATTCAGCATTACTAGCTTTTGATGCTCGGCACATACTGAGTTGCTTGACATCCACTATCAAATTAGTCAGCATGAACTAAAGTTTATTGGTGCTCAGCATCAACTAAACTTTACTCGGCTTATATCGAAATTGAATTTGCTCAACTCTAACTGATTTTCTTCTCAACTTACACTAACTTTGCCTAGTACCCATTGTGCAGATTGTTAATCTTGGCAAACATACTTCTTTTAACTTGTTCTTCTGAACTTAATTAGTCTATTCATCCTTTAGAACCTTAAATAGATTATCAATGCACTATAATATCACTATCTTAACTAATTCTTGTACTCCTTTTCCACCTCATAACTCAACCTTTCCTCTAGGTACTATTGTTACCTCATTTGATCAAATCATCTTCATCAATAAAACAAATAATAGTACTCAAATCATATAAGCAATTGTCTTACCAGCAAGTGGTAGGTTTGACGTTAGTGACAAAACAATGATTGAAACACATTTTCATACTTGTGTCAATCTGTTTTCAACACTGATAGAGGAGGAGAATTCACCTCTAGAGAGTTTAACATTCTTTGTGAAGAGAATGGAATCAAAACATAGTTATCCTCACCTAGAACACCTAAGGGATTGCTAAAAGAAGAAATAAATCAATAGTAGAGGCAGTAGGAGAGATGTTGTTTGAGAATGATGTTTCTAAGAAATTTTGGAGAGTAGTTAATACAATAGTATACACTATGAATAGACTATAGATCAAAAAATATGAGAAAACACCTTATGAATTACGGTTTGGTCATTCACCTTTAGTTAAGTATTTTAGAATATTTAGGAATAAATTTTATATTAAGAGAAATGATGACATTGGTAAGTTTGATCCAAGAAGTGATGAAGGCATGTTTCTTGATTATTCATTGAAAGGCAAAGCATATAGATGTTTTAACTATAGAACTAAGACAATAGTTAAATGTGAAAATGTATGGATTGCTAAAAAGTTTGAAACTTAGAAAAATATGGTAGATTATAATTCAGATGAAGAAGAAGATAATTCTAGAATTGTTAGACAAAATGCAAAAGTTTTCTTTGAGACTAACAATGATTTGCAGAATGTTGTGTTAACTATTTAAAAAAGAGGAGAGAATGGATCTAAAACTAGAGATGAGATAAGAGTTGAGATGTCAACTCCTACCCTTAATAGGAATCTAACAAAGAATTGTCTTCCTGAGAAAATAATTGGAAGCAAAGACAAAGGTATGATGACAAGAAATAGAGTAAATGAGGAGATGTGTTTGATATCTCAAGTTAAACCTAAGAACACAAATGAAGCATGTAAAGATTATCATTGTATTCAAGAAATGAAGGAAGAATTAGATTAGATTGTGAAGAATGATACATGGAAATAAGTTCCTAGACCAAAAGACAAGAATGTGATAGGAACCAAATGGGTATTCAAAAACAAGATGAATGAGCAAGGAAAAATTGTGAGGAAAAAGGCTAGACTTGTATGTAAGGGGTATTCATAGAAAGAAGGCATAGACTATGAGGAGACATATGCACCTATAGCTAGAATGGAAGTAGTGAGGATGTTCTTGGCTAATGCAGTAAATAGGAAGTTCAAGGTTTATCAAATAGATGTTAAATCAGCCTTCCTAAATAGAGAAATTGAAGAAGAGGTATATATTGAGCATCTTGAAGGTTTTACTTTGACAGAAGAAAAAGACACGGTATGCATACTAAAGAAAGCTCTTTATGGTCTGAAGCAAGCACCTAGAACTTGGCATGCAAGGTTGGATAGTTATTTGGCAAAGCTTGGATTTGTTAGTGTAGTTTTTTATTTTTCTTATTTTGCTAGGTTTTTTCTACACTTTTAATAATCTCGCTTAGGTTAATAAAGCATGTCTTATTAGGTGAATGGTTGTGAGGTGTCACCTTCCTACATGTGAGCATCCATTAGCTATCTTGGAAAGATACTTTGCTATCTTTAGTCCGATAGATGGTTGCTCCTCATTGGTTGGTGTTGCCACCTCCTCCCTCTTCCTAGCCTATATAAGCATGCTACCTGGCTTGTATTTGTATCTCTTGTTTTTGCATCCTCTTAATGGTATTTTGCTTCCAGCATTTGCATTACTCTCTTGGAGACTAACTCTATGATGTTATTTTGATTTTGTATCATTTGCATTCATAGTTTAGATATTTATTCTTTGCACTAGTTTTTTGGGTTATTAATCTTATCAGATTCTAACATGGTATCAGAGCTTTTCTATGTGCAAGAATAGATTTTAGTTTCTTTATTTGAGAGATTTAGGGGGGGCTAATAAACTTTATTGTAGTTTTTTGAAAAAGAAAGTATGCTCTTCTCTTGCATCTTTGGATGATCCTGAGAATCAGAAAAGTTTTGACAAAAACGGTTTTTCGCCGGGATTTCAATCTCAAATCTGACAACCAACTTGCATATTTGGAGTTTTCAATCAATTTTGCAGGTATCAGCATGCCATTGATGGACTTAAGAAGCTGATCCAGCATTTGCATGTCATATTCTAGTTGTTGGGGTCTTTTTTTTAATTTTTGGAGCCATTTTTTACTGTTAAAGGTGTTTGATTTACACCATAGCAACATCTTCTGTACATCAACAAGAAAAATGTTTTTTGGGTTTTGTTCGCAGCCCTGAAAAACCATCTGGGTATCTTTTAGATTTTGCATGCAAGATGTATATTTTTTAGAATCGAGCATGTAAAGCTACAGCCATACCCCTCTCCATTGGCAGTCGCAGATTTGAACGTAGTTTTCAAATGTCTCATTCTTGCTCATACGGACTTTGATTTTGATGATTCTTGTTATGAACTTGGCTATTTTTTTGTACTCTATCCACTAGTGGAGTTGTTTTTTGATTTTCATGCATGAATTCTTTAGAAATTGCAGATTCTCAGTCGTGACTGTGCACAGTTCTCATTTTGGAAACTTCAGAGGATCATAACTTTCTCATATGACCTCGTATCAACGCAATTCTTTTTTTGAAAGTGCATGATTTTTGAGTAGTTCGCAGTGGTGCTATTTTTTTCTTTGATTATTGTGCCCAAGTTTCACTTTTAGAATATGCTCTTCATGAGGGTTTGTAATGCATTGAAATCAAGATCACTAAGTATTTATTTCTAGTGGTAGTTGTAAACGCACTAAAATAAAGTGCCAAATCATATTTCTTTGGGGGGGTTCTTTGATTGAGTAAAAAGTGGGGGGCATTGTCGTGGCTGGGTTCTCTTCTTTTTAGCATTTCTTCTTTGCATTTCTTCATTATGGATCAAACAAATATGCCCATCCTAACTCCATACAATTACTTTGAGTGGAAATCATGCATGACAATTCACTTAAGGAAAGCTGGATTAAATAGGATAATAATGGGACTTGAAACTGAACCTACTAAAGATGAAGATAAGCCTAAGTGGTTTAACAAATGTGATGAGGCATTTGGAACATTGTGTTTGTCTATTTCTCTTGACTTTCTATTTCACATTGAGTCTTTAAATACACCAAATGAAGTATCGACAAAGCTAGAAACACTATTTGGCACACAAGATTCAATGAGGGGTCATATGTTGGAAAATGAATTAATTAGTTTGAGTCCAGGCAATTTCAACACAATCCGAGATTTCTTCACCAAATTAAAATCACTAAGGTTGTAGTTAAAACAATGTGGAATTGAAAAGAAAGATGAACAACTGATTCTTAGTATTCTCTCTAAGCTAAGTTTAGAATATTTTGTGTTTGTCTCTACCTTCTATGCTACTAAGGGTGCACTTGGTACTCAATTCACCATGCCATCTTTAGATGATTTTGCTGTCAATCTCACTCGAGAACAGGACAAGCTAATCTAGATGGGCACTCTTAAGTCCTCTAAGTCACATGCCTTGGCTGCCAACCAAGGCACAAAAGAACAATAAGGAAAAAGTAGTAACAACAATAGTAAGGATAAGAAACAAAAGAATAGCGAGGAGAAGAAGGATCAGATATCGATTTCTTCAAAAGCAACTATTGATACACCATCTTCCAAGGGCGATAAGCCTAAGAAAGAAAAGGTCAAATGTGCCTATTGTGAAAGACCTGGTCATGATGAACATAAATTTTTGCAGAAACAACGTGATCACTTGACATACATTCTTGAGAAGAATAATATCAGTGCTCCTGAGTCTATCAAACAAAGTTCTAATGAAGGGTCTAACAAGGAAAAAGAAAACAGCAAGGGGAAAGGAAAGGGCAAGGCCCTTTTTGCAGTTGCTTCCTCACCATCCACTTGGGTTCTTGATTCGGGTGCTTCATACCACATGGCTTCATCTAAGGAAGAACTTGAATCCTTGGAGCTGTGTACTATGCCTTCTATTTTGATGGGTGATAACACTCTTGTTGAGGTGTGTGGGAGAGGGTACCTCATTAGGCTTGACTTGTCGAGACCCATTTCTACATCCACCTAAGCTTCGCTTATGGGGGGGTGTTAGTGTAGTTTTTTATTTTTCCTATTTTGCTAGGTTTTTCCTACACTTTTAAGAATCTCGCTTAGGTTAATAAAGCATGTCTTATTAGGTGAATGGTTGTGAGGTGTCACCTTACTACATGTGAGCATCCATTAGCTATCTTGGGAAGATACTTTGCTATCTTTAGTCTGATAGATGGTTGCTCCTCATCGGTTGGTGTTGCCACCTCCTCCCTCTACCTAGCCTATATAAGCATGCTACCTGGCTTGTATTTGTATCTCTTATTTTTGCATCCTCTTAATGCTATTTTTCTTTCAGCATTTGCATTACTCTCTTGGAGACTAACTCTATGATGCTATTTTGATTTTGTATCATTTTCATTCATAGTTTAGATATTTATTCTTTGCACTAGTTTTCTAGGTTATTAATCTTATCAGATTCTAACAAGATTTGCTAAAGGTATGGTAGACAATAACTTGTATTTGAAAGAAATTGAAATTAGTTTGTTGAGAATAGTAATATTTGTTGATGACATCATATTTGGGGTTAATGATGAAGCAAGTGGTAAATTTTTTGAAGAAATAAAGAATGAGCTTGAAATGAGCATGATAGGAGAAATAAAGTTTTTCTTAAGATTGCAGATTATGCAGAATAGTGATGGTATTTTCATTTCACAAGATAAGTACCTGAAAGACTTGTTGAAAAGGTTTGGATTAGAAAGTTGAAAACCTATTGGTATACCTATGATAATTGGTTTCAAGTTATCCAACAAAGATGAGATACCTGTAGTAGAGTAGAAGACGTATCGATCTATGATTGGAAGTTTGCAATATCTGACTCACACTAGACTAGATATAGAAAATGTAGTTAGGATTGTAACTAGATTTCAAGCTATTCCTAAGTAGTATAATTTTTCAATAGTAAAGAGAATATTTAGATATTTGAAAGGAATATCTAACTATGGAATTTGGTATGATAGATCGAGTGATTTCACTCTATGTGCATATATAGATGTGGATTGGGTAGGCAGTATTGATGATTGAAAGAGCACCAATGGTGGAGAATTATTTCTTGGAGGAAGATTGGTTTCTTGGCTAAGCAAGAAGCAAGATTGTATTTCATATAGTACAGGTGAGGTAGATTATGTTGTATGTTGTAGTAGTAAATAACTGTAGTAATGTCAGAATTGAGTTTCAATAACCTTTTATCATTTACTATGATAACACAAGTACAGTAAGTATGTCTAAGAATCCTTTATTGCATTCTAAGACTAGGCATATATGTATCAAGTAGCATGTGTTGAGAGAGAAAGTAGTAGAAAAATATATTAATATGGAGTATGTGAATACTAAATATTAGATTGCAGATATATTTACAAAGCCTTTTCCTAAAGATACATTTGAGTACTTGAGAGGTATTCTTGGGGTTATTATTGAAAATTTGTTAGTGCTCCCCTCGGGATTCATGACAAGGGCTTAACTACATCTTATGTACTATAATTTGAGTGGTTGTATCAAGTATTGATAGATTGGTCTTTTGGTGCAATAGAAACCCCACTCTAATAAGTGGTATCAAACCTTGGTCACAAGTTTGAATCCTTAGACCCTCAAGTAATGCTGAGGGGGAGATTGTAGGAAAAATTTTTAGCACTCCCCTCAATATTGATGACAAGGACTTAACCACCTCCTATGTACTATAAGTTGAGTAGTTGTATAGAGAATTGATAGATCAATCATTTGGTGCAATGACAACCCCACTCTAATAGTTATGCTCCTACCTGCTTCTGAGTAGATGGTGTTAGAAATGCTTTAGAATAATGGAGAGGGGGGTGAATCAATTATTCAGAGTCCAAATATCATATTCAAACTTTTCACTAAGTGTAGTGAACCCATTCAACCATTCAAGCTTTAACTTATCTAATCAGCAAGTTACTATTAATCAACGTGCAAGCATTACACATAAGAAATCAACACATGACACAGTGATTTACGTGGAAACCCAATTTGGGAAAAAATATCAGTAACATGCTACTCAATTCTCACTCTTCTAAAGTGATGCCCTATAAAAGGCCTGCCCTATTAAAGGCTTACAACACACTATTAAATGTGACCTTGTTAGAGGATTTAACCACCCTATTAGAAGTGGGCCTGGTTAAAGGACTTTAGAACATTCACTTGGAATACCACCCTATTAAAGGATTTACAAACGGTTGTTAGGCCAACCTAAGTCCATAGGATTTCTAGATCTAATACAATTTTTAGAGAGTATTAGAAAATCTTAACCTGATTTCAACATACAACTTCTTGCAGATCTCAGATCACTTCTCAACTCATACCCTTGTCTGGCCTTCAATCTCTACAACTCTTGATAGCTTGTCCTCATTTCAAGATTTTTCTCCTTGAGCCTCCACACTCAATGTTCTAGTGCAATCATCTCTTCATGACCCCTTATAGAAGCAGAGCCTCTATGCTCTTCCTTCTCCTAGATGTCTCCTCCTTGACACCCTTCTAACCACTTTGCAGATTTGGCTCTTCAGAAACAACAATATCAATAGCTCTTTGCTTCTTGGTCTATGAATTCTTAAATAGAAGCCTTGGAGTACCTTTTCTTGCTTGATTCTTTCAATTTCAATTCACATGGATTAGGTAGAATTCGTTGCATCTAACTCATATTTTGTTTCCTCCAGAAACTTCATGAATAATCCTTTAGAATTTTCCCAAAAATGGCTCACATAGAATTTTGTGCCTCCAACTCATCATCCTTATCTTCTAACTCATTCACAAAATTCAATGTAACCATTATGTCAGCATAGATTTGGAAAATTTTCATCTTTTAAAATAATGCAGTAGCTCAGCACTATTGAAATACTAGTGCTTGGCACATACTATGTTACTTAGCTTCAACTGTGTTTGTCTTGATGCTTGGCACCTAAAGATCACTCAGCACCAACTAAAAATTTTTTGATGCTCAGCACCTGATCTTCACTCAAAACATGAAGATCACTCAGCACACACTAGGAATTTCTATTACTTGGCTTCTACTGAGAATTCGCTCGGCTTCAACTAACTTGCTTAGCACCCACTAAAGATCTTAGTTTAAGCTTTGCAATCAACCTTGTTACAACTTTTTCCTCCAATGTTTCTAAGTGTGACCACCCTCTATATCCTTGAGTATGTCATCAATATATTACTTAACCATTATCTTAACTAATCATTGCACTTCATTACAACATCATAACTCAACCTTTCCCTTAGGTGCTCTTGTTAAATCTTGTTGATCAAATCCTCTTCATCAATCAACTAAGTGATAGTACTTAGATCTTATAAGCAAATATCAACCCTAAAAATAGCAAGTTTGACATCAATGACAAAATAATTATTGAAAGCATTCTTTAACAACAATCTCCCTATTTGATCTTCAACAACAATGAGCTTTTTAATCAAATTTCCAAAAATCTCCCTCTTTGGCATTGATGGCAAACCAAACCGATCAACCATCAAACTAAATTATTCAACCACAAGCTTACTAGGTTAGAATAGTAAGTCAAATGCCAAAAAGTAAATTGTAACACCACATCTCCTTCTACTATTCTGATTTCAGCTTCTCCCTCTTTGCTATTGTTTCCTTGTTCTTTGTCTTTCTCCCTTTGTATTACTCATCTTTTTCTGTTTTGATCAACCTCTAATATCTCCCTCTATCTTTATTTGATCAATTTTAAACACCTTCAATAGTTTTTGACCAGTTGTCTACTTCTCCCTCTTTGACAACAATTCCAAAGACATATTAACATCTTTAATATGCAAGTGTAGCTTTTACACCTTTATTCAATGTCTCCCTTTATCACCTTACTTGTTATTGATTTGAAATGTTAGAACTTCTATTACTTTAGGCATGGATCCCAAAGAAAACATCCTCTACATAAAGGTATAAAATCTTCAACATTCAGCTTATTTGATGCAAGGCATACTTGCTTTTTGTTTTAAGTAGCCTTAGCTAGGGGTATCACCCCTAACTTATCTCTAAGATACTCAAAAGCATATTTTGGTGGTGCTTTTGTGAAGATATCAGCAATCTATTCCTTTAAGCTAACATATTTCATCTTCACTTGTTTGTCTCCCACCAGCTCTCTTAAATAGTGATACTTGATTGTAATATGCTTGGTTTTAGCATGCATTACTAGATTCTTTGATATGTTAATAGCACTTGTGTTATCACAATAAATTATCACAGGCTCAATTACCTCTTCCTTCATACCTTGCAACAAATGTTTGATCCATACAATATTGCTACATTTTATAGCAGCTACCACATATTCAGCTTTAGTAGTAGACTGTGAGGTGCAACTTTGCTTTTTGCTAGTCCATGTAATCAACCTCTTTACTAAGAAAAGTGCTCCTCCACTAGTGCTTTTTCTATCATCAATGTTACCTCTCCAATCTACATTAGTGTAAGCTTTCAATTCAAATTTTTCACTCCTCTTGTAGTACAAACCAAAGTCATCAGTTCCTTTCAGGTATCTCAATATTCTCTTTACTGCCATTAAGTGATTTTCTCTTGGATTTGCAAAAAATCTTGCTACTATTCCAATAGCTAATGCAATGTCTCATCTACTATGTACAACATATTGCAGCTTTCCAATCATAAACCTATACAATGTCTAATTTAGTTTAGTAGACACATCATTCTTGGATAGTTTATGGCATGTTGTCATTGGTGTGTTGACTAGTTTTGAGTCTTCTAGCCCAAATTTTTTGAGTACTTCCTTGATGTATTTGGATTGGGTTACAAATATGCCATTCTTTAACTAATGTACTTGTAATCCAACAAAGAATTTGATTTCTCCAAACATTGATATTTCAAATTCATGCTCATTTGATCTGCAAAATCTTTGCATAAAACATCTTTTCCTTCAGATATTATATCATTAACAAAGATTTCTGATATCAAAATGTCTTTACTTTCTTCAGCTTTGATGTACAAGTTGTTGTTGTCATTTTTTCTTTCAAATCCTATCTTCACAAGATATTTGTGCAACTTTTCATACCATGCTCTAGGTGCTTGCTTCAATCCATAAAGTGCTTTGTGTAGCTTGTAGAACATGTCCTTGTTCTTCTCATCAAAAAATCCCTCTAGTTGTTCTATGTAAGCTTCCTCTTCCAATATACCATTCAAGAAAGTAGACTTCACATCCATCTGGTAGACTTTGAAACCTTTATATGTAGCATATGCAAGTAATGTTCTTACTCCTTCCATTCTTACAATAGGTGCAAATGTCTCTCAATAATCCAATCCTTCTTCTTGTGCATAGCCTTTGCATACTAGTCTGGCTTTGTTTCTTGTTATCTCACCATTCTCATCAAGTTTTTTTCTAAACACCCATTTTGTACCAATCATATTCTTGTCAGCTGGTCTAGGAACTAGAGACCATGTTTTGTTTTTCTCAATCTGATCTATCTCTTCTTCCATGGCTTTATACTAGTCATCATCTTGTAGTGCATTTTTCACTATTTTGGGTCCAACCTTGCTTAGCAGACATGATTCATTTTTTAGCCTATTTTTTGTCATTGGTCTTGCATCCTTGTCACCAATGATTTGATCTACAAGGTGATGTCTTCTTAAATACTTGGCTAATCTAGGTTTTGTCCTTCTTTCCATGTTTGATCCTTCAACTTTAAAGTCATTTTGTTCTTCTTCATCTAGCATTTCATCATTCCTTCCTTACATACTATTTTTAGAATCAGAATGTGAATTTTCTACATTCTATAGTTCAATTTTTGAATGTAGCTTGGCATTCACAGGCTAAGACTCGACAGATATTGAAGTTTTTTGTTGATTCCCAACTTGATTTGTAGCATTGTCTTCAACTGTCATTTCTTCATAAAAGTATAGAAAGGATCTATAATTCTCTATTTGCTTTGACTCATCAACCTGAACTTCTACATTCTCATCAAAATTTACATTTGCACTCTCCATAACTTTGTTAGTGTTAACATTCAAATAGCTATATGCCTTACTTCTAGTGGAGTATCCAAGAAATATGTCTTCATCACTTTTTGCATCAAACTTTCCATTTCTAGTATCTTTTAGAATATAGCATTTACAACCAAATACTTTGAAATTTTTAACATTAGGTGAATGACCATACCATAATTCAAAAAGTGTTACATTTGTGCCTTTCTTGACTTGAACTCTATTCAATGTGTAGACTACAGTACTTACAGCTTCTCTTTGGTACTTTAGTGCAATATTTTTCTCCATCATCAAGGTTCTAGCATAGTCAATCACTGACGTATTCCCCCTTTCAAAAATACCATTCTGTGGTGGAGTTGTTGGTGCTGATTTTTTCCTTTTGATACCTTTTTCATTGTAGAATGTTTCAAACTCTCTTGATGTGAACTCACCTCCTCTGTCTAACCTTAGGCATTTCAAGTTCTTTCCTATTTCCTTCTCAACTCTAGCCAAATACCACTTAAACATTTGGAATGCATCAATTTTTTTCTTTAAGAACATAGCAGTCATCATCTTGGAGTAGTCATCTACAAATAGCATTATGTATCTGTCTCCTAGGTAGCTTTGCACTTCTATTAGGCCACATAAGTATATATGGACTAACTCTAGTACTTATCTGGAAGTGTATGTTTTACTTTTGAAACTAGAATTAGTCATCTTCCCTAGTTGACATTGTGTACTCATTGTGTTTTCAGATTTCTTCAACTTGGACAATCCTCTGACTTTCTTTTTCTTGCTGATGCTAATTAGATTATCAAAGTTAACATGACATAGCCTTCTATGCCACAACCACACATCATCAAGTCTAACAACAAGACATGTTGCATCTTCCATATCTAGGTAAAATAGATTACTCCTATTTTGTTCACCTTTTCCTATCAAATTTCCATCAGTTTCATACATCTTGGTAGTTTTGTTTCCAAATTAAACTTTGCAACCTACATTTCCCAAATGTGATACACTCAAAAAGTTGTAGTTCAATCCTTCAACATAGTATGCATTATCACATGAAATTTTATTTGTAAGTTTGATAGAGCCTTTTACTTTGATTTGACATGGGTCATCATTACCAAATCTAACACTATTTCCATCATATTGAGTAAAGGTAATGAACTTACTTTTGTCTCCTATCATGTGATGTGAGCATCTGTTATCTATGATCCACTTGTCATTCTTGTTCACATAGGTAACCAACATTGTTGCTTCATCTTCATCTTTGTCAAATTCATCCTTCATGGCTACATAGACTACTTCATCATCATTTTCATTGGATTCTTCTTCAACAATGTAACATCTCTTGCCTTTCTCCTTGTAATCTTTGTTGTCATCTTCTCTTTTGTTCCTAAACTTGTTTCCTTCTTTATAGTTCTTCTTCTATGGACATCTTGGAACTATATGACCTACTTCATTGCAATTGAAACATATGATAGGGAGCTTACCTTTGAATTTTCCTTTACTTCTATGGAATCTCCTAGCCAGTAATGCTTCCAACCATTCCACATCTTCCTCATCTATGCTACTATCACTAGATGCATGTTTTTCTTTTCTTCTTTTCTTGCTTGATGTGTCCTCCTCAGTCTCTTTTATTGTCATCTTGGCCTTGAAAGAATATTCAAGGTTCTCAAGCCTATACTTGTCAAAATTGGATAGGTCAAATGTAGTAAGTCTTCCCACTATTTCTTCAAAGGTTATTGTGTTCCCATGTACACACCTCAGCTCTTGGATGGCTAAAACTCTAATAGCATAGATAGGAAGTGGAGTTCTTAAGTATTTTTTGATAGTTGTTTCTTCTTCCAATTGTCCGCCTAGACTTCTTATTGCACTCACCACTTCTTTCATTCTTGTAGTGTACTGAATAGCATTTTCACCTTCTTCCATTTTCATGTCATCAAACTTTCCTCTTAGACTTTCTCTCTTTACTCTTTGGACATTCTGATCTCCTCCATAGATTTTTGATAAGATTTTCCACATCTTAAATATAGTGTCACGGTCTTTAATGTCATCATATTCTGCATAGCTGAGTGCAGAGGCAATCTCCAACATTGCTTGGTTATGCTCCTTTTTATTCAAATTATTTGTAGTAAGAGGTCCTACTAGAGTTACATGTTCTATTCCAATTGACATTTGTGCATAGTCACCTATTGATCCAAGGTGAAATTTCATCAAACTCTCCCATGCAGCAAAGTTATCTTTGTTGAACCTGGGAACTTCTATCTTGGACATCTTGATCTTTCCTGCTTCTAGTACCTTGAAACTAGATCAGCAGAAGGCTCTAATACCAATTGTTAGAAATGTTTTAGATTAACTAAGAGGGGGGGTGAATTAGTTATTCAAGGTCCAAATGTCCTATTTAAACTTTTCACTAAGTGTAGTGAACCCATTTAGCTATTGAAGCTTTAACTTATCTAATCAACAAGTTACTATAAATCAACATGCAAGCATAATACATAAGAAATCAACACATGACAAAATGATTTACATGGAAACCCAATTTGGGTAAAACCACCAGTAACATGGTACTCAATTCTCACTCTTTTGAAGTGATTCCCTATGAAAGGCCTGCCCTATTAAAGGCTTACAACACACTGTTAAATGTGACCTTGTTAGAGGATTTAACCACCCTATTATAAGTGGGCCTAGTTAAAGGACTTTAGAACATTCATTTGGAATGCCACCCTATTAAAGGATTTACAAATGGTTGTTAGGCCAACCTAGGTCCATAGGATTTTTAGATCTAATACAATTGCTAGAGAGTATTAGAAAATCTTGACCTGATTTCAACATACAACTTATCTTGTAGATCTCAGATCACTTCTTAGCTCATATCCTTGCCTGGCCTTCAATCTTTGCAACTCTTGATAGCTTTTCCTCCTTTCAAGCTTTGGCTCCTTGAGTCTCCACACTCAATGTACCAGTGCAATCATCTCTTCATAACCACTTGTAGAAGCAGAGCTTTTGTGCTCTTCCTTCTCCTGGATGTCTCCTCCTTAACACCCTTCTAACCACTTTGTAGATTTGGCTGTTCGGTAGCAATAGTATCAGTAGCTCTTTGCTTCTTGGTCTATGACTTCTTAAATAGAAGCCTTGGAGTACCTTTTCCCACTTGATTCTTTTAATTTCAATTCACATGGATTAGGTAAGATTCATTGCATCTAACCCATATTTTGTTTCCTCTAGAAACTTCATGAATAATCCTTTAGAATTCACCCAAAAATGGCTTACATAGGATTCTATGCCTCCAAATCATCATCCTTATCTTCCAACTTGTTCAAAAGAAATTAATGTAACCACTATGTTGGCATAGATTTGGGAAATCTTCATCTTTTAAAATAATGCAGCAGCTCGGCACTATTGAAATACTGGTGCTTGGCACATACTGTGTTACTCGGCTTCAACTATGTTTTTCCTGATGCTCAGCACTTTATCTTCACTTGGGACATGAAGATCACTCAGCAAACACTAGAAATTTTTGTTACTCGACTTCTATTAAGAATTTGCTCGGCTTCAACTAACTTGCTCAGCACCCACTAAAGATCTTAGTTTAAGCTTTGCAATCAACCTTGTTACAACTTTTTCCTCCAATATTTCTAAGTGTGAACACCCTCTTTATCTTTGAGTATGTCATCACTACATTACTTAACCATTGTCTTAACAGATCCTTGCACTTCATTACAACATTCTAACTCAACCTTTCCCTTAGGTGCTCTTGTTACATCTTGTTGATCAAATCCTCTTCATCAATCAACTAAGTGATAGTACTTGGATCTTATAAGAAAATATCAACCCTAAAAATAGTAGGTTTGACATCAATGACAAAATAATGATTGAAAACATTCTTTTACAATAATCTCCCTCTTTGATCTTCAACAACAATGAGCTTTTTCAATCAGATTTCTAATAGATGATATAATAAGAGAATCAGTCTAGTGGTACTGAAACTATTGTTAGATTGGACAAAATTTTGATGCTTCTCATATGGGGGAGTATATATGATGAGCTAAGCCATTAAGGACTCTTGGTATTTGTTCTTGAACAATGTCTTTCGATACTCAAGCTAGTTGAAGACATGGAGCAGTATCTTAGCAATTGTTATTTAACATTTGGTTATTTTGTAATATTGAGTCCTTTGACATTGATGTTAATGTGGGAGAATATGCATGAAAAAAATCCTAGGAAATGCAAGAGAGATATATCTTTAGAGATATTTAGAAATATTCATGTAAGAAAGTAGGAGATATACACCTTTTGTGTTGAGAATTATTTAGCATGTGAACAACTGATGCTGGTCAGCAGCAACAATAGAACATTGTTTTGGTATTCTTCAAACTTAGATGGTTTTTCATCTATGTTGTCATCAATGCCAAAGGGAGAGATTTTTAGCATGAATCTTCTTGATACTACTTTGGGAGAGTATCCTAAGCATTGGAGAGTATTGGCATGTTGCATCCATGATTCTATTTTTCATTGATGTCAACAAAGTATAGTTTTCATAAAAATTGGTTGAGTAGTAGATAGAGATCTTATTCGTACAGACAATGGTTTGATTTTTGGTGATGCACAGTCATGGACATCTTCTGCATAGTATCCTAATGATGTGGTCAAGTGCGCAAAGTCTAAGTTAGAGATGTACAGAAGTTCTACCTAATTTATAGAGAGTAGTTTAGAGACAGAGTATTGGGAAAGAAATTCCTAATGTTTGTTCACTATCTTACATCTAAGATGTAATAAAAAATGCATAGTCAGGGAGTGATAGAGGATAGTCTTTTGGTGACATTAGCAAGTGTGAAAGCCCTAGTATTGTACGTGTAAAGTTCTATATAGATAGTGAGTTGATAGTGCTATTGTAATTTTAATTAATTAATTATCTTACTATAATTAATGGGGAAAGCCTTGCCGACTCAAGGAATTATTTTGAAGATATGGTATAAAGGACAGATATTTTCCTTTTATGTATAGTATCCATTTTTTAATGTGAAGTACGAAAGGGAGTAGAGTGTTTGGTAAATATGAGTAAGAGATCCAAGGAATTATTAGATGCAAGATTTGTGATTTGGTTATAAGATATGAATGACCAGAGGTCTTGTCGACAAGATAGAAGAAGAGGAATGAAGTGCATTTCATTTCTAGTATTCTACAAGGAATAATATAGAGATCATTTTGAAAATGAGCTCATTTTTCTTTCCCTTAAAGCTATTTGGGTAGTGGGTCTAATTGTCTTCCACAACTCTTAACATGGTTGGCACAACTCTTAATAGGGTTGGAATCTCCTAATAGGGATTCAAAGTCTCCGAATAGGGACTCATATTTATTAAGTTTTGTTATAAGACTCTTAACAAGGTTCATCCTCTAACAAGGAACATTTATATTAGTACATCATCTTGTGGGTACCATCCCCACTGGAGTTTTCTCTCTGATCAAGGCTTTCCCTAGTTAAAATATTTGGAGTTATTATGTATGAGTGTCTTATTGTGGTTTCTATTGGAAGAATGAATACTGATGATACTTCTATGGGGGATTATTTTAGAAACATGATTAGATCATTATCATGATGATATGTTACATTCATGACTATGTTTGTCATTGATGTCAACATAGTAGTTTTTTGTGGTATCTAGGAGAAGAATAACAGTAAAGAACAAGTTGGTATAGATAGATAGTTGAGAATTACCACTAAGAGAGGTTAAAGGGAGATAATACTAAGTTTTTAGTATATACAACTAACCTGAAAAGCATAATTTATTAATTATGGAAGAAGTTATGCAAGTTTCTGTGAAGACTATTCTAAGATAGAGTTTTCAAAAGTATGTTCTAGTAAACTTGTTATATCTCTTAGCAGATTTGTTATTCTAAAAATCCAAAGTTAAATATGTGAAGAAGAAATTTTGGAGATGACATAGCTAAGCTCACTCATCATAATGTTACACATACAGAAATTTATTCAGGTTACAAGGCGAAAGATTAATGTTATCGCTAAGTGTAATGTGTTCTTAGTGAGGTCCTATAATAATTAATTGAGAAGGTGTAATAGCCAACTCAGGGAATTATTTTATGGATTTTATATAAAGGAAGGACATATTCCTTTATCATGTATGAGATTGATGAATGATTGCAAGAAGCTTGAAGAAGCAGATTGCAAAGATAAGAAAAGCAGAGCGAAGGTGAAGGAAACTTCATTGCCGAGGTTTTATTATGAGATCCAAAGTTTGATATTTGGATTTGAGGTTCATGACATGGTTCACAACATCTAAAAATGATATATCTAGTTGACAAGATAGAGGAAAGGAGTTAAAGTATGGTACAAACAATTATTCTACAAGGAATAGTTGAGAGATCAGTTGGACAGTGAGTTTAGTGGTCTTGCCCTAGAAGCTATTTGGACAATGGGTCCTTCTGCCTTCTATGATTCCTAACATGGTTGGAAAAAATCCTAATAGGGTTGGCACAACTCCTAATAGGGTTGGAATCTCCTAACAAGGATTCAAAGTCTTCTAACAGGGACTCATATGTATTAAATGTTGTAATAGACTCCTAATAGGGTCCATCCTCTAACAAAGAATATTTATATTAGTACATCATCTTGTGGGCATCATTCCCACTGGGGTTTTCCCTCTATTCAAGGGTTTCTCTAGTTAAAAAATCTAGTGTAATTGTGTATGTGCATTTTAGTATGGTTATTGTTTAATTTGATTGAATGATTAAGATTATTTAAGGTTGATAATTATTGGATAATTGATTCACCCCCCCTCTCAATTATCTTGGTGGACTATTGCTTCTAAATATTGGTATTAGAGCATAAATTCCTTGAAGATAAAGTTTAACAACTTTGGGAGATCCATGGAAAAAATATTTTAAAAAGATAGTCCTAAGTCTGATAGAGGAAATTTTGATACCCAGATGATGGAAATTCTTGGTGAGTTATTAGATTTGTGTAAAGAATAGAGCATTGGTTTTCTAGATCCATAAATCCTTATGTTGTATACAAGATAATAGAAGCATAAGAAAAGATAAAGCTATATCTGAAGAAGAAATAAAGATAAAAGAAGGTATTGATCTACTTATGAAAAGAGAGCCAGAAGGTATGAAACTTTTTGTTTGTTAGACATGTAAAGAGTTTGGTCATTTTTCGACTACGTGTCCTAAGAGAATAAGTAAAACTAGAAAGACTTCACTTTATGATAAAGTTGAAGAATTTAAAGCTAGTATGGAAAGATTCTTCAATGACTATAATAATTTTTATGATGAGCAAGTAATAGAAGAGAGATCATTGGTGACTATTGTTGAAAGTGCAAATATAAGAGTTGATGAGAAATTCAGGATACAAGAAAGAATAGTTGACTAAAATTATGATGATGAGAATGTTGTTACTAAACCAAGGAATGATGAAGTATTCTTTGAGATGAACAATGATTTTTAGAACAAAGGAGAGAAAAGGCATGGAAAAATCTTGGAATCTTCAACAAAGCTAAGAGTTGAGATAACAACTCCTAATTCTGGTAAGAATATGACAAAGAATCATCCACTAGAGAAGATCATTGAAAGTAGAGATAAAGGTTTGATGACAAGAAGAAGAATCAATAAAGAACTATGTCTAATATCTCAAGTTGAACTAAAGAATGCAGATGAAGCATGTAAAGATGACTATTGGAATCAAGCTATGAAAGAAGAATTGGATCAAATAGTGAAGAATGAGACATGGGAATTGGTACCTAGACTAGCAGACAAAAATGTGATAGGAACAAAATAGGTATTTAAGAACAAGATGAATGAACAAGGTGAAGTTGTAAGGAACAAAGTAAGATAGTTATGTATAGGTTACTCACAACAAGAAGGAATAGACTATGATGAAACCTATGCTCTTGTGGAAAGAATAGAAGTAGAAAGTTTATTCTTAGCATATGAAGCACATAAGAAATTCAAAGTGTATCAAATGGATGTCAAGTTAGAAATTTTGAATGGAGAAGATAAAGAAGAGGTATACATAGAATAGCTTGAAGGTTTTCCTTTGATAGATGACAAGGACATAGTATGCAAATTGAAGAAAGCATTGTATGGCTTAAACCAAGTGCCCAGAACTTGATATGCAAGGTTGGACAAGCATTTAACAAAGCTTGGATTTAGGAAAGGTATGGTAGACAGTAATCTATACTAGAAAGAAATTGATGATGGATTGATGGTTTTGGTTTAGAAATGTGTAAAGTTGTTGGAACACCTATGGTAACTAGACACAAGTTATCTACAAAGGATGAGACACCTATTGTTGAGTAGAAGTACATATCTATGATTGGAGGGTTGCAATATCTGACTCACACAAGGTTGGATATAGAAAATGTAGTTGGAATTGTTGCAAGCTTTCAAGTTTATCCCAGAGAAACACATTATGCAGCAGTCAAAAGGATATTTAGATATCTTAAAGGAACACTAGAATTTAGATTATGGTATGATAGATCTAATGATTTCACTTTATAAGCTTATATTGATGTTGATTGGGTAGATAGTATGGATGATAGAAAGAGCACCAGTGATGGAGCTTTCTTTCTTAGAGGAAGATTGGTTTCTTGGTTAAGCAAGAAGCAGGATTGTACCCCACAAAGTACAACAAAAGTAGAATGTATTGTAGTAGCAAACAATTGTTATCAAATTGTTTGGATGAAGTAGATGTTGAAGGATATAAGGATAGATTTCAATGAACCTATTGACATACATTGTGGTAACACAAGCATAGTAAATATGTCTAAGAATCCAATGTTTCATTCTAAGACTAAGCACATTTCTATCAAATATCACATGTTGAGAGAGAAAGTTGCAAAAAAGAAAATTAGATTGGAGTATGTAAGCAACAAAGAGTAGATTGCAAATATTTTCACCAAGCCTCTTCCTAGAGAGACTTTTGAGTATTTGTGAGGTATGCTAGGGGTTATGCCCCTTCTTACATTAGAGTAGTGATGCAAGAGTGCATCAGTCTAGTGTAGCAGAGCACTATTATTTTTCTAGATTGAATATTGATGCTTCCTATATGGGGGAGTATCTATGATGGACAAAGTCATCTAAGACTCTTGATAGATGTTGTTTTGAACAATGTCTTTAGACACTTAAGCAAGTCAGATACAGTTGTTGTAGAGATTTATGGTTCTTGAAACCTTTGATATTGATGTTAATGGGGGATAAATTACAACATGAAAAATAGGTTGATATAGGGCACATTGAGGTATATCAATAGGGGAGTATGATTGATGAAGAGGATTTGAAAAGAAAGGTTAATAGTCTTTTAAGTTGGTATTTTTGGAACTAGATGTTTTTCGTCTATGATGCCATCAATGCCAAAGGGGGATATTGTTGGAAGCATGAATGTTGATGATACTTCTATGGGGGAGTATTGTAGAAACATGGTTAGATCATTATCATGATGATATGTTACATTCATGATTGTGTTTGCCATTGATGTCAACGTAGCAGTTTTCTATGGTATCCAACAGAAGAACAGTGGTAAAGAACAAGTTGGTACGGATAGATAGTTGAGCATTTCCACTAAGCAAGGTTAAAGGGAGGTAATACTAAGTGTCTAGTATATGCATGTAACCTTAGACGCATAAGTTATTGATTTTGGAAGAACTTATGCAAGTTTTGGTGAAGATTGTTCTAAAATAGAGTTTATAGAAGCATGTTCTGGTAAACTTGTTATATCTCTTAGCAAAGTTGTCATTCTAAGAAGTCCAAGTTAAAGATGTGAATAATAAATTCTAGAGATGATGTAGCTAAGCTTTATTGTCATAATATTGAATGTACAAAATTTTATTCAAATTACAATGCAAAAAATTAATGTTATCACTAAGTGTAGCATGTTCTTAATGAGGTCCTATAATAATTAATTGAGAAGGTGTAATAGCCGACTCGAGGTATTGGTTTATGGAATTGGTATAAAGGAAGGAAATTTTCCCTTATCATGTATGAGATTGATGAATGATTTCAAGAAGCATGAAGAAGTGAAATGTGAAGATAAGCAGAGAAGAGTGAAGGTGAAGGAAACTTCATTGCTGAGGTTTTATTATGAGATCCAAAGTTTGATATTTGGATTTGAGGTTCATGACCTAGTCTACAAGGTTTGACAATGATTGATCTAATTGATAGGATAGAGGAAAGGATTTTAAAGTATAGTAAAAATAATTATTATGCAAGGAATAGTTGAGAGATCAGTTGGATAGTGAGTTCAATGGTCTTGCCCCAGAAGCTATTTGGACAATGGATCCTTTTTCCCTCTACAACTCCTAACAGGGTTGGAATCTCCTAACTGGGATTCAAAGTCTCCTAACAGGAACTCATATGTACTAAATTTTGTAATAGACTCCTAACACGGTCCATCCTCCAATAAGAAATATTTATATTACTACATCATCTTGTGGGCATCGTTCCCACCAGGGTTTTCCCTCTAATCAAGGCTTTCCCTAGTTAACAAATATGGTGTAATTGTGTATGTGCATTTTAGTACAGTTTCTATTTACTTTGATTGAATGGTTAATATTATTTAATGTTGATATTTATTGGATTACTAATTCACCACCCCCCCCCCAACCCTCCCCTCTTAGTTATCTTGGTGGACTATTATTTCTAACAATTTATGATTATATTGCTCATGTGGTTAAAGTTTAATAAGGTTGATAATTGTGATATTAGTTGGATAATTGATTCCTCCTACCCCCTCCCCCCCATTGTTATATTGGTGGACTATATATTCTTACAGATATATGCCCATATTTTTCTTCACTCCTTTCACCATCTGACATACTCTACAACACTACACAAACTTCTTCACATCTTGTTGTAATTATGGCCAATAATAATTCTTAGCAACCAAAGCAATGGTCTTATCTCTACCAAAGTGTCCAGTTAATCCTCCAATATGCTTCTCATTGGTCATATTCTCTCTCATAGAACTTTTGGGAATGGATAACTGACTTTTCTTGAACAACATACCATCTTGGCTTATGAAATACAAACACTTTGTTCTATTAGGTGTAATAAGATCTCTACAAGATTTCCAAGCCTCACCAAAATTAGGATCATCCAAATACAAATTCTTGAGTTCCTTCAACCCAACCATCTCAATTTGCATTTATGTTAGAAAAACTTGTCTTCTACTAAGAGAATCTACAACTCTATTAGAATTCCCACTCTTATGTTTCAAAATAAATACATCGCTCTAAAAAAAACTCAACCCATTTCAAATGCCTTTTGTTCAATTTTCATTGACTATTGAAATATTTTAAAGCTTGATGATCAGTATACAAAACAAACTCCTTAAGAATAAGATAGTGTCTCCACTTCTTCAATGCCTAAACTATAGTATAAAATTCATAATCATAAGCATAATACATTATTTTGGCATCATTCAATTTCTCACTAAAATAAGCAACGGGTCTACCTTCTTGGTTCAAAGTAGCTCCTACTGTGGTACCACTAGCATCATAATCTACTTGAAACACCTTAATAAAATCTATAAGTACTAAAATAGATTGATCTATAACTTTCTATTTCAACATATTAAAACTCTTATCTACACTCACAGTCCACTTACATTCTTTCCTATCTCCTCTCACTATTTCAGTCAAAGCTCCACAAATCTAAAACCTCTAATGAACTTCCTATAAAAACTAGTCAATCCATGAAAATATCTTATTTCTATTGCACTCCTTGGAGTATGTAATTCAAGGATGGCCTTCACTTTCTCAAGGTCAATTTTAAGACCTTCTTTTGATACCACAAATTCTAAGTACACCAACTCTTTCTTCATAAAACTAAACTTCTTCAAATTTATCAACATCTTTTGATCCCTCAACTTATCAAACACCTTACGAATGTGCATAAATTTTCTACAATTTCTTACTAAAAATCAAAATATCATCTAGGTAAACCATGACAAACTTGTCCAAAAAATCCTTTGATACCTCATTCATGAGCCTCATGAAAGTGCTTAATGCATTGGTTATCCCAAAAGGCATGACTAACCACTCTTACAATCCTTCCCTTGTCTTGAAAGTAGTCTTCCACCCATATCCTTCTCTGATGTGAATCTAATGGTACCCACTATTTAGATCTATCTTTTTGAAATACACAACTCCACTCAAATAGTCCATAATATCATCCATCCATGACAATGGAAAACTATACTTGATTCTAATCTTATTGATAGCTTGAGAGTTTGTATACATCCTCCATTCTCCATTCTTCTTAGGTGCTACTAATGGTGGTAAAACACATGGACTCATACTCTCTCGAATCAACCCCTTATGTAGCAACTCATGCACTTTTGTGTTCAACTCCTCACTTTTTGTTGGTATCATTCTACGTGTTGCCTTATTTGGTAAACTATCTCTTGGAATCAAGTGAATTTGATGACTAATCTTCCACACCAAGGGTAGTCCATTAGGTACATTATCTGACACAATATTAGGAAATTATTCCAAAAAATATTCAACTTCTAAAAGTACCTCCTCTACTTCTTTCATGCCATCTTTTAGAATTACAGAAAAATATGCATGCTCATACCTCATATCCTTGAGAAACTCCTTTTCATCAATGAAACATATTCTAGTAGTACTAGATACCTTTTCTTCCTTCTCCTTCAATGGCTTTAACTTATGTTTCACTCCATCCTTTGTCAAAGTATATGTATTTGCATGCCCTTCATGTACAACATGTCTCTCAAACTACCATGGCTACCTAGCAACATATGACATTGTTAGAATATATAGTCCACTAATATAACTGAGAGGGGGGTGGATCAGTTATATAACTATCATAGCATTCATTAACTTTAAACAATCTTAACCATGTGAGTAATGTTAACTAAAACCAAAACAAGATACTCATACACAATTAACACTAGATATGTTAACTAAGGAAACCCTTTATTAGAGGGGAAACCTCAGTGGAGATGGTACGCTCAAGATGATGTACTAATATAAATATTATTTGTTAGAGGATAGACCCTATTAGGAGTCTGTTATAGCATTCAGTACATATGAGTCCCTATTAAAAGACTTTGAATCCATGTTAGGATATTCCAACACTGTTAGGAGTTGTGGAAGATAGCTTAACCCACTACCCAAATAGCTTCAAGGTTAAGATCAAAGAACCCACTGTCCAAATGATCTCTGTATTACTCCTTTCAAAATAATAGAACTAAAATATACTTCCTTTCTTTGTCTCTTTCCTATCAGCTAGACTTCTTCTCGTTCAAATTTTGTAACTAGATCTCATGCTACGCATCCAATGATCCATACACATTCAGTGAGCATTCTACTCCTTGCACTGCGCACTAATACTTTGCATTCCACTTGATCATCTTTCTCAAGATACATTAAAATAAGGAAAATAACTCTCCTTTATACCATATCTTCATAATAATACCTTGAGCAGGCCTTGAGGCTCTCCTAATTAATTAAAAATAAGATAATTAGTTATTTCACAATTGTAATAGCACTATCAGCTCATAGTTTATACAAAACTTCACACATTTGAAACCATGTTTTGTGCACACATTGGCATCATCACAAAAGTGTTCTCTATCATTTTTTAATTATTCATCTCTTCATTACATCTTAGATGAAACATAATGATATGTCATCATAAATCTATTTTCCAATGCTTTGTTTCTGCACTACTAGTAAATCAAATATAACTTCCATATACCATCAACTCAGACTTAGACCTCTTAACCACATCATTAGGATAAACTCATAAAAATTTCCTCCACTGTGCATCATCTAAAACATCCTCAACTTCTATACATCATAAGATTACTTACTACTACTCTTCTAGTCTTAACAAAATTACTACTATGTTGACATCAATGAAAAATATAGTCATGAATGCAACATATCAATACTCCACAATGCTTAGGATACTCCCCCAATGTAGTATCATCAGCATTTATGCTAACAAAAATATGTCCATAGGTATGATATCACAAAGAACCTCATCCTACTAGCTTAAAATATGTTGGTGTTTTGAAACAACATGGTTCCAAATCACCCCGATGAGAACAAGATACATCTAGGGACAGCTACTTCCCATCTTCAACATACCCTTTTAGGCATTAGGCCAACTACAAGGCTAGACCCTTGTTCTACTTCAGTCTCTACAAAACCTAGGTGAGTGGACCTGTAGATTCTTCATATGATACCAGTTGTTAAAAGCATACACTGAATCTTTAAAAAATAGATAAAACCATTAGTCTTCTAACACTTATGCAAAGATCTCGGACATGGAATAGCTAATAACATGACCAAAGAAATTTCTAAGCTAAGTGAGGGCATCCTTTTTAGTTCTTCAATAGTAAAGGAAAAAATATTTGATTAATGATGTTGATTTTCAGCAAAACCCCAAATATGCAGTAGTAAGAACAAGTTGATCCTATAGCTAATTAGTGCCTTATCTATTGGGAAATTCCACAAATTAATCACATACATCTATGATACCAATGACATATTCCATACATTAAGATATTAGATCTATCTTATCACTTTGTGAATCAGATATCAATGTTCATAAAGATCGCATTCTGATGAAGTATCCTTCTCAAATAACCAGCAACCCTATCAAACACATCAAGCATTTACTTGGCCCTTTGTTCCAATAGAAAAATATATTTGACATACAACATTATGGGGATGCAAATGGGTCTCAGTTATTTGTCCCTAAACCACATTAGATTGTAGATTACTAAGATAGGAGATGAGAATTAGAATGAAACTAAGAGATTCCTACTCATTTGTATTCATTTCTTTGAAACTATACATTCAGATGCATGTAAACAATTCATAAAACCACTAAACATATGAGAACTAGTTATATTGTCTTTTTTGTTGCTACTCATACAGGAGAAAAATGATGTAGAATGTGGTGTCATGGTGATGGAAACACATCAAAATTAGAACCATTGATTTCACAAATCTGAGAAAACTCAAGATTGAAACACACATGGTATCACAGCATTGAGAAATTTTCTCCAAAAACTAGAACCAACAATGTGGTATCACACTAAAAATTTGCAACCAGGTATCACAACAATGAGAAATTTTCTCCAAAACTGGAACCAACCTTTACAATGGATGAGAAAGAGAAAGATATAGAAGAAGAATAGAATCCTAGATCTAACCTAGAAATGACATGTGTCCTCTTGAATCTCCATTCTTTGTTGTTGTAAAGCATGTCTTATCTTTCTACCCATGAAATCTGATTTGGTTTTTATCATTATTTCATAACAAACCTAAAATATCTCTTCCTCGATGATGAGAAACCATCTGTTACTAAAATATATAAAAATCATCATTAAATGCTAATAAAACCTTAATTCAACTTACTTGAAGGTGAACAAACTCGACCCCAACTGCATTTTTACTACCTTTTACATGCACTCAGTTCACCATTTCACTAGTAATCAAATTTGGATTGCCCCAACTAAATGAAACTAAAAATTGGGTACTTGGGAAAAATCCTCACATAACTTGAACTAGTGACTTCCTGTGTGAAATCAAACTCTAGAAATAAAAAGTTCATTCTCTCCTAATTCTGGTGATATATAATATCGCTATATTAGCTTACCGAAAACTCTCAGAATCTTAATTTGAAAATCTAGCTCTTGGATTAGGTTTGAAACTGCATTTGTTTGCAAATATTTGATTTTTCCTAAAGTTTTAACTATAGGATATAACAAAATTTATTTTAAATTAACCTACACATATTTTTGAGAGGAAATATTAAAAAATAATTTTTCATGCTTGCTTGATTTTTCCCTCCTTTTCTCCATCTGGGTCAAATTTGGTTGACCAACCTTGCCACATGTCATGTTCTGATTGGCTAGATTTTGTTTTTTCACCTGACACCCTCCACATGTCACTATCTTATTTTTCTATTGTTCCACCATGTGGCAGCCACATCATCATGCCACATCACTGCCATGTCACTAGTCACCATGTCACATGATGAGTCAGCATCGTGCCATGTCATCACAACATAATGACTATGTGACACATGTCATTTTGATCATCATTAGCATCTTGGGAAGCATGCCATTTTTGAAGCCTCTACCATGTGTCAATGTTTGACTCATCCAACTCAAACCAGCTGGCACCAAATCACTACCGTGTATCATCCTCTAGTTGGTCCACGAGTGCCTCATCACTACTGACATCATTGGTTGCCATGTCGTATGGTTATCCTCCTTGCATCTTTCCTTGGTGACATGGCAAAAACTATCTAATTTGTCATGCATCGTCATCCTGTGCCTCCAATTTTGGACTACCATGTGTCATTATATCGCCACATGTTGCCACTTGTCATATTTTGATTGGTTCTTAGGTACAATCATCATTCCATGTTAACATTTTCTATCAAAATGTGTTATGGATGGCTGGGGTCCATAGGAGCAACTTGTGGCTTTGAAAAGTGCTTTGTCTTAAATACACTAAGCATATGATTGTTTTGGCTTATAAACATTTTGAAAACTGGCTCCTACCTAATGTGGGATATTATATTCTTACTAAAAATTCATTCTTGTTTCCAACACTCTGGCTCATCTCCCAGTGATTTCCATTCAAAATATTTGATGATGCCTCCTTTACCAAATATTTGCAAGCTTTTCTTTGTTGTATGCTTATAAAATAGCAGAGTACGAGCCTTTTTTTGGAAGAAAAACACCCCTTTTTTCAAATGGTAGTCTCCACATGATTTTACTTGTACTTTCCTCACATGCCCTTTTCTCTATTCTTCTTAAAGAATTTGATCACTGCATGAATGCTTCTGATGATGACAATTTCTTGTCCTCCTCCTAAAATTTCTACAGCGTCCCCAAAAATCATCCCAGCATTCTCCTATTACACTTCATCAAGCTTGGATCTTCATTTGGTTGTGCCTCTTCAGTGGTATAATATTTCTTAAGTCAAAAAATGTATACCCCATTTTGGACATGGGTAAAGACACCATTGGCTCATGCTTGAAATATGATGGAGGCTTCTTCTACCCTTGGCATCTCTTTCTTGTTCCATCTCCTCTTTTGCCTATACTTTAGAACTCTCCAAGTGTTTGAGTAGCAACTTATATAGCAGCTTCCTTGTAAAATAGGCATCGGTAGTTGCATAATCAAGCATATGACTGGTAGAGTCATAGTGTGAGCAGGTGGTGTGGCCCCTTTGCATTCTCGAGAAAACTTCAATGCAAAAACACTTATTTGAAAATTTAAACCACAATCATTACTGGAAGATCATTGATTTTGGTGCTAAGATTCTTCTTTTGAGTGCATGGACTCAATCACGTTGATAAACTCCCAATGTTGTCAAACTTGATCCATCTATGGTTGCATACAATTTTTTGACCAAAAATTTATCCATATGTCTGTTGTTACAATGTCAATCCATTAACCATTTTCCAAGTGTTCTTCCACATTGGAGAAACAAATAGGAGGACAAGTAGAGATTATCTGAATGTATTAATATAGTTTTCAAATCTGATAACAATTTTTTGACTTTTGGAGAAGCTGTGGATAAGCAATCATGGATATTCTAATGGAGTATTCATAGTTAATGTGATATCTAACAAAAGAAAAAACTTCAAAATTCCTCTTAATCAATCTCCCTATGAAGCATCCCCCTTGAAATAAAACATGATGGTGACAGCATAGACATTCAAATTTCATATCCTTGCCATAAAAACTTATGAAACCATATTTATAGGAGAAATTTTAAACATCTGTTTCAAAATATGGTCATTTGATGATGGAACTTTAAAATGAGTACGGGCATTGATGCTTGATTCCCTCCTTTATTTCTTTCTGTGTATGAAGAACATCATTTGGCATTGAATAACAATGGTCCTATATCAAACATTTAAAAGTATATTTATTATAATAACTTTAAAACAACTCCAATCCCAAATACCTTATCAGCTTGCTAAAGTCGGTTGGACCCCAAAGTGGGTCTGGCTAAAAAAAAATCATTTTTGGGCAACTGACATCTCAAATTAGTCTAATAAACACCTGGTATTGACTAAAATTGATTTGTATCACTAATTCATCTTTTGAAGCTTATTTTTAACACTTTTCACAAATTGTCAATTTTGTGTTGGGAGGTCCTTTGACTACCTTTAAAAACTGACCCAAGCACCTGACTGGGCTCTAAAATCAAACATATTGATTCTCTGTTCTACATACTTTTACCCTGTCAAATCTCATCTCGTGATAAATTCTCAGTCAAAAGATATTGACTATCAAAGTTTCCTTCTTAGAATTACCTACAAGAAAAACATGTCGGACAACCATAAAACACGTTTGAATTTGCTTTTGAAAATGGGGCAAACTAACACTTGGGAAAATGAAAATTGGGACATTGGTTCATTGTCATGAGGAGAGTATAAATCTAGGATTTGAGCTAATGATGAATGGTAAAAGTGGGCTACTTAGAATTTACAGACTGGAAACACTAGCAAAAAAGCGGTTTATGCAAATGGAATGGATCTGGAAAATTGTGTAGACGAAATTGTCAAGATTCTAAAATTGGCACACTTAAAGTATTTTTAGATTAGAACACAATAGTGCAATCCATTTGATCTCACCTATCATATATTTAGAGATATGAGATCACAAACAGGGGTACCTGACCAATCTGTAATTATTGACACTAATAAAACATCATAAATTGCATTTGGAATTGTCTTTGAAAATTTATCAAATGGATTCATCATAAGCTCAAAAATTGAAATGTAGCAATCTCTAACCTCCAAAATGCAACACAAAAGGAATTTTCTAATTTTAGTCAACTGGGTCAAAATTATAACAAGTCAAACAGGGCCTCCCAGAATTATGAACAATTTGCATCAACATGACAATAATAAATGACCGACTTTGAGGGATTCAAAACCTAGTCAAAACATATTGAAAAAACTCAAAATATGAAACATAAGTTCTCTAATATGGATTTTAAACACTCCCAAAGTGGTGAGTCATGAAACATAATAGGATGTGAGATATTTAGATGTGAACTAGGCCTCTTGTCGCTATTTGACACAAGAAAAAATGCAAATTTGGACATTGCTCAAAACGGAACTTCATAGAATGACTCGGAATGGAAATTTATCTTCATGGAATGAGTGGATATATTGAATGAAAAGTTTTAGAAACATTAAACACCTCTTAGGCCTCAAAAGGAAAGTCAGGTACACATGCATTAAAAAGTGCTTATAGGGCTTGATTTTTTGAATGGTACTCAAAATTAGGGCTTCAATTTTGAGTCTAAACATAATCTTGAACTTCACTAGGCATTACTCATTAACTATGACCTTATGGTCATCTTGCACTCAGGAAATATGGTATGGGCGTGGGTGTTTTTGCCTCTTTAGATCACCTTTGTGATCATCTTTTCTAATACCATATTTTTAGTACTTCCACCATCAATGATCACATTACAGCACTTATCTTCACATTTTCATTTTGCACAAAAAAACTCTATTGGCATTAAGTTAGTATTTCCATTAGTGACAACACTTATCCATATCAGTATAGCTACCAAGCTCAGCACTTAATTTTCTACACTCACTGAGCATTCCAGTGTTAACCAAGCTTTGAAGAGTTCAACAGTTTACACTGAGCAGATAGTGGCTACTGAGCGAATATAGGCAATGTGAAGATTAGTAGTGTCTACCAAGCTTCACATTGTCTACCAAGCAGTAATCTTGTGTCATAAAGATTCAATAAAACTGAGCATTGGAACAATTGTAATAGTGAAGATTTTTGGGTGTCATCCCCACCTCAGTTTTACCTTCTCATTAGAGGGTTTCTCAGTAGCCAATTTACTATTTCATGTGTTATTTATATTATATTATGGATGTGATGTATTTTATGTTACTTTAGTTTACATGTTAATTATCAGATGAATGTTGGTGATATGTTTTAGAGGAAAAAGTTTTAAGTGTTGATTCACGTGCATCCCCCCCCCCCCCCCCAGAACATACTTTCCCATTGTTATTTCCAAAAAAAAATCTTAACTAGCTAACATCATTGCTATGTACTATGCCTCTATAGATGATAATACATGAGCATGTTGCTTCTTACAATACCAGGTGATAGGACCAGAACCAAGACATAAAACAAATCTAGAAGTAGACTTGTGATCATCAATATCACCAGCCCAATCTAAGTTTGTGTAACCAACAATCTAAGGATCCCCTAATGTGCAGTAAATTCCATAACATGTAGTACCCCTAATGTACCTCAAGATACATTGGAAGCTTTCCAATGACTATCATGTGGATTGTGTGAGAATCAAGAGACAATTCCAATTGTAAAGAAAATATTAGGGTGTATGTGTCAAGTACAACAAACTACCCACAAGCTATCTATATTAAGTGGAATCCACTATAGGAGTAGTGAAAGTGGTAGATAAAACTAAACCTAATAGAAAAGGTGTGGGAGAAAGCTTGAAATCAAGAATGTTGAATCTCTAAAGCATATCAAGAGCATGCTTCTACTAGAGTATGGCTATCACATCCAAAGACTAAACACCCTGTAGGCCCAAAAAATAGTGTAGAAGTCCAAGGTCTATCATCTCAAACTTCTCTCTCAAATCTTGTTGAATACTATGGATCATGGAGGATGGGCTACCTATAATGATGAGATCATCTACATAAATCACAAGTATCAATAAGTTAGCCCCATGATGTTGAATGTATATTGTAGGATTAAAATGACAACGAGTGGACTATAAAGCAAGCAAGAAGGAATCCATCTTCTTATACCAAGCCCAAGAGGCTTGTTTGAGACCATATAAATACCTTTGAAGCCTACATACCAATGATGATTCGTGCACAAAGCCATGAGGTTCCTCCATATAGATCTCCTCTCTTAGGATTAACCATGGATAGAAATAATAGTTACATGTAGATATAACCAATATTAAAAAACAATAGATCACATAGAAGAGTACACAAGACACCAAGATTTAACATGGTTCACCCAATCCCTAGGCTATGTCCACCAACAGAAAGTCCAATATTATGACTATCTAGTGCTTACAATATAAAATCCCTTACAACTCAAGACCACTATAAGAAGCTACAATATCACCATACCTTATGAAATCCCTAAGCCTAAGCCTTTTTATACAAGCTTTTTACCACCTACAAAATTAGGGCTAGAATAATTCATCTAATAGAAAAATAGTAGTTAATACCTTTTACAATATAAGGTCATTTTTAGCTTTGGTGGCACTACCCCAAAAACCCCCATGAGGGCCTTGCTCCTTGACCCCACCCTGTGCTATGACAAGGAGTGCACCTAGTGTGCTGCCCCCAAACTCCATAGAAATAATTCAGGGAGACACCATGGCAAAAAAACCTCTAAGTCTAGTTAGGCTCCACATCACAACAATCTCCCACTTGAAGACTAATCAAACTCCACAACAATAACCTCCAACTTGGAGACTGATCATAGCACTACTAAACTTGTAGCTCCCACCAAAATCTAAAACCACTCTAGACTCTAATGTTCTTTTATTCTATTTAGTCTAGAAGACCAATTGAAGTTGAAAAGGAGTTCAGCTTCTCCCTTGTTACTACCTTGGTAAACATATTTGTTGCATTATCATTTGTATGTATCTTCTTGAGCTTTAACTGTCCATCATCCAAAACTGATCAAATGAAATGGTACCACAACTATATGTTTTTTTTCTTTGAATGCAGAGCATAATTCTTTGCAAGATGAATGGTGCTCTAGCTATCTTTGAACAAATAATTATCCCTCTATGGATGTCCCAATTCTTCCATGAAAAATTGAAACCATATCATCTCCTTGGTTTCCTCTATAGCAGCAACATACTCTGCCTCTATAATGGATAAAACATTAATCTTTTGTAACCGAGAAACCTAACTCATTGTTGCCCCATTAACAATAAATACATAACCTATAGTAGTCCACCTAGTATCAATATCCCCTTCCAAATTTGAGTCAACATAGCCCTGTAAATTAGTAGTAAATCCCCCAAAATGTAAACACTTATTGGATGTTCTTCTCAAATATCTGAGAATCCATTTAACTACATTCCAATGCTCAATTCTTGGATGACTCATATACCTACTAACAACTCCCACTGCATGTGCAATATTTGTCCTTGTACATACCATAGCATATATCAAGCTTCCTGTAGTTAAGGCATAAGGTACCTTGGACATCTTAGCCTCCTCTTCTTATATATTTGGACATATATCCCTATTCAATTTCAAATGACTACGTAAAGGTGTACTAACAGCTTTAGTGTCCTCCATAGAGAAACATTGCAACACCTTCACAATATAATTGGCCTGAGATAATGTCATTTTTTTTTTCCTATCTCTCCAAATTTTTAGACCAAGGATTTTCTTTGCTACCCCCAAATCCTTCATAGAAAATTAATGTGCTAACTATTCATTTAACCCCTTAATATGATCCATGTTACACCCAGCTACAAACATATCATCAACACATAAACATAAAATAATGTAGTTGTCATCATCTAACCTCTTAAAGTAAACACAATGATCTAAATGACACCTACCATATCCATGCTCATGCATAAAAATATCAAATTTTAGATACCATTTTCAAGGTGCTTGCTTCAAGCCATATAAATATTTATTCAATTTGCACACTAGATTCTCCTTACCTTGGACCTCAAACCCCTGTGTTTGTGCCATATATATCTATTTATCCAAATCATTGTGAAGAAAGGATGTTTTAACATCAAGCTACTCCATATGAAAATCTTTAGTAGCCAAAATACTTAAAACAGTATGAATAGAAATCATTTTAACAAGAAGAGAAAATATCTCATCAAAATCAATGCTCTTTTTTGTACAAATCCTTGTACAACTAACCTAACTTTAAATATTTTCTTACCATCATCCTCTTCTTTCAACCTATAAACCTATTTATTATGTAAAGCCCTTTTACTTGTAGGAAACTTGCATAAATCCTATTTCTTATGCTTTAGGAAAGAGTCCATTTCTTCTTTCATTGAAGACTCCCACTAAATATTTATATCCACTTGCATAGCTTCATCATAACATTTAGTTTAACCAACATCAGTAAGTAAAATAGAATAAAAAGAAGGAGAAAAATTTTTTTGAGGTCTACTTAGCCTTGTTGATCATCTAACATTCACTAGTGTGTGTGGTATTTTTTATTGCAATTGTTGCAGATCATGAGGAACTCCTAGAACATCATCTTTTAGAGTATCATCCAACACTACATAATCATTTTCTTTCTTCTTTGTTTTTTCAATACATCTTTGGACAGCACTTTCTCATTGAATATAACATCCATGCTTCTTATAATTTTACAATTTTCAAAATTTGAAATCCTATAACCAAATTCATCAATTTCATATCCAATAAATACACATTTCTTTGACTTATCTTCCAGCTTGGTTCTATTTTTAGAATCTATATGTGCAAACACTTCACAACCAAGGGTTTTCAGAAAAGATTAACTCACCTTCTTACCAGTCCATGCTTCCTCTAGAATACCATAGCCCAAAGGAGTAGAGGGACCTCTATTAATAAAATATACATTAGTATTGATAGCCTCCACCCACATGTTTAAGGGAAACTCAACATGCAACAGCATGCTCCATTATTGTCATGTTCATGTGTTTAGCCACAACATTTTCATGTGAATTCCTTGGAACAAATTTATGTCTAAAAATACTATTAGTAGAGAAATAATCTTCAAATTCATGACTATAATACTCACTACCATCACTAGATCTGAGATATTTCATCTTTTCACCCATCTCATTCTCAACCAAGCATTTACATTTCTTAAAAGTTTGAAATACATCATATTTATGTCTAAGGAAATAAACCCATACTTCTCTAGTTGCATTATCAATAAATGTAACATGATAATGAGAGCCACCAAGGAAAGATACTTGAGCTGGTCCCCATAAATTTGTATGCATAAGCTTTAATTTCTTTTTGTTTTTCCTTTCCACTCTTCACAAAAATCACTCTCTTTTTTTTTCATACACACAACTTTCACAGAAATCCATATTAACACATTTTAGGCCTTGTAAAAATTTCTTTGAATGGAATAATTTCATATCTTTCTTACTCATATTCCCAAGTCTATGGTGCCATAGCATTGTATCAGAATCTATAGAATTTGTTTGTTCTCCCTACTCAACTATAACAATTGTTCCTAAACATTCATTTTTCTCTAAAATAATCAAAGTAGAAGGAATAGTATGACCTATACAAATATATAAGGTTCCTACTACAAGGGAACCTTTCGAAACCTTCTAATTTTTATCATTAAAAGTAACTACACAACCCTCATCACCGAGTTTCCCTACTAAAATTAAATTCTTTGGAACATGTCTTACCTCATATAATAGCCAATGATTCTCATTCTACAACTTAATCTTAACTTTTCCCTTTCAAACAATCTAACAAGGCTCATTATCCCCCAAATAAACAAGCCCAAAATCCCCTTGGACATAATCAATAAAATAACCTCTATGAGGTGTAGCATGAAATGACACCCCGGAATCTAAAACCCATGAATCATCAACAATTTCTAAAGAAAGAAGAAAAGCATCCTCTTTGGATTTATTACTTACCACATTTTCCTCCTTGTCCCTTTCTGGTTTATCTCCTTCATTGTTCTTTCAAGTCTGGTAATCTTTCTTCCTATGCCTTGGCTTCCCATAGTAACACAAATCTCTCGATCCTCTAGATTGAGACCTCTTCACCTTTGAATTTCCTCTTGATTTACCATGATTTCCAATACTACTTCCTCTCTTAGTCATTATGCCTCTTCTTTGTGTGTTCAAAGAAACTCGTGATGTAGATCCACCTAAGCCTTTCCTATGAGTTTCCTCACTTGGAATAACACCAATCACATCAACAAATTTTAGGGTATTAGATCCAGAAATAGAATTACTCACGGTCATTACCAGTCCATTCCAGCTTTTCGACAAACAACACAAAATCAAAAGAGTCCTAATTTCTTCATCAAAATTGATATTCAGAAAAGATAACTAATTAGTAACAGTATTAAACTTTGTTAAATGATCTACAATAGATCCACCTTCTGTCATCTTCATATTAAATAAATGCTTCATAAAAAATACTTTATTTGAAGTGGAGGGCTTTTCATATAATATTTCTAGGGTTTGCATCAACTCTTCCATTGTCTTCACTTTTGTAATTTTAAATGTCATCAATGGTGTCAAACATAATTGAATTCTTCCAAGTGCCTTTCTGTCTAAAATCCCCCATTCCTCATGTGCCATAGTTCCCTATTTCTTTGTTTTTCCTTACAATGGCTTCCATAAATCCTTCTGATAAAGATAATCATCCATTTTCATTTTTCATAAGTAAAAGTTCTATCTGTTAATCTTTTCAATCTTTAGCTTACCCTCATCTTCCATTGCTCCCACTCAACCGTAAGACCTTCCTACATAGGATTGCTATTAAAAAAATGACAATGGTCTGGCTAAAAAAAATGATGGAAGTATGGCTCAGATACCACTTGTTAGGATTAAACATAGATAGAAATAATAGTTACATGCAGATATAACCAATATTAGAAAATAGTAGATCACACATAAGATAACACAAGACAAAAAGATTTAAAGTGGTTCACCCAATCCTTGGGCTATGTCCACCAACAGCAAGTCCAATATTATTACTATCTAATGATTACAATCCACAATCCCTTATAGATCAATATCATCACAAGAAGCTACAATATCACCATACATTATGAAATTCCTAACCCTAATCCTTCTTATACAATCTTTTTTCCACTTACAAAATTAGGGCTAGAATAAGTCATCCAATAGAAAAATAGTATTTGATTCCTTTACAATATAAGGTCATTTTTGGCTTTAGGGGCACTGCCTCCAAAAACCCTCGTAGGGGCATTGCCTCTTGACCCCACCCTGTACTGTGATAGGGAATGCACCTAAAGCATTTCCCTAAGACCCTATAAGGGTGCTTCCCCCAAACCTTCGTAGAAATAATCTAGGGAGAAACCACACTTAATAAACATATGAGTCTAATTAGGCTCCACATCACAACATCCTCATGTAGGTCTCCATGCAAAAAGGAACTCTTCACATCCATCTAAAAAATTGTCCAACCTTATGAAGTTGCAAGAGAGAGAGTACAAGGCAAATGGAGAGGAAGAGCCAACCACTCATCTTTTTTGGCTACTATGACGTGTTGGAAGCAAGAATATTTATGATATTCCTATGGGTAATATTATGGAAACATGATTAGTTCATTATCATGATGATATTTTACATTCATGATTGTGTTTTTCATTGATGTTAACATAGCAGTTTTTTATGGTATCTGATAGAAAAACAATAGAAAGATCAAGTTGGTATGGATAGACTGTTGAGTATTTTCACTAAGAAAGGTTAAAGGGAGATCATACTATGTGTCTAATATACATAGCTAACCTCAAAAGCATAAGATATTAAGTCTAGAAGAAGTTATGCAAGTTTTGGTGATGATTGTTTTGAGATAGAGTTTATAGAAGCATGTTCTGATAAACTTGTTATATCACTTAGCAGATTTGTTATTCTAAGAACATCAATGTTATAGATGTGAAGAATACAAGTTGGAGATGATGTGGTTAAGTTTTTTCATCATAATGACACATGTATGAAAAGTTATTTAAGTTTCAAGGCAGAAGATTAATATTATCGCTAAGTGAAATGTGTTCTTAATGTGGTGTTATTGAAATTTATTGCGAAGGTTTAATAGCTGACTTAGGGAATTATTTTATGGATTCGATATAAAGGAATGAAATTTTTATTTATCTTGAGTATGTATTTAAATTTTTTGTAAGTAGCACGAAGAGCAAAGGTAAAGGAATCTTTGGTATTGGGGTTTTATTGTGTGAACTAAAGTTGGATACTTGGATTCAAGGTTTGATAGTGATTGGTCTGATTGACAGGATAGAGGAAAGAAGTGATAGTATAGTATGTATAATTATTCTGCAAGGAATAGTTGAGACATCAGTTGGATAGTGAGTTCAGTGATCTTGTCCCAAAAGTCATTTCAATAGTGGGTCCTTCTATCTTCTACAACTCCTAACAGGGTTAGAACAACTCCTAATGTGGTTGGAATCTTATAACAAGGATTCAAAGTCTCCTAATAGGGACTCATATGTACTAAATGTTGTAGTAGACTCCTAATAGGGTCCATCCTATAACAAGGAATATTTATATTACATCATCTTGTGGGCGTCATTCCCACTGGGGTTTTCCCTCTGATCAAGGGTTTCCCTAGTTGACATATCTAGTGCAATTGTGTATGTGCATCTTTGTATGGTTGTCATTACTTTGGTTGAATGGATAATATTGTTTAAAGTTGATAAATATTTTGATTTTCTGATAAAAAATTCACTCCCTCCCCTCTCAGTTATCTTGGTGGACTATTATTTCTAATAATTGGTATCAGAGCATTAGGTCCTTGAAGATAAATTTTAATAACTTTGGGAGATCCTTGGTGAACATGTTTAGGAAAGATAGTCCAAAGTTTGATGGAATAAATTATGACAATTGGAAGGAAAATATGAAGGTATGTCTATTTTGTATGGGTCCAGGATATTGGGTCTTGACAAAATCTGAAAAGATAATCGTTACTAAGAAAGATTTGGAATCTTTTACCAAGGAAGAAAGAGATCTTTTCATGTGTGACATGAGAGCTAGAGAAGCACTATTGTTTGCACTTTCTAACATTGAGTACAATCAGGTAGAGTCACTTATTACTTCTCATATGATTTGGAAAACTTTGGAAAATAGCTTTGAAGGTGATGAACATTCTAAGAAATTGAGGTTAAAAAGTTGAATTTGTGCATTTCAAGATGCTAAGATGATGGAAGATGAACCTATAAGAACATTTGTAGGCAGAATATTAGAAATTACTATAGATATTAGATCTCAAGGAGGAACCAAAGAATATGATGAGGTGATATGGAAGATATTGAAGAGCTTAACACCCCCATTTAAGCTAGCAATTCAAATGATATAATTGTTGATCTCTTGTACCAAAGATTTCACAAAGTATACATTGCTTTGAAGACTTGAAGTAGTTGAGAATGAGCTTAGAAAGTCCAAAGAATTAACCAAAATAGAAACAACTTTTAGTGCCTTGAATATTTAACCTATTTATCAAGGAGCACAAGTGCCAAAGGAGACTTTGCTAGCAGCAGTAGAATTGATGAGGATAGAAATATTGAAGAAGGAATGGCCCTTTTGGTAAGAAGAGAAAAATATGGTAAGAAATTTTTTAATGTTGGACTTATATTGAATATGGTCATTATGCATCTAAGTGTCCTAAAAGAGAGAAAAAGTATAGAGGTAATTTTAAACCTAGAAGAGATAGAGAATGTTTGTATGCAAATGAAGAAGATGATTTTGATGAACGAGCAGTAAGTGCTAATGATGATGAAATTATATTTGTAGCTATTAAAGAAGAAAGTCTAGAGAAAATAGCTTTGGTATCACAAGTTGAAAAGAAATTTGATTGGATATGGTTGTTCCCATCATATGACTAGTAATATGAACAAATTTTTTAACTTCAAAAGTCATGATGGGGGCATTATCAGAGTTGGAAACAATGCAACATGCCAAGTTAAAGGTATTGGATCTATAACTCTTGATGGTAAGACTAACATTGAGGATGTATATTTTATTGATGGATTAAAGCACAATATTTTGAGTGTTAGACAACTAGTGGACAAAGGTTATTAGTTGAAGTTTATAGAGAAGATATGCATGATCAAAGACAAAGATGGAAAGGTAATTGGAATAGGAACCAGATCTAGAGGTAATGTATTTCAATTGAATCCTACTGAAATAACATGTTTGGTTGCAAAGGTAGATGATAGTTGGTTATAGCATAAGATATTTTTTCATATAAACTTTGACAGTATTGTGAAGACTAGTAGTATGTTTGTAGTTAGAGATTTTTCTAAGATAGAAAAGCCTACTAACACAATTTGTAAGGAGTGTGTATTAGCAAAGCATAACAGAACTTCCTTTCCTAGCAAGAAGTTTACTATATAGAAAAATTAGATATTGTACATATAGATCTCAATAGTCCTATGAAGACTAAATGATTCTATGGTGAAAGGTATTTCATGATTTTAGTGGATGATTTTTCTAAAATGATATGGGTTGCATTTCCTAAAGAAAAATCCGATGCATTTGATAAGTTCAAGATATTCAAGAATAGAGTTGAGAATAAATTAGGCATGAAGATTAAAAGTTTAAGATCAGATAGAGGAGGAGAATTTACTTCAAATGAGTTTAACATCTTTTGTGAAGCTAATGGAATCAAAAGATAGTTACTAGCTTTGAGAACCCTTGAATAGAATGGTATAATAGAGAGAAGAAACAAATCAGTAATAGAAGTAGCAAGAGCTATGCTAGTTGAGAATGATGTATCCAAGATGTTTTGGTGAGAAGCTATGAATACAACAGTCTACACTATGAAAAAAGTGCAAGTCAGGAAAGACACAAACAAAATCCCTTATGAACTGTGGTTTGGTCACTCACCTATAGTTAAGTATTTCAAAAAATTTGGCAGTAAGTGTTATAGAAAAAGAGATGATGATATTGGTAAGTTTGATGCTAGAAGTAATGAAGGTATGTTTATTGGTTATTCATTGAAAAGAAAGGCTTAAAGATGTTATAATCTAAGAACTAAAACCATTATGGAAAGTGCAAATGTAAGAGTTGATGATAAATTTAGGATACAAGAAAGAATAATTGCCAATTCAGATGATGAGAATGTTATTACTAAACCAAGGAATGATGAAGTATTCTTTGAAACTAATAATGATTTGTAGAATGAAGGAGAGCCAAGGCAGGAACAAATCTCAGGACCTTCAACAAAGCTAAGAATTGATATAGCAACACCTACTTTGGGTAAGAATATGACAAAGAATCATCCACCCAAGCAAATCATTGGAAGTAGAGATAAAGGTGTGATGACAAGAAGCAAAATCAATGAAGAACTATGTGTGATATCTCAAATTGAGCCTAAAAATGTAGATGAAGCATGTAAAGATGACTATTGGAAAAAAACTATGAAAGAGGAATTGGATCAGATAATAAAGAATGAGACATGGGAACTAGTTACCAAACTAGTAGACAAGAATGTGATAGGAACTAAATGGGTATTAACAAACAAGATGAATGAGAAAGGTGAAGTTGTAAGGAACAAAGAAAGATTGGTATATAAAGGTTACTCATAGTAAGAAGGAATAGACTATGAAAATACCTATGCTCTTGTGGAAAGAATAGAAGCAGTAAGGTTATTCTTAGCATATGCAACATATAAGAAATTCAAAGTATATCAGATGGATGTTAAGTTAGCATTTTTGAATGGAGAACTTGAAGAAGAAGTGTATGTAGAACATCCTAAATTTTTTCCTTTGATACATGACAAGGATATAGTATGTAAATTGAAGAAAGCATTATATGGATAGAAACAAGCACCTAGAACCTTGTATGAAAGGTTGGATAGGCATTTGACAAAGCTTGGATATAGAAAAGGTATGGCAAATAGTAATCTCTATTGGAAAGAAATTGATGATGGATTGAAGATTTTGGTAATATTTGTTGATGATATCATACTTGAAGGAAATGAAGAGGAATTTGAAATGAGCATGATAGGAGAGATGAAATATTTTTTAGGATTACAAATTGTGTAGGATAAAGAAAGAATCTTTATTTTTCAGACTAAGTATGTGGAAGATTTACTAAAAAGGTTTGGTTTGGAAACATGTAAACCCATTGAAAGACCTATGGTAACTGGACACAAGTTATCTACAAAGAATGAGACACCTATTGATCATCAAAAGAAGTACAGATCTATGATAGAAGGATTACAATATTTGACTCACACAAGGCCAGCTATAGATAATGCAATTGGAATTGTTGCAAGATTTCAAGCTGACCCTAAAGATGCACATTATGTAGTAGTGAAAAGGATATTTAGATATCTAAAAGGAACACCAAAGTTCAGGTTGGGTATGATAGATCTAATGATTTCACTTTATGTTCTTTTATTGATGTTTATTGGGTAGGTAGTATGGATGATAGAAAGAGAACCAGTGGTGGAGCCTTCTTTCTTGGAGGAAGATTAGTTTCTTGGCTAAGCAAGCAGCGAGATTGTACCTCACAAAGTACAGCAAGAGAAGAATATGTTGTAGTAGAAAACAACTATAATCAAGTTGTTTGGATGAAATAGATGTTGAAGGATATAAGGATATAATTAAGTGAACCTATTGTCATACATTGTGACAACACAAGCATAGTAAATATGTCTAAGAATCCAGTATTGCATTCTAAGACTAAGCACATTTCTATCAACTATCACATGTTGAGAGAAAAAGTTGTAGAAAAAGAAATTAGGTTGGAGCATGTGAGCACTAAAGAGAATATTTTAGATATCTTCACTGAGCCTCTTCCCAAAGAGCCTTTTGAGTATTTGCAAGAAATGCTAGGCGTTATGTCCCTTCCTACATTAGAGTAGATGATGAAAGAATGCATCAGTCTAGTATAATAGACCACTATTATTTGTATGGACTAAAAGTTGATGCTTCATGTACGGGAGATTATCTATGATGGAAAAAATTATCTAGAACCTAAAAAGTGTCTTTGGACACTTGAGCTACTCAGAAATAGTTGTTGCAAAGATTGTTGGTTGTTGAAACCTTTGACATTGATGTTAATGGGGGAGAAGTTTAGCATGAAAAATATGTTGGTGAGATATGGAAAAATAGGTTGGAGAAGTACATCATGTAAAAATAGTTTGATGTGAAGAGAGAATGATTGGTCAAGAGGATTTGAAAAGAAAAGATTAAACAATCTTTTATAGTTGGTATTCTTGGAACTAGATTTTTTTCATCTATGTTGCCATCAATGCCAAAGGGTGAGATTGTTGGAAGCATGAATGCTAATGATATACCTATGGGGAAGTATTGTTGAAACATGATCAGTTCATTATCATGATGATATGTTATATTCATGACTATGTTTGTCATTGATGTCAACATAGTAGTTTTCTATGGTATCTAATAGAAAAATAGCGAAAAGATCAAGTTGGTAAGGATAGACAGTTGAGATTTTTTTCTAAGAAAGGTTAAAAGGATATCATACTATGTGTTTAGTATACATAGCTAACCTTGGAAGCATAAGATATTAAGTGTGGAAGAAGTTATGCAAGTTTTGGTGATGATTCTTTTGAGATAGAGTTTACATAAGCATATTCTGGTAAACTTGTTATATCTCTTAGGTTGTTATTCTAAGAAGCTAAAGTTAGAGATGTGAAGAAGACATGTTAGTGATGGTGTGGCTAAGTTCATTCATCATAATGACACATGTACACAAATTTATTTAAGTTGCAAGGCAAAAGATTAATGTTATCACTAAGTGTAATGTGTTCTTAATGTGGTCCTATAATAATTAATTAAGAATATTTAACAGTTGACTTAGGGAATTATTTTATGGATTTGATATAAAGGAAGGATATTTTCCTTTATCATGAGTATGTATGTGAAGTAATTGTAAGTAGCATGAAGAGTGAAATGCAAAGTTGGGCAGAGTAGAGTGAAGGTAAAGGAATCTTCATTGCCAAGGTTTTATTGTGTGATCCAAAGTTGGATACTTGGATCTAAGGCTTGTGACCTGGTCTACAAGGTTTGACAGTGATTGGTCTGGTTGACAGGAAAAAGGAAAGAAGTTAAATTACAGTACATATAATTATTTTGCAAGGAATAGTTGAGAAATCATTTGGACAATGAGTTCAGTGATCTTGCCCCAGAAGTTGTTTGGACAGTGGGTCCTTTTGTCTTCTACAACTTCTAACAAGGTTGGAATCTTCTAACAAGGATTCAAAGTCTCCTAACAAGGACTCATATGTACTAAATGTTGTAATAGATTGGTTACAAGATCCATCGTCTAACAAGCAATATTTATATTAGTACATCATCTTGTGGGAATCATTCCCACCAGGGTTTTCCCTCTAATCAAGGGTTTCCCTAGTTAACATATCTAGTGTAATTGTGTATGTGCATCTTTGTATGGTTTTTGTTAACTTTGGTTGAATGGATAAGATTTTTTTAAGTTGATAAATGTTTTAATTGTTGGATAACTAATTTACAACCCAACCCCCCCCCCCTCCCCCCCCCCCTCTCAGTTATCTTGGTGAACTATTGTTTCTAATGTGAGGATGTGAAGGTGTACAAGTTGTTTGATCTCGATTCCATATATGTTTTATTTTAGTGAGATGCCTAGTTTGATGAGTGTTATCTTCAAATGGAGCCTTCATCACTAGCTTCTCCCTCACTACCCACTACTTACTCTACTCCTCCATAGGATTATGCATCCTCTAAGAAAAATCTTGATATTGATCCCCCTCCACCACCTCCTCCTTTGGGGAAAGGACATCCTCTGAAACCATGAAGGATTTGACCAATACAGTTCTACAAAATCCAAAGAACACCTGCATGCAAGAACCTATCACAGAGAAGAAAAGACAAAAAAGGGGCAAAGGTTTGGCTCTGAGAATATGAAAATTATATTATCGGGCTGAGAGAATAAGAGTTATTTATAAAAGATAAATCTGTATAGAAGGAGGTCGAAAAGCCCAAAAGGGAAACCCTAAGATGTAAAATGACATTTAATAATTACTATTTAATTATTAAATGGAAATGTAAGTGCATAAAGGGAAATCTTAAGAAGGGAGTAAAGGTAATTTAATAAGTTAATTTAAATTAACACTTTACTCTAACAATGTGGACATACAAATTAATGACTTGGGTGCTTGGAAAGGGTACAAGCAACAAATACAAAAGAGATGGAAGCCAAGAATAAGTAAAGAAAATCCAAGGGACTTAGATTATTTTTATCCCCAAAAGTATCATGTAGGAGCACCTATCAAAAAGGAACAACAAGAGGATCCATAAGGATAGGAGAATTTATTATTATCTTTTAAATGTATTTTGAATCCACTTAAGTCAATATGTTATGTTAAATAAAGCCATTTGTAAAGAATTGTCAAAGTTGATCAAATTATGAAAATAAGGCCTTGAAACGGTAGTAATATCATTAAATATCATATATAGTCTATTTTGATATGTTATTAGTTTATAACGTTAATAGGTCATCTGTAGGAAAATACAAAATTTGTCAAATATATAATAAATATTGTCATCAAATATTGACAATATGAAGAAATTGACAAGAAAGTGAACGTGAATGGTCATAGGAGTGTTGGAAATTTGGATAGGAGGATATGAAAGGATTATATAGTGTTGTAATTTATGGCAACATATACCTAATATGGAGAAGAAAAAATATAATGTTATGTTTTGGATAGTTGGACTTAGAAACTTTTCAAGTATTATTTAGGAGAATAGTGAACAGCAATACAATTATTTTAGCATGGTTTACTATAAGTAGTTAAGGTTATGCATAGTTGAGGGAAGTTACTACATGATGTAATGATCATGTGGTTAAAAATGCTCAAGAATATTTGATGTACGAACAGAGTTATGGGTAGTTTTCCAAGTACATGTTATAATAGGTTGAACAAAGCAAAGACATTTTGGTTAAGGGATTGTTTTGGTTTACCAAAACAATGGCTTAACAAGGTTAGGAGGACATCTTGTATGTTAACCCTCACTTGGAAAGAAGTAAATTCAAGTTTTTGAAAGAGTGAAAGGAATTGAAGGCCAATTGGTTAAGCAGTTGACTATAAAGGAAGATACCTTTTGTTTATAAGAGTATGGAATTGTATTGTAATTATATAATATTTGAGTACACACTTTGTATTATTAGTATTGATCAAACTTGATGATAGTACAATATAGTATGAATTCATGATCATTTTTGTGAAGAGGGCTAGAAAGGAAAAATCAAATATTGAATATATCAACATTTTCAAAAAATGTTTTTGTATCTATACCTTTCGTATATAGATTATACTATTGTATATGCATTTTTGAGTAGTAGATTCAGCTTGCTACTTTTATTTAATATCAACTCTTTATAAGGTTGAGGCTTCTAACAAGTCCTAGTACTCTAACAAGGACATATACACTATGTGGATGTAATAGACTCCTAACAGGGTCAATATCTTTTGCAAGATACTTGTGATTAGTGGATCATTTTGTGTGTACCATCCTCACCAGTGTTTTCCCTTGGCCAAGGTTTTCGTAGTTAACAAATAATGGTGTTATGAGTTACATTCTGTTCTTTTTATGTTCTTTTTTCAGTTTGATCATATATGCACATTTAAAGATTGTTAAAAATATCCATAGTTGGGAAAATGTTTGTGGAAAATTGATTCACTCCCCCCACCCCCACCCCTCTTAGTGTTCCCTATCTCTAACAATTGGTATTAGAGTATAGTTACTCAAAGGAGGCCTAAAAGCTTGAGTAAGATTTCTATGGATATGGATCAGTTACAAAGGAACCTGGAGGAATCTCTTGAGGAACTTGATGTATTTATAGAGGAAAGAAACAAGATGAAGATCAAACTTAGAGATGCACAAGATTTTAGTTAGAAATGAAAGACTAGATGGAATCTACTAAATCTAAGAAGAAAGAGTCACATTATCAGATCAAGGGTAGTAGTGAAGCTTCTAAGCTTAAAAAGGAGAAGGAGATTCTAAAGAATGTACTTTAAATTGCCAATCTTAAAATGAGTACAATTGGAGATGAAAATAATGTTGGAAATGTAATGATGACCAAGTGACTGAGGGGGGGGTGAATCAAGAACAACTTTAAAACTTCTTTCACTTACTTCCACTTTATTAAACTTTAGTAGATTATCTAATCTACTTGCATGAATGGATTGTAGATAAATAAATGAACAATGCCATAACACTTTGACATAATATTTGGTAACCCAGAAACCTCCAAGGATAAGGTAAAATTGGGGTGGGGATGATACCCACAATGCTTCACTACTATAGCAATAAAGTTGGTCGGTAAGGGCTTACAATTGATCACTTCTGGTGATTTACTCAATTAAGAGTGAGTAGGACTCCTAGCTCCACCTTGTGAAAGGATTTATACAATAAAATAAAGTATGCACTCAATTAAGAGATTGTGTAAGGACTATTAGGTCCACCTAGTTAGACGATTTGAGATTGATACACCTATTAGGATGAATCAGCAGGTTGATTCTACTTTGCAAATTTTTCTGATGATGAAGATTCTTTTAATATACAATGATCACCTGACTGTGATCGATGAATCTCTACTTTTCCTTGGTACTTCTTGATAGCCTCCTAATCAATCTTCTTTTCCCTTATCCATATTCACTTGTAATAGTGTAGCTCTATGATATATTTGGATGAAACAAGATGTCTTCCTTCTATATTTTTTGTTACCCCCATGTTTGTCTCACCACTATTATTGCTGATATCTAAATTTTACCATGTCAAAGTTGAACTTGATCCTTTACCCCTTCCTTCAACCTAAAGTTCAAGTTAGTATTATTTATGAAAGTGCAAAAAGCTAAGACCCTCTTTTGGTTTTCCTATCAACCCAAGAACATTTCTTGTGCAACGTTGAAGTTGAAGCTAAAGTTTAAACGTGAAAGTGTCATTTCAACTTCAACTTCGATTTCCCTTTTTTTAAGAGTTTTCTCTTATTTTCTTCCATAGGGATTTGTTAGGTAAACAAACATGATTTCTCTAAAAAATAGGGCTCCACATTCTTTCCAGAGCTTATGATGTAAAAGGTAATAAATGTGACAACTAAGCCACACAAGTCAAACTACAAGCTTTTTTCAAAAAGGATGGTAATAATCATTTGACATCATTAGGAGTGAAATCATGTAGTAATTTGACACAAATAATTAATTGAAAGTAGCTAAGAGGTCTTGTCAAGTAAATAAACATGCCAGTATTAATGTTTTCACACACTCCATATATGTCCATGTTTTCCCAAAATCTCACTCCTTAAATTCTCCCCTTTTCTAAGTTTAATTGTTTAGCACCAATTCTTCAATCTGCTTCATCTTAGCCTCTATCCTAGTCTCATACTTCAATGATTTTAATTTGGTTATGCTTGCACCTTCTTCCAATTGTTTCAATTTTTCCTAGAAGGTGAGAGGAGGCTTTCTAAACACAACTTCACTACCTTTCTTCCTAGATCTCCTGGTAAATACTATAGTGGTTGGCTTGGGTGAATTAGTGATGATCACCTTGCCTTTCTTCTTTACTAGCTCCTCTTCCTTTTCTAACTCTTCTTCATCCTCCACATCATTATCATCATATTCTCCCTTACCCTTAGTCAACATAAGAGGTGTGCTAGATTTGAGTTTTTCTATTCTCCTCTTACCTTTATTAATCGCTTGTGGAAGCTTGATTTCAAGCTCTATTCTTGTCTTGGCCTCATCATATGTTCCAAAGTGTGGTGCCTTTGGATCAATAGGTTCATTTATCAAGGCCTCAATTAGGTCTTTTACTTCATCAATGTTTACCTCATAGGGAAGAGGTTTTACCTATACAACTCTTGGAATCACTGCCTAAATATAGATTTTGTCACTGTCTACCATAAAACACACATCATCTTTGTAATCTTCAACCAATTTCCTGGGAATCTTGAATCTATTATTTATTTTCTCCTTGAAGACATCAAATTAATTATCCATAATGTTGTCAAAATTCTCACCCATTTTTACAATATATTCATTAATCTGATACAAAACTAGCACATCCTTTCTCCATATGATTGTACCTTTTTAAGGGAAAAAATTTTGAACATAGAAGAATAGACATGTCAACAATGAACCGAATTTCCAATGATTATTCTTGGATTTGCTTATACTTTCCATGTTTTTGTTAAGTTGTTTCAACAATAAGTCTACAAGATCATATGACAGATTGTTCTTCATGATTTTGAATGCCAAGTCTACTACTTTACATGACACACTATTTAGATGACTAGAATTGTAGATCTTATGTGCTATCACATGTATCCTATATTTCAATTCTACATCTATTTCACTACTAATCTTCATACCTTTGTCATCCCACTCGGCTAGGGTTTTCTTTTCTAACTCTGCCCGACCTAGGGTTTTAGTAGTTTTAGCTTTGGAAAGCATGGGAAGGTCAATTATATGATGAATCATCTTCTTAGTGATCAAAATTGGTTGCTCAAGACATAACTAACCATTGTGAACTTGGCTTAGGATGTATCTGATCCATTTGATTTGGAAACTTTAGGGTAGGTGAGAAATGTGGGTTAAACCCTTATCTTACAAGTGCTTATGTTTAGGTTTAAGAACACCATTCACACACAATTCACCTAGGGCATTATCCATCTCTAAGGTTCCAATTTCTTGAATTGTACACTTAAAATGAGTTTGAATATCATTAATGAGTAGTACCTTAGGAGGGATTTATGATTGCACTCTATTTGGATCAAGGGATTTCACAATTTCTAGTACAAGTTTGAAATCAGGTGGTTTCCATTCCACTCCTTAGACCAACATTTTTGACCCTTTCTTTTCCTTACTACTATTGCTTGATTCTACCATGACTACTCAGTACGTTATGGAAAACTTTGAAAACTAGATCACAATAACACTTTAAAATTTTTAATGAGCAATGAATTCAATCTCCTACCTTTTTTATAACACTCTTCCATTAATACTCAATACAAAAGTGTCATTATGTGCTACAAGATATCATTCACTATCTATTCAAATCACTCGGTTAGTGCTTCATAATTTGATAACCAAACATGTGTGACTGGTTACACTCGACCTTGCTTGGTAGAGTCCATGACCCAACCTTTCTTGGTAGAAAAAGTAACTCGGTGATAATTGATCTGATCTTCTATGATCCCTTTGTATCTTGAATACTAATTTGGATCTTTTCTTCCTTTCAATTTTTGAATTGATTAGATGTGATCGTGATAATGCAGTTCCAATTCTTTCTTAAGAACGTAGTTGGAAATGGTGGAGTCGCCCACTTCTTGAGTGACATGACCATCATCACTTGGACTAGCTTCCGTGGTGGATTTAGAAATCCATTACTGCCTCATTTTCTTTCTGATGTTGTCTACCTTAGCTTTTTTTCCATCTTCCATTATACCTGTATTCATGCAATTTTTGGCTAGATGACCAAGTTATGTACAATTGTAACATCTTATGGTGGTATCTCTCTCTATTATGTGATGTTTAACATAGTTCATGCCAATGTGTCCATACTCTCCATAGTAATGACATTTGTACTAGGTGTTGTAATCCCAACCAAATATTGCTTTCATAATTTTCTCTACTGGATTGAATGTCTTGGTTCTATAGTTTGATGCCTTGTGACCTTGTTTCTTGCATTTGTGACATTTTCCTTCAAATTTTGGTTTCTCTTTACACTCATTATCCTTGTGACCATGTTGATTGCAATTTTGACATTTACCATTGAATTTTTCTTTACCATTACTCCAACATTTGTTAGATGTATGACCTATCTTACCACAATAATTGCAAGTAGATCTTTGATTCCTTTGAGCACTTTGTTTGGAGGATTCACTTTCTTCTTCTTTGTATCCAATTCCTATTTTACCTTTTTGTCTATAGAGATTCTACTCATTTAGTGGATTCAATTGATTCATGTCTGCTTGGGATTCCATCATTCTCTCATTGATTTGTTTTTTAGTGTTTAGGTCATTTTTCAATCTTTCACTGATTTTTTTTTTTAGATCTTAGCTCACTTCTTAATCTTTCATTGATTTGTCTTTCTAAATTTAGATCATTCCTTAATATTTCATTGATTTCTCTTTGACTCATGATTTCTTCATTTGCATTGGAGATTTGATCTATAAGATCTTCATGCTGAATGGATTGGTTATGGATCTCATTGTTTCTTCCATCCATTTCTTCTTTCATCTCATTTCTTTGTTCCAATATTTTACATACCCTTATTGACTGAATTTCTTGTTCTCTTTTGAGATTTCTTATTTCTTCTTGCAGAGAACCATTATTCTCTAAGAGTTCTTTGATTGCATCATTTGCTTCGTCTAAACTACTTGAAAAGAAAAGGTCTTCAATGTTTTCTTCAATGTATTGGTGATCATTCATTTTATTTGCAAGTTCCTTCCTTCTTTTCAGAGATTGGGAAAGTTGCTTCTTAGCTTTCTTGAGTTGTACAAGGGTCATTTCTAGATCTAGCTTTTCATTGTCAATTGCCTTATCAAGTCTGAATATCTCCATTGTCCTTGATCTTTTCTCAAGCTATCAAGCTTTATCCTAAGAACCAAAAATTCTCATATACCAATTGTTGGAAATATTCAAGACTATGATATGTTACTAAGAGGTGAATGGTGAATCAACAACCTCAAAAACTTTACCAAATTCATATCTTAATTGCAATAATTAAAACATTAAATTAGATCTAAGTGTATGCATGAGAAACTAAAAACATAAACATTCATGGCACATGAACACAATGGTTTGGTAACTTAGAAACCTTCCAAAAAGAAAGTAAAATTGGGGTGGAGATGATACCCACAAAACTTCAATACTACAGTATAAATTTGGCCTATTAAGGCTTACAATGATCACTTCTAATGATCTACCATGTTAGGAGCAATAAGAACGGCTAGGTCCACCTTGTTAGAGAATTTGCAAACATAAAATAAAGTATGCACTTGGTAAAGAAATTTGACAAAAGACTATTAAGTCTACCTTGTTAGAGGATTTCAACTAGTTCACCGGTTAGAATGAAACAACTAATCTCTGACTTACAATTGATTTGATGATAGAGATTTTTTGATGTACTAATCACCTTTATGTGATAGATATTACTTTTTTGCTCCTTTGCTAATATGGCCTTACAATATACTTTGTTTCTTATTCACATTCACATGCATACATACATTCATCTATTCATTCCTTCATATAAATATATTGGATATGATATAATACATTACATATATATATATATATATATATATATATATATATATATATATATATATATATATATATATATATATATATATATATATATATATATATATATATATATATATATATATATATATATATATATATATATATATATATCCAATTTACAAAACAACAAAGTTGGCCAATACATAAGTTAACACCAATGTTACAAAGTCGACTTGAATGAAGATATTCGAGAAGACTGACTTGGTGAAGTTTTGATACACAGCATCCACTATCATTACTCAACATCATCATGCATTTGGTAGAAGTAGAAGCTCGGTCCATAATATATATATATACAATCTCAGTATATATATATATATATATGTATGTATGTGTGTGTGTGTGTGTGTGTGTGTGTGTGTGTGTGTATATATCAATCCAATTTACAAAACAACAAATTTGGCCAATACATAAGCTAACACCAATGTTACAAAGTTGACTTGAATGAAGATACTCGAGAAGACTAACTTGGTGAAGTTCTAATACACAGCATCCACTATCATTACTCAGCACCATCATGAATTTGGTAGAAGTAGAAGCTCGGTCCATAATAATAATCTTAAAGTAGTCTCAAACTCGGTCTACATTGGCAACTCGATAGATACTGTGTAACTTGGTAGAAACTAAATTACATGTTTGCCATGACTGCACTCAATTAGAAATCATCATCACATAGCTCAGTTAACACTAACTTCACTTCACGTGAACTATTGGCTCAATTTGAACTATGAAGCTTGGTAACCTTTGAACTTCTTGGGTTGAATTGGTGGACTGCACATTGCTTGATTTCACTTGGTAACCACTGGGATGCTCAGTAGGAACTGTAAAGCTTGGTCAACACTGAATTACATGGAAAACATTGTAAACTGTTCAATGATCTCGATAGCCATATAGAATCTGAATAAGTGTTATCACTAATAAAAAACTTGACTTAATGTCAACATATTTACAAATACTATAAAAACTTGCAGGCTAAGGAACCTTATAAGGAATTTTGGAGAATTAATGATGTGTTTCTAGGGAAAGTAGTTTTTGAGCTTTGGGGTTAAGAAAATTTTAGGTTTTCTGACGATGTTGTGCAAGCCATTAAAGTTTATGGATGTTATTATATCCAATTTCCTAGATTCACATATATTAGAGTCAGAGGCTTCACTAGTGAACCTTTTAAATTGCCACGCTATTTCCTAGATAATGTCATCATATTAGAAATTTATAGGAAGCTCATCATTGTTATGGATTTATCTTAGAACATTAAGAAAACTCCTACTTTTATGTTTCCTATAGAAGTTGTCCACTACAAATGCCCCAATGTCAAATAGGCTATGTTGACGAAGTTAGCAATGTCCAATATGTGCCTCAAGCCCTACATTTCCAGAAAAGACTTTGATTATATGGGTTTTCCAAAGAAAACCTCAAACATGCATCCTCTCCCAGGCATGTTCCTCACTTAGAGGATTACTAGGAAAATTTCTTCGATGAATTTGAAATAAAGAAGAGATTATGGTCAAGAATGACCATGGGCCAAGTACAAAGATTCACAATTAATCTTGACACCAGTGGGGTAGAAGAAGATGATAGCAAAGAGGTGGTTGATCCCTTGTATATTGATAAAATTGAGTGTTTCCCTATCCCTGAACTAGATTGGAACAAAAGAGAGGAAGATGATTTATATTCTCGGATGATAGGTGTGTTGAAGAGAATAGAGAATTGGTTGAAAGGAAAAATAAATCAAGTGTCTACTCAAAAAACCCCAAAGAAGCACTCAAAAGTTAGACAAAAGAATCCTTCCAAAGAGCTAACTATCTCCTCTGACTATAACATTAATGATTCTATTGCAAGGTAAAAGGAAGTTAAAGCTAAAGCATTTGTTCCTTAAGTTCAACTTCAAGTTCAACCTAGAGTAGTGAGCACTCAAAAAACTATTCACTTGAATACAAAGAGCAAAAAGGTCGTACAAAGAAAGAGTGGAAGAAGAATCACAATAGAATTGGATTCTCCAGAAGCAATGATAGTAATAGAGTAGATCCCTAGCCCTAATATGTCTAACACAATAGGAGACTAGTAGGAAATAGCTAAATTAGAAAGTGCACCAATGGATATGTTGGCCCTAATTGATACCACTACCACACTTGGAAAGGAACCTGTGACACCAATGGATATGTTGGCCCTAATTGATACCACTACCACACCTGGAAAGGAACCTGTGACACCTAGATGATTAGAAACTTCCATAAAGAAGAAGTGAAGTATGGTACCACTTTCCATGCCAATGGATGATCTAGTAAATAAATGTCTTGGAAAAGCTTCTTAAGAAAAGTTAGCAAAAATAGAGTCTCAAATTGACTTTGACAAGAGCATAGAGTGATGGTCAGAAAAAATCATCAAACCTCCCTAGGATAAGCTCCAAGAAGATCTCACACCTCATGATTATTAGGTATCTAAAGTAGACCTGGGAAAGGGTACCAAAATAATGGATATGAAAATATTTGAGGCATCTAACAAAATATTTTTGAATAGGTGTGGAAATATGCCAAGGAAAAATAGGACATAAAAGAAGCTATGAGGAATATGGCCCAATACATCAATGTCATTTTGCACCCAGAACCACAACCAATCAACAAGATGTCTGCCATTGTTGACATTAAATCTCCATCCAACCAATAGTTTTTAGATAACCTATAGAAGTGCAAAGCTATTGCCAATACATTTGAAGAATGGGTCCAATTTGTGCAAGATGATATAATTAAATAGGTGAACCTTCTGAGTGAAACCTGAAAGGAGACTTCTACTATTGTTACGAAGGTTCAATCAAACATTGAAGGATACAAAAAAGAGAGAGGTAATTGGATGAGAGAAGTATTGTGGATTGGATAAATACAAGAGTATGACCTGTAAAAGTTTCTCTCTAAGTGTTGTGTGGCTATTTTGGATGATAAAACTCTCTATGTAATCAGAGAATGTATCAAATGGAGAAATGAGGTGATTATGCAGGGGATAGCTTATATCGAAGAAATATTGTCCAGGCTTGAAGTTATAGATGGCATAATCCTTGGAGATCTAAAGTGGTTCCATAAACAATGTGTAGCAGAGGATAAATACTCTATTTTCCCCATAGAAGATATTGTCAAAAATTTCTAGAGGTGCAAGGGAAGAAAATGCCTGCAAGACAATTTTTTTCCAATATAGCACATGTTGAGGCCATGTTGATAATTAGCAAAAAGCACCTGGAGATGCATGAAGCAAAGATCATGGAGCTAATGAAGGAGAAAGAAGTCTAGAAATAGAGGATTTCTTATCTCAACCTACCTCACCAATCAGTTATCTCATCCTTTACTACTACATATGAAAGTTGGAAAGCTAGAAGGATTGTCGCTGGCATAGAAAATGTCCCATGACACCTACAGTCTTCTAGTTGGATATTAGTTATTTTTTAATTTCTTTATTTTATTTTATTTCAATCAATCAGCATGGTTATATAACCAAAAAAAACTATCTACTCCTGACAAGGTAATTTTGGATTTAGTTATCCAACCCTAGGGAGCTTATATATGTAATAACTGACTTGTAGAAAGGGTCGACTCTTGGTAGATATGAAACCAAAACTATTTTTGATTAAGTATCTATGCTTTAAACTTTAATTGGATTTTTGTTATGATAAGTAATATAAACCTCTATAGTTTTATAAGTTAAAGTCTTTCTGGAATAGGTTTTGTTGTCTATTATGTAGTGATTTGTGTTCTTGTGAAGATGAATCATTTGTGAAAGCTTTGCATTGTCTTATTATAGTTTGAAATCTTATTTTGAGGTTGAAAGAGTTTGAGGGAAGAAAGATAAATCTTAGTTTACTTTCATATTTAATGATTAGTTATGTGGATGATTATTGTTGTTAGATTTGAATGGTTTTTCATCCTATACATTCTCTTCATTTTTATGAATTGATTGTTTAAATATTTGTTAGTATTTTATAGAAAAAAATTCATTAGAAAGGTTTCCCCCCAAAAGAGGAATTAATAAATATCTTTTCAAAATGGTAGTTGCAACTAATAGTATTTCAAAGCAATACTAAACAGAGAATTCCTTGTGCCTTTGTGGGAATTTAATCAGTTGATTTTTTCAAGAATTTCCCTCTTTATGGTTTACAATCAACGGAAAAAATGTTAACTAACACTAATCCAAATAATAACTCTACATTAGGTTAGCTATAATAGAAATTCAATAGTTTCAAAAACAATTGCCAAGTTGACTCAATGTTGATACTTGGGTCCAATAGCTTACTTAGATGATATGGAGACACTCAGACAACACTGTCAACTTGGCTGACTTTGGCACTTGGTTGACTCTGGATGCTCATTTCACGTTGATAACTTAGCAAACTTCAGTGGCTTAGTTCACACTGCTCTACCTACTCAATTCACATTCTAAAATTGAAATGCTAAACTAACTCAAATTACACTAGAGCTTAGTTGATACCATTATCTTGGTTCATACATGAGCTCAGTTAACACTCTTTTGTCTGGTAGCTCAGGCTATACTGACTTTCATGATGACTTAAGTATTTTTGCACTAATTGACAATATGTCTTGTCATAGGGTCAACAATCTCCCCATTTGGCATTAGTGAAAAAAACACTTGTCACACACAAAATGTTTAATCAAAATATTTCAGTCAAATTCCCCATATGTATGTGCTATGTTTTGCAACTCGATTTGTACTGAAAACTCTGCAACTTGATTTGAACTAGAAGCTCTATTTTTTATTTTTTCAAAATTGTTTTTGTTTCTCTTCTTTTTTCATATATTTTATACAATTCTTATTCTATACATATTTCCTCCAGTATACATAGATATATCTTTAATTTCCCCCTTGTTTTTTGTTACAAATGCCAAAATCTACAAAGTTATGCCAAAATAAGAGAGGAAATCATGATGTAGCTTCAAAATTAAGGACATACTATTATCCCAATTTTCTTGCAATACTTTTAGGACATACATATCTATCTAAATTTCAATCAATAACTCCATCATGTGCTCTCCCACAGAAAGGTTTGTGTCTTTGACTAGTGTCTTTGTATGTTCAATTCCCTTCTCCATAATATGCATATGGAGAAGCATCATACTTTGAATTTCTATTAAAATTTCTCTTATTTTGGCTTGACTTTTCCAAAATGAGTTGAATTGGAACTTGGGTTAAGTGCCAACTGATTAGCACTAGCCTTTAGTCCATATCAATCTTAGCCAGTTTATCCTTGATTTCCTTGGTAAAATTTGTTGAATCACTCAGTTTTAAAAATAAGGATATAACATTAATTACAAAATCCTCTAATGTAGCAATAAGAATAGATAACTCTACTTGGTCAATACCAATTTTTTGTGCTACATTTTCCAAAACTTTTCTTTTGTACTTCCCTTCAACCTTTTCAAGAAGTTTCTCCTAACCATCTACATCTTCATTAAACTTATGTACAATTTCAATTAGTTGTCCAATGATAGGGACCTTTTCATTTACTTCTATAGATAGTGTATCCAATAATATTTCTTTGATATCTTCAAGGACTTTACTTATGTCCCTTTTGCTCTCAGCTTCTACTACTTGGCTCTTTTCTTCCAAAGCTCACCCATTATATCCATTTTCTTATGACAAAGATCATATTGGTCCCAATTTGGAAACACAATCTCTTAATCGAGGTCAATATCATCAATGATAATTTATTTTCCCTTGGCCTTGATGGCTAAAGAAGATATTGTTGACATATCAGTCAAGTTTGTTATTAGTGACACACACTTATTCAGACTCTATACAACTACCAAGATTATTGAACAAATTACAATGTTTTCCATGTAATTCAATAGCCACTAAGTTCTACGGTTACTACTGAGTCTTTTGGACTAATTTCAGTGTATCCCAAGTGTACACAATAATAGAATGCGTATTCATGAGACTTTAACGTAGAAAGCAAATGGACTAATGAAAAAATATGCTAGACCCAAGATATCACTAGCAACAAGTAATCTCTACAAAAATCTCATGTCTCCCTAACCACAATAGCTAAAATAGCTCTTAGACTAACCTTTTAGTGACAGTTCTAGAAGGGGATATTTGTAAAAATGCAGATCTATGATGAAGAATGCAAGATCTATGACTATAATGCAGATTACATGTGTGATGCAACTCCTAGAAATGCTCTTGAAATGATCATGTCATGAGCTAAATATGCAATAAATGAAGTTAAATGATACAAAATAATGCTAAATGACATAAAATGATACCAACAATGCTATGAAATCGCTATCATGACAATGTTGAAATAATGGTTCTAAATATGCCTACAGTGTAGGGTTCCTTGTCTCTTAGATTTCCCTCCTATTTATAGGATTTCGAAAGGGGTTGGGGTAAGAACCAGGATTTTCACTTTTGATTATGGGTGAAAGTGAAACTCAAAATATCTCATAAAAGGCCAAGAGGAAGAGTCCAATAGACTTGGTTTTGGGGATAATATGAGGATTTTTTTCAAATTCTTTTAAATGGTAAAAGGGAGATTTTCATCTTGTGGGGATAACGTGATTTTATTGATTTACTAAATGATTTATTTTCAACACTTTGTATTTTTCTTCCTCCCTTTTTGCATTTTATTTATGAATTTGAATTTTTTTCTTCGTCTTTTAAAGTTGATTTAAGTCTTGTTGATTTAAAAGGTGATTAATGACCTGATGCGATTTTTGATTTAAAATTTTGTTGTGCTTCTTCTAATTTTCTCTTTAATTCAGTCCTGATTGATCGGGATTGCATGATTTAAGTCTGCCAAATTTTGGGTGTCTACAAATGCCCCTCTTTGAGCTATATTAGTTCAAAGACTATCTTGATTTTTTTATTTTAGGTCAAATTTTGATGACTAGATGCCTGTTCGATGATATTCTATCATTTTATGATTGTCATGATCTCTATCTTTTGATGGCTTGATGTCTAATTGTCAATGATTTGATATTTGATCATTGATGATGTTTTGATTGTCGTTGATTTGATGGTTGGATTGTAATGTTGATTTGATGATTTGATTGCAATGGTTTTGTTTAGATACCTTGGTTTTGATGCTTGCAAATTTTTGGCTAGTGTAGATCATTTTGATGTTTCAAAAAAATTTAATACCCTAGCTTGGATGTCCTGATTTGATATATTGCACCCTTGGAAATAAAATTAGACAAAAGGAAGAGAATGTGACAGTAGAGTATGTTTCAATTTTATTTATGATAAGGGAGGAGATTGGTGGGAAGGTTTGAATTAATACCCAAGTCAACTTGGCGGATCAAAAAGGTGCCAAAGGGGGGTCAATAATGTGAAAATTTGATGTAAATGCCACGTGGGGGGATAAATAGGTCAAAAAGACATTTTACTCTTCTCATTTCCACTTTCCTCTTTGGCATTTGGTGATTTGGAGCTCTGATTGAATGAAGATGGTGGTGCCATTATGCGAGCATAGATTTGAAAGGGGCCAATGATATGAGCATCTAGCAAACTACAGTACCCCGATATGATGTCAAGATCTAATTTGTTTGAGTTTTATCATGTTTTACCTATGTTTTGTGAGATTTTGCATGGATTTGTTGGGTAGATATATTTATTTCATTACTCCAGCGCATTTGAATATCCTATTAGCACATTTGGATTAGTTTAGCGCATTCGAGTAGGGGTTTAGTGCATATGTAGGGTGATTTAGCGCATACAAAAACCCTAGTTCTTGTAGACACCTAAATTTGATTACACTACTTTGGTAATCCTATTTAGTTATCTCTAAAGGCATCATTAATTAAATTCCTATTTAATTAATCCTTTGACATCCCCTAGCTGATTAATTTAATTAATCATCTATAGTCCTAATTGATAAATCAAATAACCTATTATTTATCAATTAAATCCTTTTCTTCTATCTAATTTCAAAAATCCCCATTTATTAAATAAATCTATTTGATAAATAAAATCCTCAAATCCAAAAACCCCTAACTTATCCCTAATCCTCCATTTAGCCTAATCCACCCCATCCACCCATACTAACCAAGCTTAGCCACTAAATCACCCACCCTCATTAATACCATCCACTTGCACATCTCTAACATCCCTAATATAATCCTAAACCCAAGCCTAATCCACCCCCTAATGTTGTCACATTCCCTAAACAAGTTTAAGACTTTCCTAAACCAAACCAAAGTCTCCCCTCAAAAATCCCAACCACCAAGTCATGAGTGCTCTTACAAACTATAAAAGACTCTTACAAGCCCACTCATGACTCTTACATCCATCTTCCACACTCTTCCCTCTTCCACACTCATTCCTCTTACATCTCTCTTACATACTTAACCCCACTCATCATGCCTTTAACCAACCCTTTACCCTACCCTCTCACACTCATCCTCCTTGTAACAAGTGTCACCTTCCCATTGGTGCTAAACAAGCACAATCCATGTGCTCTCCTTTGAGTTGCATCGTAGCCCTCCTTAAGCCTTCATCTCCCCTTGCATCTTAGCCCTCCATCCCTTAAGCCCTTGGCCTATAAATTGAATTCCATCCCAAGCCATTTCAACAACAATCTTTGAGCTAAAGTTACCATGCTATTTTGAGAACCAAAGTCATCAATCTTAACCTTATAATGCCAAATTGAGAACTCACAAGGCTACCAATTTTCCATTTACCCATCTCCACCATTGAAGAAACTTTGAACATCTTGAGCATACATCCCCAATCTATACATAGACACATCTCAAAAACAAGAGAACAAGCTCATTGAGAAAGCCTATCCATGGCTCACATTCTCATTTGAGTTTGTCTTCTCTTTGTATCTCTTATATGTTATGTTAGTTTAATGTGTAAATGCTTTTATTGAATTAGTATTTCTAGCACATTAGATTGGTGTATACAGTTCTTACATAGATTAGCACATAGGTTAAAATTTTAGTGCTTATGAGAAATATAATAGCGCATTTGTACCAAATAGCTCATTCAAAGAGTTTCTTAGTGCAAACACAAATTATTTTAGTGCATTTAAAGTAATAATGCATCCCAAAAATAGAATAGCGCATATAAGTATAGTTGTAGCATAGACAATATAATAGCACATTCAAGAGATATTTCAGTGCATATGGGGAATCCTGTAGCACATTTACATAGAATAGCACATTCACATGTTGTAATAGCATTTATTAAATGAAATAGCACATGTGATGTATATAGTGGCACCTTTGCATCGTAGATTAGGGCAATTGAAATCTATGACTCATTTGATGGGGTATAAATGATTAGTCGAGCATAAGATAATGCCAAAGATTAGAGGCTTGGTTGGTCAACCAGGGATGGGCATAACAAGAAAACATTAGGAATTAGGTAGTCATGCAGTGATGTGTATAGGATCGATCTGATGGTAGATAGGTGATGTCCCAACTCAGGATACAGAGTAGGGAAGCCAAAGCAGTCCAACTCAAGATAGAGAAAGACGAGAAATAGGTCCAAGATAGAACCATTAGCTAGGTGGCCAGATGTAATAATGAGATTGATTTTTTATGGTTACTTTTTGATGAAGACTAACATGTTGTGTTTATGTGATGAATAAGAGGTGTGTGGGCAGAAGCTCATGGTGCAAGGACTTTATCTGTGGCCCTTAGAGTTAGTGGTTCAATTTTCAGATGCAGACAGGCAGGTGATAAACTGATGTGGCTTTACATATTTATTGTAGATGCCCCAGTTCTGAGTGAATAGGGGATTATTCATAGCTGTGGCCAAGTGGTGGCACTCAGACCACAACACATTCCATTTTTTGATGGGGGAGATGACAATGACTCCTGAGGATGTGTACAAAATTCTTCGGATCCTGATTGTAGAGGATTTGGTGTACTATGATTAGACCATTGGTGGGGCTACATTCCAATACTTTTTTGGGAATGACAGTATTGGTGATGAAGCATGTCTTGGTTTTAGATGTCGTAGTATGATGCATTACCAATAGTATTGGCAGGACTAATAGGTGGATTTCTGTTGCCAGATTGCTGAGGGTGAGGGTGTCCAATTGGATGGGGTTAGTTGATTCAGGAGATGATTGATGAGCGATAAATATTTGCATGGGGTAGCTATATTTTGGCTCATTTATATCATGATTTACACTAGGTTGTATATTTGAGGGCTTCATCATTATCAACAGAGGTTATTTTTCTACAAGTATGGACATGGGAGCATCATCCGGTGTGTGTGCGATAGCAGCCACAAGGAATTCCCTATATGTATACTTGTTTAGGTCCTATTATGTAGCCCCATCTAGGAAAGACAGAGTACTGGCACTGGATACAGGATGATATTGATGAGGTCATATGGAGACCTTAGAGGTTTACAGAGCCACGGGCAGAGGATGATGATGAGATGGTGTATTTTTTCAGTCTAAGGTGTTTTGTTGGTTAGATTCTATCAGTACTATAGAAGTTTTGCTTTAGGCAGGTGGTGAGATAGTTTGGTTAGTGATAGGGCATGCCACAAGGGAATGTACAGTATGCCTGAGTGCAGTTAGAGAGACCACTGTGGGGGCCGACACTGAAGTATGAGGCTTGTCTGAAGGCTTTTTTAAAAATGATAGATACACCACAGCCATGGGCATTATGAGATGGAGTGGAAGATGCTAGGATGGAGGGAGATTATGCATGGTGGTTTCGAGATCATCCCTTCCTAAGGTACATAGATTTAGCTAAGTCAATGCTTGATATTGATGAGCCATTGAGTGGGGGAGAGGATGATGATGAGGGTGGTCCAGGGAGAGGTAGAGGGAGGCAACGAGCCAAGATCAGAGTGGGCAGAGTATGGGGGAGATGAGGTCGAGTAGCCATGGTGTTACCATAGAGGGGAGTGGCATAAGGCCAAGTGCAAGGACCAATAGGTGTAGGGAGAACCAGGGATGTCCATGACAGAGGTGGTGTATGGGTAAGAGGAGGGATGGTTGGTCAGTTTGATGGAGTGGAGCGAATGAGGGTGAGATTGTTAGAGGATGTTCAGTTTGTTTGTCAGTAGAGACCACGAGTGCAAGGGCCTATCAAAGATCTACTAGGGTAAAAACCATAGGTGTAGCAGCAGGTACCACCAGAGGCATAGTCACCAAAGAGGTCTGATGGATTGACTAATTTAGAGACTCAGGTGAGTTCTATAGAGGCTCGAATGGGTGAGGTGTTGAGTACCTTGTAGACAGTCATAGCACTAATTACACTAGGACCATTACCACCACCACTATTGCCACCAAGGATAGATGTGGCATCATCGAGTCGAATAGCTATGGTTGCACCCATTACACCATCGACAGATGTGACAAAGCAGTCACAGTGAGAGGATACGGGTGCCCCCGGTGAGTAGGGATCATCAAATTAGGCACCCTCTCAGGGATGAGTTATGTGATTATACTACGGCCTCATTTTTCATCGTGTATGATTATTCTCAAGATGTTTGCTAGATATTTATGCTAATGTACTTATTTGATCCTTGATTGATGTCCTCGCATGTTATATGATCATGTGATTTTCATGTTGGTGTATGTTATCTATGGTTCATGTGATTGTATCCTTCCATGGGACTATCTGATTGTCTTGTTTCTTTATAAGATATCTAAGCTTCTTTGATGTTTTAGATGTGTGCATTTATGATGTCATGGACTTATGTTATCATGTGATTGGTTGATGTGATGATGAAGTCAATAGTGGATGTGGACGTGTATATAAATGTGAATGATTAATGTAGTTGAATCACTATTTAGATTAGATGGTAGGTTACTGATGATGTAATGAAAATGTGATGTGGTAACATGAACATAGGAAAAGGAAATGAAATGTGAAATGAAATGACATGAAATGAAATGACCTAAAATGAAATGAGATGTGATAACATGACCTGTAATGCAATGACATTAGTAATGAACATGCAATGAAATGAAATAATGGGATGGGATACGAGATGATGAAAAAAGAATTTGTAATGCAATATGATGGGATGCCATTAGAAATGAATTGTAATGATGGAAATTCCAAAAAATGTGTAATAAATGGAATGTAATGAAAAAGCAAAGAAATGAGCAATGATAATGCAATGGAATGAGTAAGGATAATGTAATGAAATGAGATGAAAATGCAATGAAATGAGATGTAATATATAACGAGATAAGATTAAATGAGGTGAATTGAAATGTGATATATAATGAAATGAATTGAAATGAGATGGATTAGGCGATAGAAATGGAATGAGATGAAGATGAAATGGTATGATATTTGAAATGAAAATAGAAAATGAAATGAAATGAAATGGATTACGTAATGGAATGCAATGAGTAATGAAATGAAAAGGCAATGGTATATGAAATGACATGAAATGAAAATGAAATGGTTTATGCAATGAAAGGAAATGAAAGTGAACATGTAATGGAATGAAATGATGTGAAATGTAAGGAAATGGAACAATATGAAATGTAATGAAAAGATGAATGTGATGAAATGAAATGAAAGGAAAATGTAAGGGAATGACAAGTGAAAATGTAATGAAATGGAATGATATGAAATATAGTGAAATGGAGTGAAGATGTAATGAAATGGAATGATATGAAATGTAGGGAAATGATATAATAGTGAAATAAAGATGAAAAGAGATGAAAAGGAGATAAGTAAAGAAATAAAACGAGATGATATGGGATAGGAAGTGAAAATGAAATGGACGATGAAATGCAGAATGCAAAGGAGACAATAATGAAATGATATGATATGAAATAAAATTAAAATGAAATGGAATCTGAAATGCAATTGTTTGAGAGTTAAAGGCTTGGAGGTGATATGTCAATATTTGTGATTCAAAAGCCACTGAATGAATGGATGAAATGGGGAAAGGAAAAGGGTTCGGGGGGGGAGGGGGGGGGGGGGGGGGGGGGGGGGAATGAGAAAAGGGGATGCAATGAATCAGATGAAAATGGAAGGTGGGTAAATGAGATTGTTTGAGATTCAAAAGCCACGCAAGATAGCAAATGAGGTAGTGCAATCTGTTGATGATTTTTTGACATGTAATGCTAACATGGATGAGGTGAAAGAGACAAAGTCCATTAGTGCTCATACACTTGTTGATGGTGTTGCATGTGTTGTTTATAACTAGTTCTAAAATTTTTGAGTGATGTCAGTGAATTGTAACCTAATTTTGTACCAACCATTTGTTTCACAAGGAATCCAAGATGAAAAATGCAAACTAGATGAATGCAATTAATTGTCACTTTTTTAAAGAAAGGCAAACTAATTTTCATCATAGAGCATGTGATAAAAGTGATTGAGTACAACCACCACTAGCTCAGCTATGGGGATATGAATACTTTGTCATGCCAAGAAGTACCAACAAAGAGGAACAATGTACAAGAAAACATGACAATCATGAAGAAACAAAAGCTATAGCCACAGAAAAATTAAAAAAAGGCACACCAACCAATCACATGTCAGCTAAAAGACCTCACCTAAGGTAGTGCACAAAATTGCTTGAGGTACACATGGTGTTCCATCTGAGAGGAAGCTCTTATAAGTGGACACCAGTAACATGTGAAACCAAAGGATCATAGGAAGTAAGTAGTGAAAAACCAAGAAAATATCATGACTTTATCCTGGAACCTCTAGTCGAAAACATCATTAAGATACTAAAAGTGCATGATAGCATAGAAACCCATTATGTGTGAACAAGGTGTGCTTCCAATTGTGTGTAATAGTATCATGTTGTTTTGTATGTTTCATTTAGGTTTGTTGGGGAGTAACTTTTTTGCATCAAGTAGATGAAAAGGCATGGGATGTGTTAGTGGTGATCTAATAGTAGGATTTGATAGGCGATGTGCTTCGACAAAAATTTGGGTGACAAAATGTTAGAGCTGAAGGTCAAATGTACCAGATACTAGTGTGGAAGGGTGCAGAAAGTAGATACAAGGAAGACTAGTGCAAAAAAAATCTTAGGTGAATGATGGCTATAAGGAGGTGGATAGTGTGATAATGAATCAAGGTAAAGTGGAGAGTAGAGCACATTTATTGGGGATAGTGAGAAGTTGTGGGAATCGTGCAAGTGAAAGTATGTCAGGCTCACCAAATTAGTCACAATGAGAGAGTGATGCTAACCAAGGGAGGTGGATGAGGCAAGAGCAGAGAAAAAAATGAATTAAGCAATCTTCTAAGGAGGGGGTGGAGCAAACAGAACTCCAAGTGGTGATTTTTGGTCTAGGTGAGACAAGCCAACCTAAGCAAAGGCCTGCACAACCTAAAGGGGTGGGGATGGAGATGGACGGCATGCCTTTGTTAGCTTTAATAATGTTATTAGAGACTGCAACGCAGCAAGCACTACAGGAGGCAACAAATGATGGGTCAAAGATGCAGGTGAAGGATAGTCCATTTGAAAAGATGAAGAGTATGTTAGGAGCAGAAGAGGAAGCAAGGGAAATAAAGGCTCTTGAAAAGTCTGTGGGAGAGACCATGAAGGATGTGGGAGGTGTTAGTGGTGGTGAAGTATTGAGTGGAACGTGACAGTGGATTAGTCTCAAGACACTAGGACAAGGTTCAACAGAAGGGGGAGTGAGTGTTGTAAATGCAAGGGAGCTATAGCTAGAGGTGGGGGATAGTGACCAAGCATCATGGAATGTGGAAGGATTATAGAAACTATTGGCGATAGAGAGAGTGTGAGAAAAGAATGCAAAATAGGAGGTCACATTTTTGCTAGGATTGATGGAGAAGGCTTGGGAAGATGGAGCACAAATAGAGGCAAAACAACTATAGGCAATGATAGATGCAAAGTGGGTGCGAGTGCAATCACTAGAGATGGATTTGCATGTGGAACATGCACGAGTAGAGGGAAGCGATGCAAGAATGCGAGCTAAACGATCAAAGTTGCAGCGGTTGCAAGAATCAATGAAGATGGCACAAGTACGTTTGGAGGGTGCACGAAATGAGCTAGTGTTATTGTAGTCCCAATCTGAGTCATTTAGTGAAGCAATTGCAAAGGCGAACACCTTGGCATTGAAGTTGCAGGAACGGTTAGCATTAAGTGAGGGGAAGGTGAGGCAACTACAACAGCATTTGGGTGAGAAAAAAGTAGATGTGGAGCATTGGAAAATTATGACTGATTAAATGCAACAAAAGTGAGATGTAGCCCAATGAGTGATCACTCCACAGGGGGTAAGCAAGTTGGCAGAGTATGTGTTCGTGGAAATGCATCGGATGGCCAAGGTACACTAGGAAGTTGCTTATTGGATGGGATGTTATTAATAGGCATTCCCACATGAGGACCGATGGGAGATGTAGTTTATAGATAAAGAATTTACAGCTCTGTTAAACATGCAATTACGTGGCAGAAGGTTTCCATTTCCTATGGAAGCGGTATGGACACGTTGGGGGTTAACATTGGAAGCTTCTTCGTCTAGAGCTAGGCCAGAAGAGACACCATTAATCAGACATCCTATGATGCCACCTCCTTCGGGAGCTAGAATAAATAATCCACAAGACATTTTTGGGATGTAAAGTAGTTAATGCTGTCATAGTGGAATAAAAAGTTGATGTTTTTTATTGTGGCAACTGATGCATTGTCATGTGTATTTTTGGTATTTTTGAGATATATTTGGATGTTTTTGTGATTTTTGCAAATATTTAAATGTTTTTGTGATTTTCTCGAATATGTAAATGTTTTGTGATTTGTTGTCAAATATTTGGATGTTTTTGTGATTTTTGCAAATATTTAAATGTTTTTGTGATTTTCTTGAATATGTAAATGTTTTTGTGATTTGTTGGGCAAATATTTGGATGTTTTTTGTGATTTTTGCAAATATTTAAATGTTTTTTGTGATTTTGTCAAATATGTAAATATTTTTAATAAATGTTGGAACGATTTAACTCTCGTAAAAATAGGAACAATACCATCCATAAAGTGAGGATAACTGTGACGAGCTAGCAATAATGTCTATGTGCATATGGAGAACTAGTATAGAAAATAATAATGCCAACAAGACATTTATCTAGGGGTGTGACGAGATGGGAATTTTTGAGGCCTATGAAAAAGCATTGGTGCCCAAAAGAGGACATATAGGTCTCAAGTATGCAAAATAGAGTTTTGAAAAGATGTTTTTAACCTGAGAAAGGCCTGTTGGGGGGCCAAAAGACATCAAAGGTCTCAAAAAAATGATGAAACGGGGCCTATAAAAAGGTGTTAGGGCCAAAAAAAGGCATTTGAGGGGCCTAAAAAGGCACTTTGGGCCTAAAAAGGTGCTAGAGGGGTCCAAAAGGATGCTTGGGCCTAGAAAAAGGCACTAGAGGGGCCTAAAAAAGGCACTTTGGGCCTAAAAAGGCACTGGAGGGGTTCAAAAAGGATGCCTGGGCCTTGAAAAAGGTTCTAGAGGGGCCTAAAAAAAGGAGCTTTGGGCCTAAAATAGCACTAGAGGGGTCCAAAGAGGACGCTTGGGCCTTGAAAAAGGTGCTAGAGGGACCTTAAAGGGGCACTTTGGACCTAAAAAGGCACTAGAGGGGTCAAAAGATGATGCTTGGGCCTTGAAAAAGGCACTAGAGGGGCCTAAAAAAGGCTCTTGGGCCTAAAAGGGAATTGGAGGGGTCCAAAAGGGATGCTTGAGCCTTGAAAAAGGTGCTAGAGGGGAAGGCCAAGCTGACACGCTTACGCCTACTTATTTTGTACCTCTGGTTGAGTGAGGGTGAAAGAGTCTGACAGATATCTGGGCCTTTGACATAGTTGTTGAAGGAGGCTAGACTAATCGTGGCCATTGCAACTTAAATAAGACTAAAAATCCTTCTTGATTTACATTAATAACAGCCACATGGAAGGAAGGTGATGGTTAGCTTTGCAGCATCTCTTCCGCTATCTGAGTTGTGCTGGATTTTCCTAAGCCCAGAATTATGTTTCAGGATATTACCATGCTTCTTCTAAGTATTAACAGGGCGCATTGGGAGCTATTATCCTATTGTGTAGCCAAATTGAGAAATTGAGAGGAATTTTGGGGTGTTGTTGACATGAATTGCCCCCATTTGGAATATTTTGGGCTAGCTATTAATTTTTAGATGATTTTTTTATTGTTTTTGACATTTTTGATAGATTTCTAGATTTGTTTGATATTTTTGGACAATTTTTTTTTTTAATGATTTTTTTGGTATTTTTAAGCTATTTTTTTATTTTTTTGTATTTTTGAGCTATTTTTGAAATTTTTTGGTATTTTTGAGCTATGTTTGAATTTGCAGGGATGAAATGGAGGATGTGAGCGAGATTTGGTGGAATATGGGGGTGACCAGGACCATGTGAGGTACCTAAAGAGACAATGAAAGAGTTTATGATGCCAAATGGGTTGACTGAGGGATATGACAAGTATGGGGGATCATTGGGCAAGGTGGATGGCGGAGATGTGCATTGATTTTCCTGCAATTCATGTCTATGGTATCTCAATACATAATCAAACTCTCTGTGTTGCTGAATTTGTGGTGCTCCCCATTTGGGTTGCCATACTAGCTGTTTCCACTGTTGTGTACATTCACTCTAGGAAAAGGGCTTTGATTTGCTCTTGTTATTGTTATTATTATTATCGTTATGAGTTGTATTTCCCTTGCCTTACTATTGCTGCCATACTGGTTATTTTTGCTGCTATGAATCCTCTCTTGATGCCAAAAGATCTTAGAACTATAACCCAAAAATGTTTCTCAAGGGGGGATGTGTGAAATTAATTCTAAATCGAATACCAACCTAATAGATTATGCTAGCTTCTCAACCCTAGATAAACAAATAATTTGCTACCAAATACCTCCAAATAATTCAACTATAAATGTTACCCCTTTCACTTATTCCCATCTTCTATTAATTGCAATGGGAAGCCACAAAGAACCAAAATGTGTCTAAGAGAGCTTCTTCTTCTTCTTTTTTAAGCATTCAACTGTAGCCCTTTTTCAGCATTGAAGGCCTTGTGTTGCTTAGGGAAGCCTAAAAGTGCTATCTCTTGCCCCTTTTCAAACCAAAAGTGACATTCTCACTTCTTTGTCACTAAAAAAAAAAATTAATTTTTTTTTTTTTTGGTATTTTTGATGTTTTGCAAATCTTTTAGACATAAAACTATTTAAGATGGATGTTGTTGATAGGTTCTACTAATTGAGTACCATCACAATCTAAAATCAATAGGTATCGCTCCCAAAGGATTCTATGATGAGGTAAGGACCAATCCAATTAGGCTCCCATTTCCCTTTCTTTTCTCTTGCTACTTGGTTCTTGGGGTTTTCTCGAAGCACTAGGTCACTAGTTTGAAAAACACGAGGTTTGACCTTTTTGTTATAATGCCTTGATAATCTATTCTGATACACTTTAAGTTGGTCATGGGTCAAACATTGATGTTCCTCTAACAACTCTAGCTATTATAGATGAGCCACTCTGTAATCCTCATCTGATAAGACATCTTGAAGAGTAACTCTTAAGTATCGGATCTCAACTACTAAAGGGAGAATAGCCTCATAGCCATAAACCAGAGAGAAAGGTGTCATGCCAATAGGCATCCTAACACTTGTCCTATAGGCCCAAAGGGTGGGGTTTAACCATAAGTTCCAATCCCTTCCAGCATCATTGACTATTTCCTTAAGGATGTTGATGATAGTTTTGTTGGTAGCTTCCACTTGGCCATTTCCTTAGGGATAATAAATAGATGAGGAATGGTGTATAATGTGAAATTTTTCACATAATTCATCAACTATTTGGTTTTTACAATACAAGGTGTTATCTGTGAGAATTGCATGAGGTATGCCAAACTGATAAATGATCTGATTGAGAATGAAAGAGGATATTTGTTTTCCCGTATAGTCCACAAGTGGTGCCACTTCAACCCACTTGGTGAAGTATTTAGTGGCAATGATAATCCACTTATGCCCATTGAAGGAGGGTGGATGGATGGCTCCAATCAAATCAAAACCCCACTAATAAAAAGGCCATGGTGTGGCTAAAGGATTTAACTCTTGGGCTAGTGCGTGAAGTACAAGGTTGCCATGGATTTGGCATTTTTTACAGGTTTTGACAAAATCAATAGAATCCTTTTCCATGGTTGGCCAAAAGTAACCAATTCTCAAAATCTTCTTGGCTAATGTGAACCCATTGGAGTGTGACCCGCAAATCCTTGCATGGACTTCATGCAGAGTGATTCTAGACTCATCCTTTTCAAGACACCTAAATAAAGTACCGTCAAGACCTTTCCTATACAATGTATTAGCCACCAAGGTCTAATGGGAGGTTTGGTGAATGAAGTTTCATTTTTGGTACATGAGAGGTTAGATGGAAGGGTGTTGTCATGAAGGTAAGTGATAATGGGATCATACCAAAGGGAATCAGGGGTATTTAGATGGAAAATGATAAGGGAATCAGGTTGAGTAAATGCAGGTTGAACCATGTCTTCCACTAGGAACTCATACTGCTCATGCTATTCTAGGAGCTGAAGTAAGGAGGCTAAGGTGGCCATAGCATCTACTGCTATGTTCTTGTCTCTAGGAATTTATTCGCAAGTAATGTGAACAAAACATGCCTTGAGTGCACCGACTATATGTTTATAAGGAAATAATTTTTCATCTTTTGTTTGATAAGCATCATTAACTTGATTGATGATTGACTAGGAGTCTCCATAAACTTCTAAAGCTATCAGTTTCCATTCCAAAGCCAGCTTGAGACCCAAGACCAAAGCTTCATATTCAGCCATGTTGTTGGTTCAAGGGAAGAGCAGTTTGTATGATTTGGGGATTGTAACACCAAGTGACGTGATGAACATAATACCTGTGCCAGACCCATGGTGTGTGTAGAAACCATCAAAATAAAATTTCCATGTGACTAGTTCTACCTAAAGGATGTGCATATCAGGGAAGTCAACTAAGATAGGATTGGAACTTTCTATAGATGCATCTACCAATTGATTGACAATGACCTGTTCTTTTATTGCCTTCCTATCCACATACTCAATGTCAAACTTGCTTAGGATCATTACCCATTTAGCCAGTCTACCAGTTCATGATGTCTTGCTAAGAAGGTATTTGAGAGGATCAATCTTGGATATGAGCTTAACTTTGTGCATCAGGAGATAATTACATAGTTTTTGGGAGGCAAAAACTATGGCCAAGCAAGTCTTTTCAATGAAAGAATAATTAAGCTCATAGTCGACCAAGGTGCAACTAATGTAGTAAATGGCTCATTCTTTTCCTTGGTCATTTTCTTATGCCAGGAGGGCTCCAATTGACTTATCCATTACAAAAATATACAATAGCAATGGCTTGTGCGATATTGCGGGTACCAACATAGGTGGATTCATGAAATAGATTTTAAGTATTTCAAAGGCCTTCTGACATTAATTATCCCACTTAAAAGTTATGTCTTTATGTAAGAGGTGTGTGAACAATATGCACTTTTTTGCAAACTGATAAATGAACTGGTGCACTGATTGAAGCCTACCTTGAAGGGAGCATAACTGATTTAGGTTCTCTAGAGGTTGCATACTAACTATGGCTTGTACCTTCTCGAGGTCAACTTCTATCCCTTTAGCTGAGACAATATATCCAAGGAGCTTGCCAGATTTGATGCCAAAAGCACATTTATTGGGGTTGAGCCTGACCTTAAATGCTTCTAGGCGGGTGAATATTTTGGCCAATATGGGAAGATGTTCTTCCCAACTATGGGATTTGGCAAGAATTTCATCCACATAATCTTCCATGAAGATATGCATCATATCATGGAAAATAGTGGTCATGGCCCGTTGATAGGTTTCCCTAGCATTCTTTAACCCAAAGGGCATTACATTCCAACAAAATGTGCCCCATGCACAAGTAAAAAAAAAATTCTCTTGATCTTCTGGTGCTATTTTGATTTGATTGTATCCTGAAAATCCATCCATAAGGGAAAGCATGGAATGGCCTACTCTGAAATCAACTATGGTGTTGATATTAGGGAGAGGAAAGGCATCTTTAGGGCATGCTTTTTTTAAATCTACTACCATTCTTCTTTGATGTTGGGACAATGTTGGAGATCCATGATGCATATGCTAAGGGCCAGATGAAATTGGTCCTGATTAATTTTTCCAATTTTTCTTTCACTAACAGAGCTATATGTAGATGCATCTTTCTGAGTTTCTGTTTGACTAGCTTAACCTCCAGAGAGATGTTAAGATCGTGTAGGATTAAGGTTGGGTCTAAGCTAGGAATGTCTGCATAATACCATGCAAATTTGATCTATCTTTCTTTGAAGAAGTCAATGAATGACCTCCTTTCTTCTAGACTCAAAGATTGTGCTAAATAAATTACCTTTGGTTCTTGTTTTGTGTTGATGTTGACTGGTTCTATAGGCTCAATCAAAATAGAAGATCCTCCTTAGAATGTTTAGCTAAGGTATCAATTAACCCATCTATGGGTGCCATAGTTGGGTTTTTACCTTGAGATACATCACTTCTATTTGTTTCCATGTTTTTATCAAGATTAGCCACAACTTGGTGGTGGTTACCAAAGTTGTGGTACACTTGCCCTATCTTAGTATAACTGAGGTGATTGATACCTGAACCAACCATATGTTCTTCTTCTGTTCATTGTCGATGAGATGGTTCAACCACGTTAAGGTAAATGGAAGCTTCATGGTCGATGTTAAAATGAGGGAGGTGATAAGGTTCAGTTGTATCCCAGTTAATGAGCTCGAGATGGACTAGGGAAAGAAATTCATAGCATGGGAAGGGTTCAATAGGGTTTAAAGATATAACTTTGTTAGATGGCTCATAAGTTATATCCATCAAATCTATGACATGGGCTTCTTCTAGAGTGTCAGGGAAAGTAGAGCTTGCAAGATGCTCGTAGCAATCATCTTTGACTTCCACTGGAAAGAAGTCAGGGAATAAAGTTTGAGAGTGAAATCCTTCAATGTGTTCATCATCTTCTAAGCTGCCCTTATATGTTTTGTTTCTTGAAGAAGTGGCTCTTGGACTTTGAATTGTTCTTTGTGTAGCCAAACTGTCAGGGATGGGTCTGTGGACAACATCACATTCTTTGTCATGGAGAGATTCCTTCGATAGTGACTCAAATTCCCACTTAGTGGAATCATCATCATCTTCTTCATTAGAGGTATTTAGGGGTGGTTCTTCTACAGAATGTGAACTAGAGAGGACCAAATTCTTATGTATTTCATTAGTAGTTACTGAGGTATAACTATCCTTTAGTTTGGGTACCCATACCAAGGTAGAGAAGGTTTATGCCTTGTCTTGTCTGTCATACCCTACCACTATTTTAAATTTATTGGACCTAAACTGTGTCATCAAAGGTTCTATGATTCCTTTCCCTTTCCCTAAGGGACCATCTCCCATGTATCCCATATTTTGAATTAGATCAAAGCCTTTCCCATGTAGGTGGGAGGAGATGTCAATGTTCTATTGACTAATGTCTTCCACAAAGTTTGGAGGTGTGCCACTTGCTTTGACAAAATGTGCATGATATAGTTTGGTGGAAGTTAGTTTCCCATGAGACCTCAGAGAAAGTGGGGGATCAAATAGGGAGACTAAGTACTCACCCACCCCTTTACAGTGAAACTTACATTTTCTATCAAATTCCTTCATCGGTTTATCCATTTCTCTATAGTGTAGTTGTTTAGAATCTGTTGATGATGATGGTAGTGAAGGAACAGGAGGACCTAAATAAACCACTTTCTCTTTACCCTTAGTTGATGTTGACAAGTGGTTGCTTGTTTGGTTAGTTGAGTGTGAAGTGCCTACAACTGTGGGCTAATTGTTGGCATCTGTCAATGTATCAACTTCCTCTCTGTTATAAGGGACAAGTGAGTTACAATACTATGCAAAATGCTAATCTCTGGGTATGGTTATCTCTTGACCCATGTATGGAAATTTGAGGCAGTGGTGGTAGGTGGAGGGAACGGCTTACATGTCATGGATCCATGATCTTCCTAGTAGAATGTTGTAAGTTAATTACAAATCTAAGACCTGACAGATGGTTTCTTTCATGACCAGCCCTACTCTAATTGGTAATATGACCATGCCTTTGGAGGACCTTTCTTCATCATCATAGGCCTTGATGGTGATCTTTTTTCTTGGGTCAACAGCATCCTCTATGTAGCCAAGGGTTTTCACTAAACTGAGTGTGCAGATATTTAGAATAGCCCCACCATCAACTAATGCCCTTTTAACTCAATTCCTATGGATGGATACTTTTATGTGCAAAGGAGAGTTTTGTGTCTATATGACAGACATGTCATCTTGTGTTGAAAATGATAAACAATGAGGAGTGACTAAATTTCTAACCATGTTTTGGAATCTACTCATGTCTAGGTCATTCGGCACTAAGGCTTTAGTGAGTATCTTTATGCTTTGGGGAGATTTATAGTAGTTCAAAAATGGATATGTGGGCCGAAGTCTTAAGCAATTGGTTAACCAAGTCATATTTGGGCATGGAGGAATTTGGAATTACTCAGTCAGGATTTGCCACTGGTCCTGGTAGGGTAATTTTGGAGGCTTGACCTCGGGTGATGGCATTTGAGGACTATTTTTTTTTTTATCTTTGATTATGATGACATTTACAGTGTCATCAAATCCAAAAATCATGCCGATGGTATTGTCAAAGTGGTGCACATAATTAACTTTAGTTTGTGAAAGCGTGTTTTGATTAGCCTTAGAGGACTCCCCATTTTCATGACTCATGAAGGGGTTCTTAAAGGCTGTATGATCTTCATTATTATTGAGATTATTTACTTCAATGGTTCCATCATTTATTAATTTTTGAATGATTCCCTGAGGGGCAAGGCAATTTTTTGTTAGATGCCCTCGATTGCAATGATAGGCACAAGTGTGTTTCTCGTTCCACCATTTTGGCTTGACTTGGGGTTTATATGGTTTAGTCTCAGGTAATACAATGAGGTCATTGACCAAGAGTGTTTGTAAAGCACTCTCATAGGACACTCGATGGGTGTATAGTCCTTAGGTATATCAGAAGACTAATATCTTCATGGTCGAGGAGCTTGATTGTAAGTGACTTGCTGGTTGGATGTTGAGGGAGTCTTTGTGCTATGTCAGTAAAACAAGCCAGTATTGTTTTGTTGAGGTGTGACATTGGGACCCGGTTGATTTAAAGGGGGTTGAGTGTGCATTTTGACATGATTAGCATCAACTGCCCCCTCATTTGTGAAATTTTTGTTATTGTTTCTCCACCACGATTTGTGTTTGCCTATGGATTGATCAGAGGAGTTGTGTGTGTGTGGAGTTGTTGGAGAAGTCTTTACCATCTTTAGATAATTTGATATTTAGATAACTTGTGAACTATTGGCTCACAAGTTTGGAGAGACTATTGATAAAAATATGTCTTTTCCTTATCTGGTATGTCTCTATGGTACTTAACAAGCATGTGCCTCCACCATTGTAAGAAGGTCTTGAATTATTCTCCTGGGAGTTGTTTTTTTTTTCATAGATCGATCATCGTAACCTCTCTTTCAATGTTTTAAGAGTATTGGGTGATGAAAATGGAGGCCAATTGGTCAAAAGTTTTAATATTGGAGGGTAATTTGGAAAACCACTCCATGGCTTGCCCTCCAAGGCTGCTAGGAAATAGATGCATCAAGTACATTGTGTCATGGAAAAACTCCATACTTAGCATGTAAAATTGCCTCAAGTGATCTTGTCGATCTGATGTGCCAAAATATTTGTCATACTTTGGTATCTGTGTGTTTCGAGAAAAGGGTGTGAAGGTGATGGTTTTGTCAAATGGTAGGGGACATTTTTTTCCAAGGCTAAATTTTGTGCGTTGTGCTTTTCCTCTCTTCATTTTTTCCATTTCTAATTGTAGGCCTTGCAATTTTTGTGTGACTACATCTAAGGGTGATTCTTCTTGATCTCATTCCAAATTGGTCACATCAAAATCGGATGGCAGTTTTGCACCTTGTTGTGCTAATGGGAGTATGTATTGTTCTTTGTGTTTATCTATAATATGAGGAAGAGTCCAAAATATCTCATAAAAGGCAAGGAGGAAGAGTTCCAACAGACTTGGTTTTGGGGATAATATAAGGATTTTTTTCAAATTCTTTTAAATGGTAAAAGGGAGATTTTCATCTTGTGGGGATAAAGTGATTTTATTGATTTACTAGATGATTTATTTTCAACACTTTGTCTTTTTCTTCCTCTCTTTTTGCATTTTATTTATGAATTTGAACTGTTTTCTTCCTCTTTTAAAGTTGATTTAAGTCTTTTTTATTTAAAAGGTGATTAATGACCTGATGCAATTTTTTATTTAAAAGTTTGTTGTGATTCTTCTAATTTTCTCTTTAATTCGGTCCTGATTGATCAAGATTGCATGATTTAAGTATTTGCCAAATTTTGGGTGTCTACACCAAGTTTATCATGTGGTTACCAAGTTCATAGTTCACGTGATGTGAAGTGTATGTTTACCGAGCATTGCAATATCTACTGAGTTCATAGTTCAGGTGATGTGAAGCCAGTGCTAACCAAGCTACTTCATGGTAACCAAATGATTCATTGTTTGTAGAGTTGCACAATATCTACCGAGTCACCAGTGTAGACTAAGTTAAAGACTACTTGACAGTGATCAATATGGACTGAGCTTCTATGTCTATCAAGAGCATGATGATGCCAAGTAGTGATAGTGGATGTCATGTATTAGAACCTCACCGAGTTAGTCTTTAAAACCTGAGTATCTTCATATGGTCTAACTTTGTAATATTTTTGTTAACTCGTATTATGACCGACTTTGTTATTTTGTAAATTGGATTGGTATATATATGTGATTTATTGTATCATATCCAATGCAATATGTATGGAAATGTAAGCAAGAGCAAGAAAGTGCAAGAATGCAAATGTATAAGCATATGTATTGTGAATGTAGTAGATAAAGAATTGTAAAGGCCATATCAATACAAGGAGCAATAGTAACAAATCTATCATAGAAAGGTGATTAGTACATTAAGGAATCTCTATCAGCAAACTCAAGTGCAAAATCAAAGATCTACTACTTCATCCTAATAGGTGAACTAGTCAAAATCCTCTAACAAGGTAGACCTAACAGTCTTTTCTAAATCTCTTTACCAAGTGCATACTTCATTTAATGTTTGTAAATCCTCTCATGAGGTGGACCTAGCAATCCTATTTTCTCCTAATAGGGTAGATCATCAGAGGTGATCAATGAAAGCCTTAACAGGCCAACTTTATGTTGTAGTGCTAAAGTTTGTGGGTATCATCACCACCCTAGTTTTACTTTCTATTTGGAAGGTTTCTAGGTCACGAAATATTTGTCTTCAAGTGTTTTGGATGCTTTCATGTTTTCATTTTTTCATGCATGTAATTAGATTAGATGTGATGAATTAAATGCTAATTGGTTTAGTGGATTAAGAATTGAAATTGGTAGAAGTTTTAGAAGTTATTGATTCACCCCTCCCCTCTTAGTAACTTATCATAGTCTTGAATATTTCCAACAATTGGTATCAGAGCTTTGTGTTTCTCAAGAGAAAGTTTAATAGCTTGAGGAAAGATCAAGGATATGGAGATATTCAGACTTGACAAAGCTATTAATAATGAAAAGTTGGATTTGGAAATGGCCATTGCCCAACTCAAGAAAGCTAAGGAGTAACTTTCCCAATCCTTGAAAAGAAGAAAAGAACTTGCAAATCAAATGAATGATCATGTTTACATTGAAGAAAGAATTGAAGACTTTCCCCCTTCAAGTAGTTTAGCTAAAGCAAATGATGCAATCAAAGAACTCCTAGAGAAGAATGGTTCACTGCAAGAAGAAGTAAGAAAGGTGAAAAGAGAACAAGGAATTTAGTCCGTAAGGTTATGTGAAGTCTTAGAATAGAGAAATAAGATAAAAGAAGTGATGGATGGAAGGAATAATGAAATCTAGAACCAATCCCTTCAACAAGTAGACCTTATGGATAAACTCTCCACTGCAAATGAGGAAATCATGAGCCGAAGACTTGAAAATGAAAGAATAAGGAATGATCTAAATTTTGAAAGACAAATCAATGAAAGAATAAAGAATGAGCTGAGATCTAAAAAAAATATCAGCGAAAGATTGAGAAATGACCTAAAAACCAAGAAGCAAATCAATGAAAGAATGATGAAATCTCAAGCAAACATGGATCAACTGAATGAGCAAAACCTCTATAGGAAAAAAGGAAAATCAAGAATTGGATACAATGAAGAAGGTGAATCCTCCAAACAAGGTGCTCAAAAGAATCAAAGACCTACTTGCAATAATTGTGGTAAGATAGGTCATACATCAAACAAATGTTGGAGTAATGGAAAAGAAAAATTCAATGGAAAATGATACAATTGCAATCAGCATGGTCACAAGGCTAATGAATGCAAAGAGAAACCAAAATTTGAAGGCAACTGTCATAAATGTAAGAAACATGGACACAAGGCATCAAAATGCAAAACAAAGACATTGAATCCTACAGAACTATTGATGTAAATAAGTATTTACTATTTACACTTTACTTAAGTTTACTTAGGTTAATGCATTATTTTATTATTTATTTAGGTGAGACACTTAGGAGTTTGTGTGCTCTTATGAGTTGTCATGTTGACAACATAGAAGTACACAACTCTAATTCAACACATGGTGTCTACAACACTAGATTTTACATTATTTACTGAGTTGTCATGTAAAAAACACAATTATTCACACTCTCATTTTAGCATGTGGTGTCTACAACACTATTTTGCATGCTACACCATTGTAGGCTTATCCTCTCATCATCGCACTTACTCTTGTGTTTAATGGAGGATAACCCATATCTAGCGAACTTGTGCCTAGTTGTATGACTTATCATGTTGATGACTTCTATGCATTCTAGAAGCTTTCCAGAGGCCTTTATATACAAGCACTCCTAGTATACTTTTCACATTGAATATCGAATGAATATATCATCATTCTGATCATACTCTCTTTGGTCTACTATTGTGCTTGTGTTTGAATTCCTTGATCTTGGGTAAATTTTCGCAAAGATAAATTCTTACATGGTATCATAGCTTGAGGACATTCTCTTCACATAGTCATTCGAGACCATTCTTTCTTTAGCACCTCGACTCAAATTTGAAGAATCTACAAAAATTGGGAGTGTCTAGAGCCAAATTAGACCTCGCCATTGCATCTAGAATGTTGATTTGGTGAAGATTGGCTATAAATTCACCTATGTTGGGCTAAAGTTGATCATGAGGCAAAAACATTCTGCAAACTAGCACCCCTAGGCATTGATTTGCAATTTTGGTATGGTCATTTAATCGATCTATGCATTTATTCTTACATCTAAATTGATTTTACTCTCAACAATTATTTTTTCAAATTTCTATTTTTGAAAGAAAAAAAATTGCCCAGTCAGGCTACTAGAGAAAAATAATTTTGCAAAATCAGGCAGTGACACCCCGGCCCTGCAAGGAGGAATATTCTATTATTAATCATAGATGAGCATATTCTAATTTGGTAGGCACATTACAATTTTTTGGCAACTAATTCCACCAGGTTGGCTGACCAAATCTAGCTAAGTCATCATTTTTTTGACGAAGCGACCGCAACACTCTTCGGCGGCTTGTTATTCATCATACAAGCAAATTTCCTTTTAAAAAGCCTATGCGTGAATAAACCCCACAAATGTGGGATAAAATCATCTTCTCAGTGGTAATATTTTAACCATCGATGGTGCCCTATACTCTGGTACCAATCACCAATGGAGCAAATTCCTTACAGCCGACTGCATATTTGTCGCGCCCATAATTTTGGTGACCTACACCAATGAATCTTTCAAGCCTGACTCATGTCAACTTTGTAATGACATGCAGCCTGTGACACTCTAATTCACCTATGACCATGTCAGGTAGACCTAATGTCATACCAACTAGATAGATTGTACCACCAGTGGGGATCCACCTATGCAACACATGTCAGTAACATACGTAGAAACTGTACACCAGACACATCAACCTCCAAATTAGTAGATCGTCAACTGAGTCAGCAAACCCCATTAGCATTTTCTATATAATTTTGTATGGTTTGTACGATGTCATACCGTGCTAATGCCATCATTACATCATGCTAATGTCATCCAGGGGACCCATTCTTGCTGACATCATCAAGTCAAAGAGCCTAAATTTGACAACTGTCTAACCATCATTTAGGGGAAATTTTCAATTGCTACAACAGCCATATGACTATCAAATTTAACCCCGTCTTTTGTTGATCCAACCCCTCTTTAGATTGATTTTTAATTTTGTAGTCTAACTTTGGGAGGTCATATCTCACTCATCTAGACTCCAAATTAGGTGCAATATTTTTGAAATTGGGTAGAATTACCTTTAAAAATTAGTGGTGTAGCTCTTTTCTAGTTTTGGTGCACAAATTAGTTAGAAACTACATCTTTTGGCAATTGTACCTATCCAATCCTACATTTTGCAACTTCAAATGCTTCATACGGGCTCATCTGGACATGAAAATAGGTTTCTTTTTTTTTAAGTGTTTTATTTTTTGTCTACTATCTAGATCTGTAATTAGATTATAGGGTTGTGTGGAAAAAAGTGTCACTTTCATAATTAGGTCCTTTTATGCATTGTAATAGTTTGATATATCTTCAAAATTGTTGTATATCTAAGATACATTGTAATGTTTTATTTTTGAACTCCATAAGGAGGTTGTAAAAAGAAAATTTAGAAGTCTACTAAGGCCAAAATTAGAAAGTGACCATTGTAATCACACTACATATAAAGTGCCAAAAGAATCTTTTTTGATGGGGTTTTTTGATTGAGTGAAAGGGGGGGTGTTCTTGGTGTTGTGTTCCTCTTTTTATGCAGTTTCCTTTCATTTTCTGCATCATGGGAAATTTTAAGTTTCCAAAATTAACTCCACATAACTATGCTACATGGTCCATTAAAATGTGGTGTCACTTAATGCACAAAGGAGTTTTTCAATATGTAGATGGTACCTATACACTTGAAAGTGTCCCACTCTAAACCCTTCTATCCAAACAATTCCATGAGTTTGGAATGCTTGGATGCCAGCTTAGAGCTCCCTATCCACGGAGTGCAAGAGAGTGTATTGCAAGTTCAAGGGCTCTCAGTTGAGCCTTCAAAATACTCTTCTTGCTAGTAAACCATGCAATGGGAGGTTCCAAAGACAAGATGCAAGAATGCAAATGTCCCAAGGAGTTCCTCAAGGATGCAATGCAAATGAAGATTAAGCTAGAATGAGATGCAAAGTGTAGCTATGCTAAGCATATATGAGAGTGTTACAATCCAACTATTAGACTATATGATTTAAGCTACATGTAAAAATGAAAGTTAAGCTAAGCTAGAATGCCATGGATGAGAGAATGTAGAAAAGAAAGAGAAGTTCTCCACAAAGCTCTAAAGAAACCTATTAGAAAACTTGCAACATAACAATACTCAAAAGGTGGATGCTTTGAGGGGGAAAGCTTTCTCCCTTTTAAAGTTGTATGGATGGTAGAGATAAAGATGAAGATGGTGGATGATCAATGGTGGAATTTGAAAAGAGGAGTGATCCATGTGTAGACACAAGTCAACCAATAGAATATAAGTTGACTTGTCATATAAGACAAAAGTCACAAAGCTATTTCTTTTAATTGCAAAATAGAAAAAGGACTTTATGTGTGCACTTTAAGTGGGTTAGAAGAATGGGGTCTTTTATTTAATTAAAAGGGGACATGTTCTTTTAATCAAATAATGAACTTAGGATAGCATAGTCAAACTATAGGTTATAATCAAATTGATTGATTATTAGCAATTTGGTCTAGGTAAATGATTTAATTAATTTAGCCAAAATGATGAGAAGGGAGCTAATAGTCTAGATGACCATTTTTAGGTGATTACATTTACCCCTCTTTGACTAATGCGTGATAGATCTGGAAACACATTATGTTAAAAAAAATAGAAGCCAAGTAGGCAAAAATAGATATAGATATCTGATTCCAAAGAATGAAATGCAAAAAGTGATAGTGAGTCCTAAATGTAAAGCCTGATAGTAGTAGTACTGAACACTACAAAAAGATGATGTCAGAATTCAAGAAGAATGCTAACACTTAGCAAAGTAGATAGATCAAGAACAAGTGAGAAGAGCAAACAAATGCTCCTAAGAAATACATAGTTGTAGCAATCATTGATAGAGTATTTCTACCCCCTCAGGATTGAAATCAAAATGAGGTAAGGGGATGCAAAAACTAGCTAGACATGAGAAAATAAAAATATAGCAATGTCCAAGATGACAAATAGATGATTAGAACCCAAGAATGACTATAAGAAATTGATAAAATGTCCCATTTTGACTAGAGTTGACCTTGAAGGGTATAGCATAAAAATAAGGTCAAAATGAGTAGAAAGGTGATTTTAGACATGAAATGGTGAATTGAAGTAGATATGAAGTATGGAAATGATGAAGAAATGAATAAATGAAGATGCCCCAGTGATGATTTGAAGATTAGACCTCAAAAGGTCAGCTAACTGCTCAAAAGAAAGTAGAATTTTAAAAGACAATTTTGACAATCAAGATGAACTCGGATTTTGATTTTGATCCTAAAAATGAATCTAGGATGTCAAAATTATTTAAGAAGTCAAAAATTTATGTGATGATAAGATAGAAAAGAGATGAAGTGAAAGATTAAGAAGGTGAAAAGACATGAACAAGAAGAAAGTAAAGAAATATATGAAAGGAGTTAGTCGATATGTCTTTGAAAAGATAAGGAGAGAGCTCTCCCAATATGCAAGAATGTAAGACTAAGCTAGAAAATGAAACTAAAATGCAAGCTAATATGAAAAGTGGTTTACCAACAAGAAATGGATAACATTTAGACTCTTAATTTCATCATTGAGCATTTATTAGGGACTTCATGAGATCATATAATTATCACTAGCATAACTATGAGAATATGAATATGATCAATATCATATAGGTATGTGGAAATCCAATCTAAGCATTAGAGACATGTAACTACGCGATTAGATTCCTTAAGTTTGATTTAGCAATATTACACCTGTATCAAGGCATAAGCGCCAAGATAACCCCTGAGTGTGATCTTGTGAAACAGTCAAGGATGATACATTTATAAGTCAAAGTGTCAAATAGGATAAGCATGAATTCTTAAAACACTATAGACATATGAAGTATACCCACAAGAAAAAATCAAGAAAGCATGTCCCATGCCCCCAGTCTTCTAGTCAATGACATCCTCGAAATTCTATTAGGGAGGGAACACATAGTAAAGAAATTGTCATAGATAGCACACAAAGCAGATAAAGATCAGCATAGCCCAATCATTTAAGTGTTAAAGTGTGTGCGTGTGTAAGTCACTTGGCCATTTCTTCAAGACTTTATTTTAATTGTGAGAAATATCACAACATTGGAGATCATAGGTAAACTATCTGAAAAGTGTTGAAAAACACTTGATGTCAAGGTGGGGGAAGTGTTGAGAAACACTATTTTGTGAGTTGTCAAAGAAACCCTAATGCAAAAGAATACCTCAATAGGCTAAGTAGTTATGCCCCCGAGATGAGGACAAAAAACAATTCCAAGCTAGGAAATGTGTAGTGAAATGGATGATTGAGACTAATAGACATAGCTACAAGGGTTTCAAGTAGTGCCTATTTCTAAGTTTTCACCACTTGACAGATTTTTTTTAGAACTTTTTTCAATTTTTTTGTATTTAAAAAAAAAAATTATTTTTTTGGTGATACATCAAAGCACCTATTGCTAGGTTTTCACTAAGATGATCCTTTTTCAGGACATTTTTTGATTTTTTAGTATTTTTTTAGAATCATAAATATATACAAGATAGCTAAGTAGCAAGCCTCTAAGCATAAACTTCTTCAAATGTGGGATGTTGATAGGCTTTGCAAGTTCTTCACCCTCTAAAGTAGACAAATAATAAGCACCAAACCCAAATATTGCTATGATAATGTACGGGCCTAACCAATTAGGTTTAAACTTTCCTTTCTGTTCTCGATGTTGCTGATTTTTGTAATTTTCTCTAAACACAAGTTCACCAACTTGAAATTCATGAGGGTGAACCTTCTTGTTATATTGGGTAGACATGCACTTTTGATAAGCCCTCATGTGATCAAAAGTGGCTTTGCAATGTTCATCAAGAGTTTCCAGTTCTTGTACTCGCATAGCTCTATGGTCTTCATCGATTATTAACCCATGCAAGGAGATGCGCAAGGAAGGTATCTCAACTTCTAACGGGAGAACAGCCTCAGAGCCATAGACTAGAGAAAAGGGTGTAGCCCCTACAGGAGTATGAATAGAGGTTCTATTGGCCCAAAGTGTCAGATTTATTTACAAGCGCCAATCTTTCCCAGACTTGTGAACTGTGTAGTGTAGGATTTTCAGAAGTGTTTTATTAGAGGCCTCAACTTGGCCATTCCCTTGGGGATAGTAAATAGAGGACCAGTGTTGCTTAATTTGAAACTTTTGGCATAGCTACTTTAAGTCCTTATTCTTGAACTACCCTCTATTATCCGTAACAATAGAGGATGGGATACCATATCGGCAAATGATGTGATTCAGTATAAATAGGGCAACATGTTTGCTTGTAGTAGTAGACAATGGTATAGCTTCAACCCATTCAGTGAAATATTCCATTGCTTTGATGATGAATTTATGACCATTAGATGAGCTTGGATGAATCTTTCCTACCAAGTCAAAGGCCCATTGCTAAAATAGCCAATATGTCACAGAAGGGATTAACTCTCACCCTAGAGCATGTATCAAGTTGCCATGGAGGTGACATTTCTGACAAGACTTTGCATAGCGCACAGCATCAGCTTGCATGGTGGGCTAGTAATAACCCATCCTATGTAATTTTTGGGGAAGTGCAAGGCCATTAGAATGTGCCCCACAAATGCCATCATGGACTTCAGTAAGTGCCTTCTCAAACTCTTCTAGCTTTAAACACCTATGCAGTATTCCATCTAGACCCTTCCTATACAAGTCACCAAAGACCAAAGTATAATGTGAAGCATTACGAAGGAGTTGGTATTTTTGGTTGCATGTGAGGGTTTTAGGTATAACTTGATCACGTAGGTAGGAGAAGATAGCCACGTAGCAGGAGGAATCATGACCCACAACAATGCAGATCACTTGGTTATCCAAGGAATCATAGGCGAGGTGACATAGTTCTTCCACCAGGAACTCAAATTGTGATTCATGTTCTTGTAGTTGAAGGACAGATGTTAAGGTGGCCATAGCATCAGCAACCTTATTTTCTACTCTAGGAATCTGTTGGAAGGTTACAAAGGTAAAATAATTCCTTAGAGCATCTATCAACTTCTTATAAGGGATCAACTTGTCATCCTTCATTTGGTATTCATTGTTTACTTGGTTCACAACAAGTTGAGAATCGCCATAGATGTGTAGTACAATTATCCACTATTTTGATCCCATTTGTTAATGCTTCATATTCTGTAATGTTTTTTGTACATGGGAACAAGAGTTTGTAGGACTTTGGGATCGTATAACCATGAGGGGAAACAAACAAAACACCTGCTCTAGCTCCATTCTGAGTATGCGACCCATCAAAAAAAATATTCCATGTCCTCTTAGTAATATACATGATTGAGGCATCTAGAAACTCAATTTGCATAGGTGGTGTATCTTCAAGTGGAAAGTCAGCCAATTGGTCAACTATGGCCTATCCTTTGATTGCCTTATGTTCAACATATTGAATGTCAAATTCAGAAAGAATCATCATCCATTTAGCAAGATGACCAGTAAGTGTGGCTTTACTTAACAAATATTTCAAAGGATCTATCTTAGAAATCAAGTGAACTATATGTGCCAACATATAATGTCGAAACTTTTGAGAGGCAAATACTACAGCAAGGCATGCCTTCTCTATCCTTGTATAGTTTAGTTCATAAGCTACCAAAGTTTGACTGATATAGTATATGGCTCTTTCTTTACCCATCTCATCACTTTGGGCTAAGAGTGCTCCTAGAGAAGAATTCATAGCTGAAATATAAATAATCAAAGGTTTTCCTGGAATGGGTGGCATCAAAACTAGAGGTTTTGCCAAGTAGCCTTTGATTTGATCTAAACTCTATTGACAGTCACTGTTCCAAATATGGGTAGATCATTTCTGCAAATTTTTATTGAAAGCTTGAGCCTTATCAGCCAATTGAGAGATAAATCTTCTTATGGATTGTAGATGTCCTTGAAGACTTCTAAGCTGACTAATATTCTTTGGTGGAAGCATATCCATGATAGCTTGGACTTTTTCAGGATCAACCTCAATGTCTTTTGCTAAAATGATATACCCTAGCAATTTCCCAAAAGTGACACCAAAGGCACATTTTTTTGGATTTAGCTTAACTTGAAATTGTTCCATATGGTCCAATATCAGACTAAGGTCTCTGAGATTTGTGTCTCATTTTTTAGATTTAGCCAGTGTTTCATCAACATAGTCTTCCATATTTTTATGCATCATATCATGAAAGATGGTTTTCATTGCTCTTTGATATGTAGTGCCAGCATTTTTAAGCCAAAAAGGCATGACAATCTAGCAAAAGGTACCCCATGCACATGTAAAAGTTGTCTTTTCTTGGTTTTTTGGACCTATCTTGATTTGGTTATACCCAAAAAATCCTTCCATGAGCGAGTACATCTCATAACCCGCAATCATGTCCAATATCATATCGATGTTTGGTAGTGCAAAGTCATCCTTGGGGCATGCTTTGTTGAGATCTCTAAAATTAGTACAAACTCGTATGGATTTTTCATGCTTAGATATAGGTATAGTATTGGAAATTCACTCCGCATAATCAATGGCCCTAATGAAGTTCACAATTAAGAGTTTTTCCAACTCTACCTTGACCAGTAGGGCCACATGTGGATGCATTTTTCTCAACTTCTATTTGATAGGCTTGAGAGTTGGTAAGATTGATAAGTGATGCATGATGAGATCTATATCAAGACCTAGCATATCAGAGTATGTCCATGTGAAGTCGACCTTCTTTTCTTGAAAGAATTGAGCAAACTGTGTCTTTTCTTCATTTGACAAGGACTGGGCTACACGAATAATATTAGGACATTCTTCTATACCCAAGTTGATAGGTTGCATAGGTTCAATGAGAACTAAAGATCTATCCTGGAAATAGCTTGCCAGACTACCAAGTACCTCATCTGCAGGTGCCTTAGGGAGGTTTTCACCGTTAGATATGCCTTTATTTTTACTTTTTTGAGGATTAGACACTGCCACAATGTGGTTTTTGCCATCTAACCGCTTATTTTTTCTTTTAATTTTTTGACTAAGGTACTTGATATCTAATTCTATCATGTTAACCACAGGTTCATAGGTGGAAGAAGTGATGCGTTCAATGGCATTTAGGTAACAAGCAATCTCATAGTCATTTTGGAAAGACTGTATTTCAGGTCTTTGATTTTGGAGAGACCAATCTATGAGATCCAGGTGAATTAGCAAGAGTGAGGCAGAAGTTTCAATGTGATTGATATGGAAGGAGTCATCTCTAGTGACTTGTGAAGTTGAGCCTATAGAGAATGTCACAAAGGAGTCCAGCTCAGGAATAGACCTAGAGGGACTAGCGTGATCCATTGAGACATGTTGTGAGTCAAACTCATCTGACCCTATACTAGATCATTCAACTACATTTGGTTGGTCTATATAGGCATGAATTACATCCACCCCTAGCTTGCAAGATGTGTCTAAGAGACTTTCCCACTCGTACTCATGAGAATCTATACTCTAATCCCTAGCTTTGAGATGAGCAATATCTTGTCTAGTCCATCCTCTATTCATGTCCTCAAGAGTAGATTCTTCTTGTTCCTATTGTTGGGAGGTAGAAGCTTCCTCATTATTATTACTAGTCAATATTTCTTCTCCCCAAAGGAGGGAAGTGAGAGAGACAAAGTCTTTGTCTTGTGAAGTGGTAGCAATTATGGGAGGGTCATCACCCTTTGATTCGCTAGATGTGAGCAATCTTCGATCACATGTTGGTATATCATTGTCTAGCCCAAAGCCTAGACCGATAGTGTCTTGAGTATCATGACCTTGAGTGTGAATTAAAGGTTCAACTAGAGCATTTTTACGACCAGTTAAGGATCCATGGCCCTGATAGCACATTTTTGTCAGAAATTTATAGCCTTTTCCATATCTTTTAGGAGAAATAGGAGTAGTCACTATTACTTCCTCATCTTCCTCTTCTCTATAGATCTAGTCCTTAATGGCTTTTTCTTCCTTTTCTACTTCTAGAGGTACTAATGATTGCACAAAAGTACCAAAAAGTCTCATAGCGAAAGCAGAAGGCTTCTTTGCGGTAGTTGATTTCCCATAGGACCAAGGGGAAACTAGTAAAGCAGCAATAGAGTCCAAAGTGTACTAGCCCATACCAAGGCTCATCATTTTTATTTTTTGTTCACACTCTATGAAAGATGGTGTTGGCTCATGAGAAGAGCGATTGTGTGGGACCAACATTTCAGCAACGAACAATGTGTTGATGGACATTGAGTTGTCACTAGGGACAACTATCTTAGTACCATTGAATGGGAACTTGATGCACTGATGGTACATAGAGGGCACTGCTTGCATGTTTTGAATCCATGGTCATCCCAACAAAAAGTTATATGTGAGAGATATATCTAGGACCTAGAAGACAACATCTTTTTTCCACTGGACCAACTCAAATTGGTAGCATAATTAAACCCCTAGAAGGGTGTTCAACCTCATCATAGGATTTTATGGTGATCTTTTGCCTAGGTTCAATGGAAAATTCTAACATGCCCAACAGTTGTATCACATTGAATGAGATAGTATTTAACCTTGCACCATTGTCTATCAAGACTCGGCAGATGCGGGTATGAAATTTTTGAACTTTGACATGGAGAGCAAGGTTATGGAGATGACTGAGAGCTCGGTCATCTTCTTCAAAAAAGGTGAGATAGTGAGGCAAGGAGATGTGGTTCACCATAGCTTGGAATCATTTTGCATCAATATCTATGGGAACATTGGCAAAGAATAAAGCTTTCTCAAGGATATCCTTGTGCAAAGGAGATAACTCTAGCAATTCAAAAATGGAGATTTGTGCTTGTGTGTGTTGTAGTTGGCTAACAAGATCATAGTTGGAGATCTTGTAAGTAATCATTTGCTTAGATGATGAAGCATTTTTAGGGTCATGAGAAACTTTTAGGACAACCTTAGATTTCCCCCTAGTAATAGCGTTAAGTGGTTCACTCTGAGAAGACAAAGACTCAGCCACTTAAAGTACCACCTTGGGTCTAGTATCAGTATGGTCTTAAGGAGTGGATCATGTCCTTATTCATCTTCAGCATCATAATTTGGCCAGTTGTCATTGTTGGAGCTTTCCATACATATGTATTCAATGGGCTCAAGCATTCCTATAACATTATGAGTGTCAGTGTAAGCATAACTGATTTTGGCATCATGATTCTTTTTGGCAACCACCTTTGAGGTCTCACCCTTTTCATACTCGAGTAGGGGTTGGTTAAAGGCCTTATGATCAGCATTTTTCACAAGGCCATCTATGACAACTTTTCTAGCTTCAATGAGGTCTTGAATTACGTCTTTGAGCTTGAAGCAATTTTTTGTGTTATACCCTTTACTTCGGTGATAGTTGCAAGTATGATCTTCTCTCCCCCATGGTGGTCTAATAGGTGGATCATAAGGATGTGACTTGTCTGACAAGGTAACCAACTTGTTTGCAATTAAAGTTTTTAAAATCAATTCATAAGTTTTGACCATAGGTGTGTAAACACATTGCTTCTTTGCAAATTTAGAGCCTTTATCAAAGGTTTGTGGCTTTGAACCCTCCTATTGTTTCATTGCATAGATGGAATTGGAAAGATTAAACACAATCTCCTCAGTCTTAGGAGTGTCCACTACTCTATTATTAACAACATACTTGTTTTTATTCCAAGGTTTTCCTTTGTCTTTATCGTTTCCATTGTTAGTTTTATCCTTGCTTATGACAATGTCCCCTTCCTTGATAGCAACATCCTTAATGTGATATGTGCTCTCAACCATGGTGTTGAAGGACGTGAATAATTGCTTTCTCAAATTGAAGTATAGCTCAGGTATGAGCATGTTGACAAAGATGTTAATTTTCTCGACTTCAAGAACTTACCGAGGGTATCATGAGTATAGAGATCTCCACTGTTGCAGGTAGATGGAAAAAGGTTCCCCTAATTTTTGCTTGATTTACGTAAGTCCAACACAGTCACAAGATGTTGGATGTTGTATGAATATTGTTCGATAAAATATTGTGCAAGTTCATCAAACATCTTAAGAGGGGGACTCAATTTAGTAAACCATTCCATGGCTCGTCCTCTTAAACTTATGGGGAACAAACACATATCAAAGGTGTCTTCATACATAAAGTCCATGCTAAGAGCATAGAAATGCCTCACATGATTGTGAGGATCGCCATTTCTATCATATTTGTCATACTTTGGAACCTCTATATCCCTATGAAATGCCTGCATGTATAAACTCCTATCAAATGGGAGAGCACAAATTGATTCAAAAAATGATGTTTTAGATAGCTCTTTTGAAGTTTGCAGTTGTGCAAATTGTTTCCTCGGTTCTTGTATTTCTTCCCTTAAGATTTCACCCTCAGTGGGCTCTTGTTTTGGAATTATATGCTTAACATCAAAACCTTGAGGGATTTTTCATCCCCTAGCTACCATGTATCAAAAGTATTGGTTTTCATTTTCCTCTAAAGCTCTAAGCATTAGTTTTTGGGCGAAGCCATCTTGTTGAAATTTGATCACATCTTCACTAGTTACTTCTTCATCACTATCATGATGGGATGATTTAGGTGGTGAAGGACATGTGCCAGCGGAAACTCTAGGAGTCCTTGGTGGCATGTGATTGCCATCATTGTTCTCAAAAAGATTTCAAGGAAAACTTTCTTTATGTCCTTCATAGTGTGCCTGATTGTTAGTGTCAACTTGTTGGTTTTCTCTTTCCATAGCATATATAGCATCCAAAGTCTTTTGGGTTTCACGTGCTTGTTCTTCTAAGTGACATTTAATTTCATTAGGGTGCACCATAGTGACTATACCACTTGTATCCTTGCATGTCTCAAAGAGTGTACCAAATGGATTTTCAAAACTATAAAGTGGGTTGTGTCAAACATTGGCCATTTGTGTTTGAACAAATTTGAGATTCTTATCACAAGGTTTCTTGTGAGGACATTTGGGTGGTGTTTCCAATTGCTTCAAAATGAAAGGTGTATGGTCACCATTACCAACTTTATATCTAGTTGTTACTGGCATGTAAAGATTCATCTTTGTTTAATAGGACAAGAGAAGTATGTCTAATTTTGAGCTTTTACAACCGAGACTAGTCACTTGTCAAAGTGTAATAGATGGCTTGTCAAACAATGCTCAAGAGCTTGCAATACTGGTGACTGGAGCTAAGTGAGTTTAGTGAATAGTTAGAATAGAATAATAACCAAATTTTGACAAGTGATTCATCGAGGATATTTCAAGACTTACATTCGATGGACTAAACCCATCTTTTTGACTTAGGAAAAATTCCTAACACACTGATACACAACTAGAATTAAGGGAGACTGATGTGACATACCTTAAACCAAAAAAATATGACTGCAGACACTGTTTTGGCAAAAAAAGAACCTCAAGCAATACTTTCTCAGGAAGCAAGTGACATAGTGCTAGTTTTGTGCAAAAAAAGATCAATTTTTTACTTAAAGTGTTTGTTTTGATTCATTAATCAAATGGTTTTTCAAGTTAGACAATGTTTTTTTTTAGTTCGTATCAGTTATCAATAAGGTTTGCAAATAGTAGGTGTTTCAACATGTCTTAAAACAATTAAGCAAGGGTAAAAATAACCTTGTCAACATGCATTTTTGATATCAAAACAACCTTCCTAGCAATTTTACCGAAATGTTTAAGTTGTAAGAATGTTAACATAGGTCAACACATCAAAAATAGTAGCCAAAAAATCTACCTTAAAGTCATAGTTCATTACTCAACAACTTGGCCCATGTTTGATGCTCCTTCACCTCACACCAAGTGGTTGCCCACAAGAGATATTGGCTTTGTCATGGAAGTACCATAAGCACAACCAAGGGAACACATATGGTGAGTGTAAAATCTTGGGGTGATCCAAGTAGTCCACTAGGATCGATCTTTGCATCAAGAAGTTAAGCGGCTAAAAAGGGTAGTTACTAACTTAGGGTGCTTAGATAGAGCTTCCATTCATAGTGTTCCTCTTGCTCCCAATTACGGGACACCTCACCTTGCAATGAGTAACCGATCTCGAGACCACAAGAGTACCTTAAGCATTCTTGCCTAGTGATCTCCCTATGGTTGAAATACCATAAGTGATCACACTAGGTGAAGACAAACACTATGTCTACCAAGGTTTTGTGTCCTTGATAGCCTTGAGTTTATAATGGGTTGGAAGAGCCAGGTAATCTGCTTGTCCCCACTTGGGTTGTTCCTCTTAGGTTGTCTGAGAGCAAGCCCTCTAAAGGATTTTAAACTACACAAAGAGTCGATCAATTTTTGGAAGTCAAGATTTATGATTCACCACAAGGGTGAAGAGCATACTCTCCTATTCCAATCATTTTCTCCCAAACACGCCAAGAAGATTTAGTTGCCTCTTACTCTTGAAACCAAATGGTAAGTCAAGATTTTTGATTCACCACAAGGGTGAAGAGCATACTCTCCTATCACCAAAAGATCCCAATCGTAAGTTTTAATGTTCCTAAAAATAAACAACTAGTATATGCCGCACATGTAAAAGTAAAGAACAAGCAAAATTGGGTTTTTATGCATTGGGCAGCCTCGCAAATAATTATTAGTAGCCCTTGTGCATTTGAAGCTTTGACATGCGTTCTTTTTATGCAATGTTTCAATTTTTTTCACAAGCATGGCAACCTGCAATCACAACTTGTTAGCACCAAAAGTTAGTGTGAAATAACATAAAAATTTGCAATAAAAAGTGGTTAGTTTCCTCAAATATCCAAGTTATCTTCCAACCAAGTGTATGCAAAGAAAATGTAAATTAATCACAAATGCTCTCATTTTTACTCTTTTCTTTTAATCTAGTCAACATGATTAGATTTTTTTTGCTATGCTTTCAGTCCCAAAAATAGAAATGGAAAGAAGAGACCCCTACTAAAAACTAGAGACCTTTCCAAAAATGCAAGAAATTCAAAAAATCTCTTCATTTGTGCCTTAGGGACCCATTTTGTCAAAATAGACCAGATTTATCAAATTGGGTTTTTGATCCCTAATACAACCTCAAAAGTCAAAAAAAAAAAAAAAATTAACCCCCTTATAATTCAAAAAAAATTCTGAAAATGTAAGTTTTTTTGAAAAATACACTAATTTGTGATCATAAATGGCTTTTTATGAAAAATAAAGAAAAATCATGTCAAAATGCTCTGAAAATTGGATTGAGACATTTTGGACACATACCCAACCTGCAAAAAAAAAATTAGAACCAAACTCTAAGCAGTTTAAAAGATATGATCAAATCTTTAAACCAAATAGATTTTTGGCCTTCAAATTAATCTACTTATGGGTTGGCCTTAAAACCAATGAGATAATTCTACAAAAGCACTTGATTAGATCCAATATGCTACTGTAAAAAGCCAAAGATAAAAAATAAAAGCAAATGGAGCTAGAAACTTGATTCAAGCCCCACGGTGGGTGCCAAAAATGTACAATCGAAAGTGTCCCACTCTAAACCCTTCTATCCAAATGATTCCATGAGTTTGGAATGCTTGGATGCTGGCTTAGAGCTCCCTATCCATGAAGTGCAAGAAGTGTATTTCAAGTTCAAGGGCTCTTAGGTGAGCCTTCAAAATACTCTTCTTGCCAATAAACCATGAAATGAGAGGTTCCAAAGACAAGATGAAAGAATGAAAATGTCCCAAGGAGTTCCTCAAGGATGCAATGCAAATGAAGATTAAGCTAGAATGATATGCAAAGTGTAGCTATGCTAAGCATGTATGAGAGTGTTACAATCCAACTATTAGACTATATGATTTAAGCTACATGTAAAAATGAAATCTAAGCTAAGCTAGAATGCCATGGATGAGAGAATGTAGACAAGAAAGAGAAGTTCTCCACAAAGCTCTAAAGAAACCTATTAGAAAACCTACAGCATAACAATACTCAAAAGATGGATGCTTTGAGGGGGAAAGCTCTCTCCCTTTTAAAGTTGTACGGATGGTAGAGATCAAGATGAAGATGGTGGATGATCAATGGTGGAATTTGAAAAGAGGAGTGATCCATGTGCACACACAAGTCAACCAATAGAATATAATTTGACTTGTCATATAAGACAAAAGTCACAAAGCCTTTTATTTTAATTGCAAAATAGAAAAAGGACTTTATGTGTGCACTTTAAGTGGGTTAGAAGAATTGAGTCTTTTATTTAATTAAAAGGGGACATGTTCTATTAATCAAATAATGAAATTAGGATAGCATAGTCAAACTATAGGTTATAATCATATTGATTGAATATTACCAATTTGGTCTAGGTAAATGATTTAATTAATTTAGCTAAAATGCTAAGAAGGGAGCTAATAGTCTAGATGACCATTTTTAGGTGATTACAATACCCTTCCTAAACAAATAGGTGATCAAGTATCTGCTAGTGAAATCACTGATTAGCAAACAATGGATAGGAAAGCCCTAGGTGATATTTGTTTGGGGGTTGATGACAAGATCATATATCAAATTCAAAAGTCTAATGCATCCAAGGAAGCCTGGGATACCCTCAAAAACCTATATGATAAAGTGTCTGAAGAGGATGTTTTCAAAATTGAAGATGACCTTGTCTCCTTAGATCCTAAGTCATTTGATTCTATATAGGATTTCATCATTAAGGTGAATGAACTAAGGACAAAGCTTAATGATTATGGGAGTCCTATCAAAGATGATAGATTAATCTATCTCATTCATAATAAGTTTCCATCTGAATACTCCACATTTGTTTCTACTTATAACACGTCAAAGACTACATTAGGGTATGCCTATCATTAAAGTCTCTTTTGATGATTATGTTGACTTGTTGGATAAAGAAGAAAAGAAGTTGAAATCAATGGGGATTCTCAATTCACCTAAGTCTAAGGCGTTGGTGGCCAATAATGAGGGTTCTCAAAATTCAACTAGTCAATCTTCAAATAAAGGAAAGGGCAAGAATAAGAAATGGAAGACTACCAAATCAGAGGATGCAGAAAAGGAAACACCACAATCAAATCAACAAGGAAAGTCTTCCTCAAATTCAAAAAAGAAGGGGAACAATAATAAGGACAAGAAAAAGTGTTCTTATTGCAAGAAATTGGGTCATGAAGAACATGATTGTTATCATAAAAAGATTGATGAGATGATGATCATCATGAAGAAATACAATGTTCCATTGCCTAATGCTTACAAGGAGAAAGGATCTTCTTCATATTCAAAGGGTAAAGGGCAAGCAGTCATGGAAAATTCAAGTTCTTCAACATAATGGATTCTTGACTTAGGTGCCTCATATCATATGGGTTCTTCAAAGAAATGTTTTTCTTCATTAAAGTAGTCAAAGGTACCGCACATCTTTGTAGGAGATGATACAAAAATGGAAGTTGAAGGGAAAGGAAACATGGAAATGGAAAATGGAGAGTTTAAAGATGTTCTCTATGTTCCAAACCTAAGTTCAAATCTCATCTCAATTTACCAAATCATTCACCTTGGAGATGGTCATAAAGTTGAGTTCCTTCCTAACTCAGTAAAAGTGCACAGTCTAAAAGATGATTTAGTGGTTGTAGTGGGGAAAGTTAATGATGACAAAAGGTTGTATTCTTTCTCCCACTTTGTGCCCATGTCTCCTTCACAAGCCTTGTTGACTCAATCCAATTCACAATCTAAATCATGGCATGAGCAGTTTGGTCATCTTGCCTTTTGCTATCTTTAGCAACTTTGCTCAAACAAAATAGTCAAAGGTCTACCTCCAATAAACTTTTCCAAAGGTGAATGTTCAATAGGTTTAGTGGATATGCATCTAAAGGATAAATTACATAGAGGGAAGTCTTCAAGAACACCAGTTGTTCTTCAGTTGGTTCACATGGTACTAGTAGGTCCTTTTGCAGTGACATCAATCAACTAGGGTTACTACATACTTACTTTCATTGATGACTTTTCACAATACACTTGGGTCTAATTTCTTCATCACAAGAATGAAGTGTTGGACAAGTTTCTAGCTTTCAAGACTCATGTTGAATAGAAATCGAGGAAAGCCATCAATGTTCTAAGGATGGACAATGAAAGAAAATATGTGAACAAAAGACTTAAAAACTTTTGAAAAATTGAGGGAATTGATCTTTAGAATCCACTAGCATTCGGTCCGCACAAAATAGATGTTGCAACATTGAGGATCTATGGCAAGTTGTGTGATATAGGCCAAGTCTCTAGATGCACCACTTGAAGTCAAAGCAATTAGCAGTGCCAATCACATACTTAATAGGTCTCCTCATCCTTCCTTACATGGAAAAACTCCTTTTGAGGCATGGTGTGGTAGAAAACCAATTGTGACACACTTCTAGGGTCCCCAATGTGTGTGTCTTTTGCTATCTTTCTATTAAAACTATCATTTTCATACGTAAAACCATATACCCCCAATTTAGCAACTTTAAGATGATGAGTCTTTAGTTGTCTAGCATGGGCAAACATATCTTCCAGGGGATGCAAGGCACCACGACCTAGGCCTTGTACTTTCATCATATATGAAGATAATGTGAAGGCATACAAACTTATGGATCCTAAGACACATAAGATTTTTGTGGAGAAGGATGTACACTTTGAGGAAAGTTCACCCAGCTTATCCTCTAATCCTCTCCGCACATCATACATTGTGGAAATTAATAGTGACACCAGTGATAGTGCTTTAAAAAATTCAAACACATAGGGTTCTATTGAAAATTGTAGTGAGAAGTCACGACATCAGTATAGTCCACATGCATACATTTCCACAATGATAGGTCCAGTACAGCAGGGCACACCTAGTCTTCCAACTCTAGCAATAGAGGATGACTACATAGTAGATATTTCAAGTTTATTTGTGGATTCATACATAATGGATTTGGGGGACATCATTGATGATATACATCTTCTCTTTGATGGAGAAGATCCTTCTTCAATTTTTGTGAGGGCTCACTCTAACCCTCATGTCCATTCTCTACATGATCGATCTTCTCATGTTGATGTGATTGTGGATACTTATGTATAGCAGTTGCAGGAGATCTCTTTATCATTTGAGGAGACAGTAGATTCTTTAGGACAAGTTCTACATTCTTCCTTCATAGGGATAGTTGAACAGGTTTCAGAGGCATCAGTGATTATCGAGATTCTTTCCACACATAGCAGATGCATCTCATTTGTACCTAAGGTATTGTTTCTTCCAAAGGGAAGGAACACTATTTTGCAGTCTTGGATCAGCTTCTACATTAGAGCAGCTCTCACTGATCAACACTTATCATTTGGGGGGGAGACTACCTTGTCTCTCTTCTTCTTCTCTCTTATGGGGAGGACATTTTCCTCTTTTGGGATAGTGTTCTTCTCACATTTCTCTATTGTATATACTTGATGTATGTCGTAATGTGGGGGGTGGGGGGGGGGGGTCTTGATTACTCCATCCATCCATGCATCTTTTTTTTTCATCTCTCATTTTGGAGGAGGGTTTTTCCCATGAGGTTTTCCCTCTTTCTCTTCTTTATGAGAGATTGCATTTCATTATATACATGGGTACCTAACATGGCTTAGTAGCTGGGACCCATTTTTCATTTCATCTTTAGCTTTCATAAGCCTAAGTGCATTCCCCCAAGTTGCACTTAAGGGGGAGTGTTGGTGTAAATAAGTATTTACTATTTACACTTTACTTAAGTTTACTTAGGTTAATGCATTATTTTATTATATTGTATTATTTTATTATTTATTTAGGTGAGACACTTAGGAGTTTGTGTGCTCTCATGAGTTGTCATGTTGACAACATAGAAGTACACAACTCTAATTCAGCACATGGTTTCTACAATATTGGAGTTTGCATCATTTATTGAGTTGTCATGTAGACAACATAGTTATTTGCACTCCCATTTTAGCACATGGTGTCTACAATATTATTTTATGTGCTACACCATTGTAGGCTTATCCTCTCATCATTGCACTTACTCCCATGCTTAATGGATGATAACCCATATCTGGTGGACATGTGCCTGGTTGTATGACTTATCATGTTGCTAACTTCTATGCATTCTAGAAGCTTTCCAGAGGCCTTTATATATAGGCACTCCTAGTGTACTTTTCACAGTGAATATTGAATGAATATATTGTCATTCTAATCATACTCTCTTTGGTCTATTGTTGTGCTTGTGTTTGAGTTCCTTGATCTTGGGTGAATTTTCCCTAAGACAAATTCTTACACGAAAAAAATTTGAAAGAAATATTTGGTTGGGATTACAATACCTAGTGTAGATTTCATTACTATGGTGAATTTGGACACACTGGTATAAATTGTGTTAAACATCATATGAGGAAAAGAGATACCACTACAATATGTTTCATTTGTACAAAACTTGGTCATCTTGCCAAGAATTATATGAATACTAGTAAAATTGAAGATGAGAAGACGAAAAAGGCTAATAACATTCAAAAGTAGATGAGAAAACAATGGATTCCTAAGTCTACCAAGGATACCGATATGAGTAATGATGGTCAAGTCACTCAAGAATTGGGCGATTCTACCATTTCAATTAAGTTCATAAGGAAGAACTAGAACCATGCTATCAAAGAAGACATCAGAATCAATTCCAATTAAAAGGTAACAAAGATCCAAATCCATATGCAAGATACAAAGGGATCACTAAGCAAGATCTATATCAGTTAGTATCGAGTTACCTTCTCTACCGAGTAAGGACAGGTCATAGACTCAATCGAGCAAGGTTGAGAGTAACAAAGGCACTTATGGTTACCGAGTCACAAAGACTTTGCCAAGTGATCAATACAAAGTAGTGGATGATAGTTTTTCAAGCAATATGTCAACTCATCTACCACTATACCAAGCATTAATGGAAAAATTTTAACAAAAGGCATGGAATCAAATTCATTTCTTACTATGAATTTCCAAAGTGCTACTATGAAGAGCTATTTTTTTTGTGATCAAGTGACTTGAGAAAATTTCCTTAAAAAAAATTTGAAGTTCTCTCAAGCTACCGAGTAAAAATGGCATCCAGTAGTAGCAAGATCAAGAAAGGTTTAGGCATGTTGGTTCAAGGTGTTGAATGGAAGGAACTAGATTTATAGTGCATGCATGTGGTTGCTGAAACCCTAGACCCAAGTGAAGCTCAATCTCAAATGCCTCCCAAGGTACTTCTTGTTAATGATATTCGAACTCATTTTAAATGTGCAATTCAAGAAACTGGTACTCTAGAGATGGATGATGCCCTAGGTCAATTATGTGTTGATGGAACCCTAAAACCTGAGCATCAATATTTGGAAGCAAAAGGATTAACTCACTTTCCCCACATGCCCCAAAAGTTTCAAATTAAATGGATTAGGTATATCCTTAGCCAGATGCATAACGGACAATTGTGGTTAGAGCAGCCAATATTGATAACCAACAAAATGATTCATTGAATCACTAACCCTCCCATGCTCACCAAAGACAAAACAACTAAAACAATAGGTCAAGTAGAGTTGGAGAAGAAAACCCTAGCTGAGTGGGATGGAAAAGGCATGAAAATAAGAAGTGTCATAGATGCAGAGTTGAAGTTTTGTATTCATGTCATAGCTCATAAGATATATAGTTCAAGCCATCTTAATAGTGTATCATGTGAAGCAATGGACTTGGCATATAAAGTGGTGAAGAACAACTTATCTTATGACCTTGTTGAGTTATTATTGAGGCAATTCAACAAGAATATGGAAATTACCAAAACTTCCAAGAATAACCCATGCAAATTTGGTTCTCTGTTAACATGTTTATTATTTTATGTCCAGAAGTTATTCTCTTCCAAAGGCACTATAGTCTAGAGAAAATATGTGCATGTACTATACCAAATAAATGAATATATTGTAGAAATGGGAGAGAACGGTAGCATCATGGACAACTACTTTGATGTGTTCAAATATAAAATGAACAATAGGTTCAAGATACCTAAGAACTTAGTTGAGGACTACAAGGATGATGTGTGCTCCATGGTTGTTTGTGACAAGGTATACATCTAGGCAGTCAAGCTTAGAGTTGTGTGGGTCAAGCCTCTTGGCTATGAGGTAAACATTGATGAGACCAAGGATATTATTGAAGCCCTTATCAATGAACTTTTTGATCCCAAGGATTCTTGCTTTGGTACCTATAAAGAGGCTAAGGCAAGAATACAGCTAGAAATAAAGCTCCCACAGGTGGTTAACAAAGGGAAGAGGAGGATAGCCAAATTGAAATCTAGTGCACCTCTTATGTTAACTAAGGGTAAAGGTAAAGATGAGGAACAGGTAGAGGATGAAGAAGAATCAAAGGAAGAAGAAGAACCTTTGAAGAAAAAGGGCAAGGTGATCATCACCAACCCTACAAAGGCATCTACTGCAGTCTTCACAAGGAGGTCTCAGAAGAAAGGAAGTGACATTGTACTCAGCAGACTTCCACCCACCTTTCACGAAAAATTGAAACAAATGGAAGAAGGAGCTAGAATAAAAAATTTAAAATATTTTAAATATGAGATAAGGATAGAGGTAGAGTAGAAGCAAATTGAACTAGTGCTAAGAAAAATGGGTAAGTGGAAGTACTGACTAGACCAGATTGCCTCTCAAATATCTAATGAATTGCTAGAGAAAATAAAGCCAAAATGGGAGTTTTCCATGCAAATAGTAAAAGACATTTATGCACAAACCCTAAGGTAGTTACTACTATGTATATTAGATGTTGAGGTAAAAGAAACTTTAAAGAAAAATGAAGACAAATTTACCCTAAGGTTTAATACCTATTTAGTTTTGATCAAAGACATAGAGCATGTAGTTAAGAATGCTACAAACACTTGGAAGAACATTTATCATCTTCATAAACCAAGTGAATATCCAATTGAAGTAAAGGATGTTGATTAGGAAGAGGATAAGGAGAAAGATGAGGAGGAAAATGTTGAAGAAGTCTCATTTTGATAATGAGGAAGATGAAGAGGATCAAGGTGATGAAGCTACAGAGGAAGATAAGCAAGACAATAAGGAGACTAACCTAGTAAAGATAGTTGTTGCAGTCATTGCCTCACTTCCTCACTCCTTGAGCAAACCTTTGACTATATCAAGTATGGAGATAGCTTTAGTAAGTTTGGTTGTGACTACCACAGATACATCAAATGTCCAATCACTCTTGGCCCCAACATAGCTCAGCATATCATTGACAGAAGTGACTTCCACTTCTTCAACTGAGCTATAGACTCCCTCTTCATTTGTTGAGTTGAGTTCTTCAGTCATCACCTCTCCAATTTTGACTTCTTTAGTTTTGAATTCATCCATGGTAAGCTCTCCAGTTTTGTCTACTTCAATTTTGGATTCTACAATTTTGACTTCATCAATTTTGGATTCTTCTAGTATCTTTGTAAGTATTCCACCAGTAAGTGCTATATCAATTTTTACTGCAAGTTCGAGCATGTCCACTATTGTTTCCATTCCGGATACTAAAGCAATAAGTGCAAGGATAGTTGAACCTAAGGTTCAACCAAGTACAAAAATTTTGAAAGGAAAGGAGATAGAGGAAGATATAGATTTGGATGAGGAAATAGAAATTCCCAAATGGGATATCTACAATCTTTCTGCAGACCAAATGCACATATTTGGTGAACTCCTCCAGAAAAAGGCTAAGTAGCAAACATTAAGAGAGGAAAGAGATAGAGATTATAAGATTTTAGATGATGCTAAGAATATTTTGTCTAAGGCTATTAGAATTGAGGTTGATTCTTCTCAACCTATTTTGTTTCATCTTGGAGAGGTAATCCAAAAGTTTAATGAGGACATCGAAGGTTAAGAAAAACTAGTTGAAAAGGCTAAAAAGAAATTCAATAATAAAGTGTTGGAGCACATTTCTCAGAAAATAGCCATTCATTAAGTTAAGCTTTCAAAAAATTTGGTCAATCTTGAGGCGTCTTGTTCAAATGTGTCATCACTTTTTGCAAAACTATGTGATGTCACTGAGTATACCAAGGAATTTAGGGATAAATTATCCAAAATTGATATTGATCTTAAAGTAAGTGCTCAGCAGTTGCAACTTGACCCTAGTTCAAGCTCTACACATTTTAAGAAAATCATATTTTTGTCAAACTTGCAAGCTAAGTTGTTAAGAGAAGAAGTGAGGATTCATTCAACATTGGTTGATATATAAAATATGATCCTTCTAGTCATGGATTCTATGCAGAAACACATTGTATATTCAAAGACTTTGATTCATGATAACAACTTCTCTATTGCTGACCACATGATTGAATTATCAACAGAAGTACAAATTGCCATTCACACATGCAACGTATTGCAAGAAAACTAGGATAAAACTTTGGCAATTACCGTCAAGGTACACTCTAAATTCCTATCTCATTTTAGTGTCTCCATGTAAATATGTTAGAATAAATCTTGGGCATTATTGTCAAAAAGGGAGAGATGAGATATGGATGAGATATGGGGGAATAGTTACAGGGGGAGATATGTTATTATATGTACATAGTGGATCATATAGTATGTGGGAGAAATATGCTATGGTGAATAAATACTCTTTATATACCTTCCAAAGATCAATTTTGAAAAATCTCAAAAATAGACCAAGCTAGTATCACATGGTGATGAATACGAGGTATTTAGTTTTGGGCTAATAAGTGTTTTTGTCACTAATGCCAAAGGGGGAGATTGTTAACATATCAATCAAGTTTGTTATTAGTGACACAAACTTATTCACACTCTATACAATTCTTATTGAATAGTTTACAATGTTTGCGATGTAATTCAGTAGTCATCGAGTTCTACAATTCTACCAAGTCTTTTGGACTAATTCTAGTGGTTACCAGGCAGATTTAGTTAGTGTGAAGTTCAACATTTTATACTGGGCATTTAAGTGTATCCCAATTTTATCAAGTGGTTACCAAGTTCATAGTTCATGTGATGTGAAGTCTATGCTTACCGAGCATTGTAGTATCTATCAAGTTCACAATTCAGGTGATGCAAAGCTAGTGTAACCAAGCTACTTCATGGTAACCAAGTGATTCATTGTTTGTTGAGTTGCACAATATCTACAGAGTCACCAGTGTAGATCAAGTTCAAGACTACTTGAAAGTGATCAATATTGATCGAGCTTCTACGTCTACAAAGAGCATGATGATGCCAACTAGTGACAGTGGATGTCATGTATCAAAACCTCAACGAGTCAATCTTTAGAACCCAAGTATTTTCATGTGGGCCAACTTTGCAATATTTTTGTTAACTTGTGTCATGGCCAACTTTTTTATTTTGTAAATTGGATTGGTATATATATGTGATTTATTGTATCATATACAGTGTAATATGTATGGAAATGTAAGCAAGAGCAAGAAAGTGAAAGAATGTGAATGTGTAAGCATATGTATTGTGAATGTAGCAGATAAAGAATTATAAAAGCTATATCAGTACAAGGAGCAGTAGTGAAAAATCTATCACAGAAAGGTGATCAATACATTAAGGAATCTTTATCAGTAAGCTCAATTTCAAAATCAAAGATCTATTACTTCATCCTAACAAGTGAACCAATCAAAATACTCTAACAAGGTAGACCTAACAGTCTTTTCTAAATCTCTTTGTTGACTGCATAGTTCATTGTATGTTTATAAATCCTCTCACAAGGTGAACCTAGCAGTCCTATTTTCTTCTAACAAGGTAGATCATCAGAAGTGATCAATGTAAGCCTTAACAAGCCAACTTTATGCTGCAGTACTAAAGTTTGTGGGTATCATCCCCACCCTAGTTTTACTTTCTATTTGGAATGTTTCTGGGTCACCAAATCTTTGTGTTCAAGTATTGTGGATGCTTTCATGTTTTTAGTCTCTCATGCATGCAATTAGATCATATGTGATGAATTAAATGCTAATTAGTTTATTGGATTAAGAATTGAAATCGGTAGAAGTTTTAGAAGTTGTTGATTCAGCCCTTCCCTCTTAGTAACTTAGCATAGTCTTGAATGTTTCCAATAGGTATGATTTCTTTCCCTTTGACTCCATCACTCTTCTCTTCAATGCTCAATTGAAGCCTAACAGATTTATCTCCTTGCTCAGTTAGGCTTACCTCAGGGGTAGTTAGAGCTTGTTGCTCAGTTACTACTAGGGTAGATGAAAGATCTTTTTTTCCCCTTTCCTGCAATCAACAAAGGTAAAATTTCTTTTCCTTCCTCTTCACCACTTGGTTGAACTATTTTCAACTTGGTAGACTACAACTCAAAGCTTGGTGGAATAAGGGCTTGGCCCAAAGTGGTTAGAAGAGATGTCATGACTTCTGTTGTAATTTTCTTATGATTAGACTCTTCAATGGTTTGAACCCCTAGTAGATCTCCCTCTTCTTTTATATCAAAAATTTTTTCCACATATTAGATGTGGATTGTACAACATCCTCAACTTTCTTGGATAAAATATGAAAAGATTTAAAAATAGGAGTCTATTTTTTTCCATATTTTGACATTGCCCCCTTTAATTCCTTCTTAGAGAGATTTGGCATTAGTTTCCTTAGATTCTTTTCTCTAATGTCCTTCTTTGATTTGATTTTATTAGTCCAATGGTGAGAAAACAATTTTAGTAGGGCTTTAGGAGCATGACCTCTTAGTTCAGAGGGGTCATACTTCCATCTACCTATTTTCTCCACTAATGCATCTTCAATCTATTTCTGCTCCTCTTTATTTCTGGAATCATATTTGAAGAATTTGAATCTTGCCATTCCACTTCCTTCCCTTATTGATTTATGGTGTTTCTCAAGAGTAGGTGGGGGATTCTTTAGTGAGATTATAAGAGTGTTATCTTCATCTTCATCATCATCATCATCCAGCCTCAATTTCTTTCTTGGCTTCCTACGCTTGGTGACAGTAACCACAGGAGTAGAAGACCTTGTTGATCTTCTTTAATGGTGTTTTTTCCTTCTTCTTTGAAGGTTCCTCTAATTCCTCTTCTTCATGATCACCTTCCTCTTCCTATTCCTCTTCTACATCATTACCTTTACCCTTGGTAAGCATAAGAGGGGTATTAGATTTAGCAAATTTTTTCTCAAGGTTTTCAATCCTTTTTTTCCCTCTTTTAAAAATTTGAGAAATCTAAATCTCAAGTGAGATTATGGTTTTTGCTTCTTCAAAAGTTCCAAAATAAGTAGCATTTATTCTACATCATTACCTTTACCCTTGGCAAGCATAAGAGGGGTATTAGATTTAGAAAATTTCTTCTCAAGGTTTTCAATCCTTTTTTTCCCCTTCTAAAAATTTGAGAAGTTTGAATCTCAAGTGAGATTATGGATTTTGCTTCTTCAAAAGTTCCAAAATAAGTAGCCATAGGATCCATTGGTTCATTGATAAGGGCTTCAATGAAGTCTCTTATTTCATCAATGTTAACTTCATAACCCAATGGTTTCACCCATGCAATCCTAAGTCTGACTGCTTGAATATGAACATTGTCACAGTCAAACAAAAACATATGTATTGCTCATACTCATTAAATAATTTCTTAGGGATCCTAAACCTATTTTTCATCTTCTCTATGAAGTTCTCAAAATATGCATCCATGGTTCCATCAAAATTCTCACCCATTTCACTAATGAAATTATTAATCTGATATAGTACAGGTGTGCCCTTCTTCCATACAACATTTCCTTTAGATGGAAAGAATTTTTTTACTTATAAAAGTAAACAAATTAGAAGAGAGCCAAAGTTACATGAACTGTTCCTAAAATCTTGGATGCTCTCCATGTTCTTTCTCAAATGACACATTCTTCTTTACCATCTTGTATGTTAGGTCAGCTGCTTCATAAGGAACAATGTTGGGTTGGCTTGAACTGTAGAACTTGTGAGCTATGACATGAATTTCAAGCTTGATCTCCATATCAGTAACATTATTTAATTGCATGCCTATTTCATCCCATTTAGCTAGGGTTACCTTAGATAGTTGTCCTCATTCTATGGTTTTGGTTGCCTTAGACTTTTCTAGCATTGGGTAACCAGTAATTTGATGGATCATCTTCTTGATGATTGTGACTGGTTGCTCAAACCAGAAGTTCATGTTTGTGACTCATCTTAATACAAACCTTATCCACTTCACTTGAAATTTCCTCAACATATGAAGGATGTGGCTCAATCTCTTAACATCTAGATGTTTATGTTCGTGTTTCAACCTTCTATTCTCACACAATGCACTATATGCTTGATCTAGCTGAAATTACCCAATTCTTGAATTGAACAATGATTATAAGTCCTTATATCATGAATTAGGAGTACCTTCAGAGGGATGGTCGAGTGTGCTCCCTTAGGATCCTTTTCTTCAGTGATTGTAGGGTATAGTTTGAAATTAGGTTCTTTGCAATCTACATTCTTGACCAACATTTCAAAACCCTTCCTGACATTTGAGCTTGATGAAGTTTTCATGATGCACAATTAATGAAGAACTTTAGATAGTGAACTTGCATGCATGCTTAGGTCATCAACAAATTCTCTTTCGATTTCTCAAGGGCTTGAAGAATACTCTACATAGTTTGATCTCTAAATTCACAATGAAATAATAATCCTTTGATTTCTCCTTTATCAAAATTTTAACCCCTAGGGCCTCATAAATGCTCTATACTATGGTAGGTGAAATAAGCTTGGATAGAACTAGCTGTCAACCTGATTTTTCTTGGTTAAGTCATATGACTCGGTTGAGTCATGGAACCTAGCCTTTCTTAGTTATGCATGAAGAATAACTCAATAAGGACTTTCTCACTTGCTTGACTAGAATTAGTGTAGGATCTTATTTTTCTCACAACTCTAGTGATATCCTTATATGTTTATTCAAAGGTGATTGAATCACCTAACTCATTGACTTGGGTGTTATTAAATTCTGAGTATTGACTTGAACTTTTAGGAAATTTCCTTACCCATTGCTGATTTTTTTGAGACTTGATCTCATCAATCTTGGTCTTGCCTTTGTTTTCTTCATTAGTATTTACAGTAGCTATATTCATGTAGTACCTTTCCAAATGACCAAGTCCTTTACGTACATAGCATCTTTTGGTAGGATTCCTTTTTATGAAGTGAGTCCTCGTACAGTTTGCTCCAATGTGTCCATATTCTCCACATAGATAACATATGTACCATGTGTTGTAATCCCAACTAATAAATGTTCCTTTTCTTGGTCCAATGTTCCATTGCTTTCTTTTTCATTCCAAGGATTTATAACCTTTATTGTAGCATGTAAAGAATTTTCCTTCAAACTTATTGCAACTATAGCAGTTTCCATTGAATTTTGACTTTCCATTACTCTAGCATTTTTTTGATGAGTTTTCTATCTTTCCACAATGATTGCATGCAAGTCTTTTGTTCTTTTGAGCTCCTTTTTGTGATGATTCTCCTTGTTCTGTGTTACCAATCATGTTTTCCCTTTGTGTCTTTACTAAGGTAGTTCAGCCAACTAATTCATGGTTTCTTGTGATCTCATCATTATTTCATTGGTTTCTTTCTTTGTTCTAAGATCATTCTTGAGTCTATCATTTTATGCCCTTAAATTGATGACTTCTTGATTTTCACTATTAAGTTGATTTGTCATATATGCCTGATGTACTGATAGCTAGTGGATTTCATTGTCCTTTTCTTCTAGTCATGTGCTTAGTATTATTTTATCTTCTTCTTCCATCACTTTATGATCTTCATCTCGGTTCTTTTATTCCATGACTTCATATATCTTGACTAAATGAATCTCTTGTTTTATTTTCAATTTTATGACTTCTTCTTGCAAAATGAGGTTCCTTCCAAGTAGATCTTCTATAGTTGCATCCACTTCATCTAAAATCCTTTCTTTGCAAATATCTTCAAATATTTCTTCTGTGTATAGATATTCATTCATGTGTACTGCTAATTATTTTCTTCTTTTCAAGGATTGAGAGAGTTGATTCTTCAGTTTCTTTATTTGTTCCAAGACCACATGTAGATCCAGCTATTCATTCTCAATGGCTTTCTCTAGCTTGTACACTTCCATTTATTCTAATATTTCCTATGAAGTTGTTAAACTTATGATAAGAGAACATTTCTTTGATACCAATCATTGGAAATGTAATGATGACCGAGTGACTGAGAGGGGGGGTGAATTAGGAACCACTTTAAAACTTTTTTCACTTACTCCCACTTTATTAGATTATCTGATCTACTTGCATGTATGGAATGTAAAGAAATAAAGAAACAGCACCATAAAAATTTGACACAATATTTGGTAACCCATAACCCCTCCAAGGAGAAGGTAAAACTAGGATGGAGGTGATGTCTGTAGACACCTAAATTTGATTACATTGCTTTGGTAATCCTATTTAGTTATCTCTAAAGGCATCATTAATTAAATTCTTATTTAATTAATCCTTTGCCATCCCCTAGCTGATTAATTTAATTAATTATCTATAGTCCTAATTGATAAATCAAATAACCTATTATTTATCAATTAAATCCTATTCTTCTATCTAATTCCAAAATCCCCATTTATTAAATAAATCTATTTGATAAATAAAATCCTCAAATCTAATAACCCCTAACCTATCCTAAATCCCCCTTTTAGCCTAATCCACCCCATCCACCCATACTAACCAAGCTTAGCCACTAACTCACCCACCCTCATGAATGCCATCCACTTGCAAATCTCTAACATCCCTAATATAATCCTAAACCCAAGCCTAATCCACCCCCTAATGTTGTCACATTCCCTAAGCAAGCTTAAGACTTTCCTAACCCAAGGAAAGTCAACAATCTCAACTCCCTCCAAAATATCCCAACCACCCAACAATGAATGCTCTTACAAAAGCCATAAAGACTCTTACAAGCTCTTACAAGCCATAATGAAGGGTATTTATGAAGATATTATACTTTGAGCCTCCTTTTTTGACTCATCCTTCCCCTTTCCTCCATCCACTCACCTTGTGACATGTGTCACTCTTTGATTGGTGCTAAATAAGCACAATCCATGTGCTCCCTTTTGAGTGCATCCTAGCCCTCCTTAAGCTTTCATCTTTCCTTCCATCTTAGCCCTCCATCCCTCAAGCCCTTAGCCTTTAAATTGAATCCCCTCCCAAGCCATTTCATCACAATCCATCAAGTAAAGTTATAATGCCATTTTGAAGCCAAATCCATACTTTTGCATGCATCCACACCAAAAATCCCAAAAATCTCCATTGAAGCTAGTTTGAAGCTTGAGCATACATCCCAAATCCTATCAAATAGACTCATCCCTAAATCAAGTGACCATCCTCATTGGGAGAGCCATTCCATGGCTCATATTCTCATTTGAGGGTTTCACTTTGTCTCTCATATATGTTATGGTTTTTATGCTAGTTAATGCTTTTGTTCTTTTAATAGATTAGTATTTCTTGCTAACATATTTCTCATACACAATGTCCACAATGCTTCACTACTACAATAATAAAGTTGGCCAGTTAGGACTTACAATTGATCACTTCTAGTGATCTACTCAATTAAGAGTAAGTAGGACTACTAGGTTCACCTTTTGAAAGGCTTTATACAGTACAATAAAGTATTCACTCAGTTAAGAGATTCTGCAAGGACTGTTAGATCCACCTGGTTAGAGGATTTTAGACTAATACACCTATTAGGATGAATCAGTAGGTTGATCTTTGCTTTGTAACTTTGTTTGTTGATGAAGATCCTTTGAATAATATAGTGATCACCTAACTATTATAGATAAGTCTCTTCTTTGCCTTGGTACCACTTAATAGCCTCCTAATCAATATTTGCTTCCCTTATCCATATTCACTTGTAATAATGTAACTCTATGATATATATGGATGAAACAAGATGTCTTCCTTATATATTGATCCAAATAATAACTCTTCATTAGGTCGACTATAATAGAAATTCAGTAATTTCAAAAACAATTACCAAGTTGGCTCAATGTTGATACTTGGGTCCAATAGCTTACTTGGGTATATGGAGATACTTGGACAACACTGTCAACTTGGCTAACTCTAGTACTCGGTTGACTCTAGATACTCAATTCACATTGATCACATAGAAAACTTAAGTGGCTCGATTTACACTTATCTTCCTACTCGATTCTCACTCAAAAATTGGAATGCTAAAATTACTCACTTTACACTAGAGCTCAGTTGATAGTGTTAGCTTTGTTTATACATGAGCTCGATTAACACTTTTTTGTCTGGTAGCTTAGTCTATACTGAATTCCATAATGACTTAAGTGTTTTGGTGCCAATTGACAATATGTCTTGCCATAGGATAAACAAAGAAAAGTCAATCAAATTTGAGATCTAGGAATGCAGATCTAAAATCCAAACTTACCAAGGTGACATCTAAACTAGAGACTATCAAGCTACAATATACAAAACTTGAGAAGTCTAACACTACTGTTAAAGGGGAGCTTACACAAACCAAGAAACATCTTGAGAATTTATATTCTAGCACTCAATAGCTTTATGAGAATATTATGAAACAGTGACATGTTTATGACAAGAAAAGAATTGGATATGTTGAAGGAGAATTGTCTATAGGATCTGAAGTTACTGAGGAACTAGATCTAGTGAACCAATAATGTGAACAGCAAGAAGACTTGGACAATGAAGTAACTAATCAACCTAAGCAACCTAAATAAATGAAGACACAATTTAATGGAAGATTCCTTGCATGTAGTCAGCTTGGACACATGAAGAAGGACTATACAGGTAGGTATTCTAAAACCTTTTTTGGTTATTGTTATAGTTATTTTGATTATGGGCAAAGAGTTAATGAACGTAGAAAACCTAGATATAATAATAATAATGGAATGTATGCAAGTACTAACCCTACAAATAGTAGATTATTAGGAGAAACAAATTTCATAGAAAATAGAGTTATGTGTTATAAGTGCAACAATTTTGGACATATTGCTAGGGATTGAAAATCAATGAATAATCAATTTGGACCTAGATATGGAAACAATGTGATAGCATGTCAGATTTGCAAAAATTTGGGACATAAAATAAGATTTTTTTGAATAAAAAATATGAGAATTCCAAGTATGATATCAAAAAATATGAACTATAGGAGGAATTCATACAACAATGTAAAAAGGAATGAAATTAGCAATGAAAGACAAAGAAAATGTGAAAGAAAATGCAGAAAACTTCAATGAAATATTTTTTAAGGAAAAGACACCTACAAGCACACAAATATGGGTTGAGACAAAAAATGAAACATCTGAGAAGAAGTTAACATTAGTTGTAGTAGCTAACAAACCCTTATTAACTTAAGCAATCAATTCGTTAGAGAAAAACAAGAGATCACACCAAAAAATAATTAGACCTTGAAATGGTGATATGAATATTTGTTCACTTAGGAGAAGCATGTACATGATGTTTGAAAGCTATATTTAAGAGTGCATTAATATCCAATTTCATATTTGAGTTTGAGAAATAAATTATGTTTACTAGTTATAGTGGCAACTTTTTAAGTGTGCATACTAGCACAATTAATGCAAATCCAATTTGTGGTGAATCAAAGGACTCAAATCAAGTAATCAGCCATAATTCAAGCTTTTGGTGCCAAAAAATATCTTTGGAGGATATTGAAGACTGATTTGATGGATATTTAAAGTGTTTGAGAAGCAATTTTAGCTAGGTTTACGAAAAATCTCTAATCTCACAACTTCAAGGTATTTATCATCATAGTTGAGAGTTAACTGTGAAGTCATTTGAAATTTTTAAGATGGATTCCTCTTTTCTTCATGATATTATGGAAAACCCTAGAGATAAGTTCAAAACAAGTTCAATTACACAATTGGGAGATTACCCTGCTAGAGCATTCTCGCAAATTCAAGATGGAGTTGTAATTGTGGAAGATGTGCAATCATACATCCATTGTAAATTTGAAACCCTATGAGATACTAAAATTTTAAAGGAATTTGAGAAGATTTAAAAGCAATACATGATCTTTAAGGATGAGTTCAACTATATAGGTCAATTGAGGATTGGACAATTTCCATTTCACCATGAATTTGACAATGAAGAGTGGGCAAGAATCATTCAAATAATAATTCATGAGAAAAAATTTTGGATAGGAGAACAAGTAGTTGAGATAATAAGTGACCTAATTTATGAGGTGATTGGACTAAGAAATAGGAGTAGAATACATATAAATGAGAAAATTGTGAAGAGTAGTTGAAACTAATACTAAGACCAAGTGGAATGGTAGAGGTATGATGTTGAGTCTAATTCAACAAGATGATGTGAGATTTATCTGAAAAATCTCAGATGATTCTGATCTCTACAGAAGATGAAGTCTCTTTAGAATTCATTAATGTTACATATAAGATGTGTATCAATAGAATTGAAGTTAATCTTTGGGAGATTTTGAAGCCACAACTTCTTTATAACCTGGAAAGAATCAAGGAAAATAAGTATGCACCTTTATATTTGGGTCTCTAATAACATATCTATTCTTTCATGTCATGAAAAGATTCCCAAATATGCCATAGTCAGAATGGAAATCAAATAAGTGTACAATGAAATTGGTGAGCTACTTCTATAGGAAAACATGTGAGGACTATATGATTATGACTATAAACAATTTTATAAGATCATTCCATGAGATGAAGAGCATAGTAAGGAGACCAAAGTCGGTTGTTGAGAGATAGAAGAAGAAAATATATTTTATGGATGAAACTAACAAGACATGTATGGAGGCAGTTTTTACTAGAGTCATGTTTGTTAACCCCTTGGGTTATGAAGTAACTAAGGCATAAATAATTGATTATTTGAAAGAAGTGTTGAAGGAAGATGTTGTTGATGAGAGTGAGAAATGGGGAACAACAAAAAAAATATTGGTTGAGGCACAAAAATTGTCAATATCTAAGGTATCCAAGAAAAACATTAGAGAATGTTGTGAAGAAAATGCTTAAGGAAATAGGGGCGACAAAAGAAGACTATGTGGGGGAAAAAATGATAATAGTAGAGATGAAAGCAACATGCTAAAGTTTATCTATTGCACTTAGTTATCCACCATGAGCAACACCTACCAATGCAACACCTATCAGTGTTATACCATTTGTTGTAGAAGCTAAACTAGTTGAGGAAGAGGAAGATTTGATAGTGATCAATGACCTAAAAATAAGCCAAAGGTGTTAATGACCTATGTTGGAAAGAAGGCTACAATAGAAGAAAAAGAAAGCACACCAAGGAAGATGAAAGGGTAGATTACCTCACCTCAATCTCAACCACAAACAAAACACCAGCCACAATAAGGAGAGAGCAGTGAGAGGGAAAAGAGGAGATGGAAACCATAAATTGGCATAATAAATCAAACGATAATTAAAGATGGAAATATAACACAGCTAAATAATTACTATGATTTATATAACCCTTCATGCAAGAGGTAGTTGGAGAATGCATTAATAAGATGCATGATTGATTTTAACAACTTTTTGTACATGTACATAGAAATATACCTAAGGAGTTATATAATAGATTGGATAAGAAAAAGGCTAGAACTAAGGAAGAGGATAAGAAGATAAGGAAGCAAGCCATTAGAAAGCTTTGTGACATTAAGAGTGATGAAAAAATTGAAGCAATCTTGTAGAAGATTGAACCATTACTAAGAAACAAGAAAAGGTCAATATTGATTATAATAGAAGAGTATGAACTTGTGATCAAGGAGACTAAGTTGGTAGTAGTGAAAGTAATGATAGAGTCTACATATACTCCAGCAATAGTACTATAAAAAGATGAGCAAGACAATACAACAATGGATATTGAGAATGTACCTAATGTGCAAGATGACACCATGATGATAGGGGGAGAAACAATCACTGTAGACAATAGTGAAGATCCTTTTTCTAGTACAAAGAATGACCCCTTTATAGGAAAAAAGGACCATGAAGTTGGAAATTTGGAAATAGTCCACATTGAAGATTACTCTAGTTCAAAAGAAGAAGAGGATAAAATGAGTAAACAAGATTCTACAGTTGTGTGTGGATAAGTAACACCTATAGAATTATCCCTAAGACTTAGTGTTGTGAGTGAGGATTTTTTCCACTCACCAAACTAGTCATACATAATTGATAAATTTACATCCAACACTATTTATTTGAAGAAGATGAAAAGAGAAGAAGAAAAGATAGAAAAAGTGCAAGAATGGAACAATGAAATGGACATCTAGCCATCACAACCACCAGAAAAACAAAAACCTACATATGAAGAGAGGAAGATAACAGTTGTGCATACACTTGCTAAGGCAGTAGAGACAACACAAGCTAATACTTCAAGATCCCTACTTGAAGCACTAATCACATATTTTCCACAAGATGTTACCAAAATAATTGATGGTAACATGTATATTCAAAAGTATGTGCACTTGATAGGGTTTTCACTTGGAAAGATTGCAGAAGAATTAGGCAAAATGAGTAAGAGTGCCTTGGGCACACTTGAGAAGACAACAAGGAAATTGCAAGATGTCACTCATATCTAGATCAATGAACCTAACATAGAGAAGAGAGCAAAGAAAGGAATGACAGAATTTGATAAAAGGTTTTCTACACTAGTTGAAGTTTCCACAACAAAATCTCAAGCTACTCATTATACAAAGTTATTTAACATTGATTGCAATAACATTGTTGAAGACTTAGCAATTCTTGACACTTCTATCAATGAACCTAGAAGATGCCTACCAAAAGGTAAAGAATTGTATGGTAAATGTGCTCTATATGTTGAGTACACAAAAGGCATTGAAAAAGAAATTAAGGACAAGAAGACATAGTTGATGAGCATTTTGAATGAATTGAAAAATTTAGATGCTCATATCATAGACTTGGAGACAAGGATAAGCAGTGCTCATGATGACCTAAGGCTACTTGAGTTGTAGAAGGATAGAACCATAAAGAATTTTTCATTGTTAAGGGGACATCCAACATTGAAATTGATCATGTGCAGAGGTAGCTTAAGGGATGTATAGATGTAAAAGAATCTTTTGCCAATTTTTTTTATTTTGATATTAATATAGTGGAAGTAGCATCATATGGATTATGTGCATTGATTAGTATATGTGAAGCAATAAAGGATACATGGGAGAAAGAGTTTAAAATCTTGAAGAAGAACTTTGGAGAGTGAATGGCACTCATTAACAGTTAGCAAGCTTGATGAAGAAGAAGCGGTAAAAAAAAAATGACATGTATATAAAATTTTGTCTCACCTTTTCCATTGATGTCAAAGGGCGAGAGTACTAAGGAACATTGTAAATTGTTATGTGTACTTTATTGTAAAGATTTATAAGTAGGATCAGTATATTAAAAGGGGGAGTAAAGTATGAATATAAGATGAAGATGATCCACATTTTTTGAAATTTTCATAAGGCCGCACTTTTGAAGTTTCCTAACTTAGCCAATTTTCCCACATGTTGCCATCAATGCCAAAGGGGAAGATTGTTGGAAATTTAGCTAGGAGGATATGTAAGGATGATATAGGGTTGTCATTTATTGAAACATATACCTATTATGAAGAAGGAAAAACATAATATTAAGTTTTGGATACTTGGACTTAGAAAATTGTCTAAGTATTATTCAAGAAAATAGTGAACACTTATACATTTTGCTTTAGCACAATTTATTGAAAGAAATTGAGGGAAGTAATTACATGATGTAATGAGCATGTGGTTAAAAGATCTAAAGAATTTTTGATGCATGGATAGAGTTATGAACAGCTTTCTAGGTACAGGTTATAACAAGCTAAACAAAGCAGATAACAAAGTAAAGATATTTTGATTAAGAGATTTTTTTGGTTTATCAAAACAATGACTTAACAAGGTTGGGACAACATTCTAGATGTTATCCCTCACTTAGCAAAAACTAATTTCAAGTTTTGTAAAGCATGCAAGGAATTGAAGGCTGACTAGCTAAGCAATTAGGTATAAAGGAAGATAGATTTTTATTTGTAAGAGTGTGGCATTGTATTGTAATGATATAATGTTTGAATGCTCACATTGTATGATCAGTATTGATATGAACTTGATGATAGTACAGTACATTACGATAATACCCCAAAATTGGCTCATTGCCATGATCACCTATTCTGGTCTGTTTTAATCAATCCTAAAGTCCTATCTCATTAGGCAATTCTCATTTTGATTGTCACCAAATGACTTATTTGTCAAATGCAAAAAACCTCAATCTGCATTAATCATACTCTCTATTTAATTCCTAAAGTATCAACTCATATTAGTCACATTAAACCTATTAAGATTTAATTTAATTTAAAGTTTTTATACTTTAATTAAATTAAATTATCACCTAAGGCTACTGTACTAAGGGATTAAATTTATTTAATTTAATAATTATGCTTATTTTAATTAATTGAATATGATTATTCAATTAAATAGAAAATGCATTTATGAGATCATATCTCACTTTATTAAATTAAATAACATCTTCAAAATCATCTCTTCAGTTCTAAATGGAAACTTTGAGTGAACTACTTCTCGAAATTAGAATCAATCCAGTTGACTTGCTCTCACACTTATGACAAGTTCAGTTAAAATATTTATCACACTTAGATTAGAAATAGTTCACTTCATCTGCACAAGGAAGTTTCCATTTCAACTGAATCTTCTATCTAATCCTAACTGTTCATCAAGAGTGATCCTAACTGTTGATGGATTTCAAGAATTCTATTTAAGGGACTCATAATTCCTCATTACAGAGGTTGGATTTTTATGCTATTGAATCTCTACTAAATTGCATACTCATTTAAGTTTAATATTTTCATAAAGCTCTCATTTTCTTAGATTAATATCATTTAGAAATTATATGCATTCATTTAGTTAATTCTATTTATATGTTCTTAGATTAATTGCATAATCATTTAGATTACTTGCATGTGCATATAGATTAATCATTTTAAACCCTTGGTTCTAGATGGTCTGATTGCCTATACCTCAAATCTGAGAGCATAAATAGGAAAAATCCACCTAGATAGAAGGCAATAGGTCATCTTGCAGAACTCCTTTTGGGTGAACAATCTCATGTTCATTCTAGGATGAATTCGCATATAAAGACCATGTTGAAGTGTGTGTGTTAAACGAAGGCCACATTTACACATATACATTTATGGCGCCCACCATGGGGCCAAGGAAATCAATTTCTCTGGCCTCATTTTCTTTTTTTTCTTTTTTTAGCATTTTGTCTGTACTATTACATGCAGTCACCCGAATCTTTGCGCAAGACATTCCATTTTTGCATGAGGATTTGAAGGTTCTCGCATGAAGTTTTAAACCATATCATGAAAAAGAGTGCCCTATTGTGCAAGTCTTCATATGGCATATCATTTTCTCATGTGACTCGATGAAAGATTTCACACAACCCTATGCAAGATTTCGTGCAAAATTCTGCAACACCAAGTTCAATTTTATCACTTTTCAGCATTTTGTTTGTTCAATTTTTCTAACGTGTTTTTCTTTGGATCTTTATTATTCTATTTCTTTGGTTTTCTATAGCTTAACTATTGTCTATAGGATGTTTTGACGAAGATTCCATATAAAACCCACTCAGAAAAAAATTGACCCTTATTTGCAAGATGATTGCTGAAGATACGTTTAACGAATACTATTTTTAAAAAACCCACAAAACAACATATCTTCTTTCTTGTTTTCAAAACATAGATTAATTAGGGCTTGTGAACTTCCTAGGGTGCAAGACATAAGAATAGGGGATTATGCTCTTCACCACTTGGAGGTCATGATCAAGGGTGAATCAAAAACCTAGATGCTTCTAAAAGATGGCATTCTCAAGAAGGCAAGCAGCTTAGTCATTCTCTAGTACGAATCCTTTTTTCTATGAAGAGATGATGGTTTCCTTTTAGGGAATCAGAATCTTAAGAAAGGACAAGTCTGGATTGATTAAGATAAGTCAGTAAATTAACTTGTTTTGTGTGTTTGAATGAGAAAGTAAGGTAGAGGAGTATGCTCTTTCCCCTTAAGGGAAATCAGAAACTTTGACCCTTGCCTTCGAATCACCAGTCTGAGTCAATCCTTTAGAGGGCATCCAACCTCTGGGAATGACCCAAGTGAGCACACTCCTTTTGTCAGAGATTCCAACTCACTATAATCAGGATTTTTTGTAGAGTGAAAGACTCCAAAGCCAGATTAATTTATTTCCCTTAATTCTTGATATTGCATATCAAGAGGAAGTTCTATCTATTTTATTGCTCGGCACTAGCCCCATTCTTGCTAAGCAAGTGTGTGCACTCTCAGATGCTAGTGTGGGCTACTAGTCTCAACTATTCTTGTGGAGCCACTGGGAATTAATAGGAATAGAAGCCAAGTAAAAACCTCTTAGTTAGAAGCTACCCAGTTCACCTCCAAAAGGAGGTATAATATTTGTGCAAGGAGGGAGAAGAATCTCTCCTATAGAACTCACCATAGGCATGCTACTGGATGTTTTAAGGTGGTATAAGTGTGTGTCCCTACCACAAGGGTGCTCATTTAGCATATACTATTGAGTCCTTTGAACATACCAAAAACACGAGCACCTTCTAGGGGGTGACATGACTGTGTGAGGTACATGCATGCGCATAAGATGTGGGACAAAGGTTTTGCCTTCTCTACCATTTTATGTTTCCAAGGATAAAGCGTGTTTGTTATCGAGTCTTCAACATGTCCAAACCTGATAAAACAAACTAAAGAGTCAAGACTCCCCTATCCCTCTGAGTTGTTTTTTCCTTAGTTGGATTGTATTCGACTATTGATTGCTTCCCAATGTCTTGTTTAAAAACTCTATGCCTTGGTTGAAACCTAAACACTATCCAAACAATTTTCAGAGTTAACCTTGTTGTCTATCCAAAAAATTAGTCCAACTAGTTCGTCTAATCTATCCAAATAGTTAAGAAATCTTTTTGAAATCCAACACTGTTGTCAATATGGTAATAATTCCGTGCATAGTCTTGCTTTCTTCATGCAAGAATTCACCTTTTCGAGCGAGCTGGTTCAAGTCTTCATGCAAGAACTTGTGTATGCCCACATGAGATCTTACCAACTGTCTTTGTTGGTCTTGTCACTTCTTCACACGAGCCAAAGAAAGTCTTCACATGAATTTAAATTGCTATTCTCAGTCTTTCCATGACCCGATAAACTTTCTTGCATGACTCAGAGAATCTTCGCAAAAGGTCTTGTTCTAAAACTATCAAATCAGCTTATTCAACCAATCTGCGATCTGCATTCAATCTGATTCCTACATTGAGTTGTCCCTTCTCTATCTATACACAATCATGAATAGTGGCATTTAGCTTAAACTAAAGGTTTGTGATCTGCATTTTGACTAGTATGATCCTTTAGTTCTCTAGATTCTCGTTCTTTAGTGCTTTTCATACTCTGTGTTATGATGGTCATAACATTTGGTTGTTCTAGCCTTCAAATCAAACTATTTGTGCCTTAGTATACAACATTCTTGTTTTGTCCTGTTGAGACTAAGTTTTAGTGTGGTCCTTGTCCAAGTTCTTGCTTTTTGTCCTTATCTATGACTATCACAACAAGGAGAGGCAACATGTTTTATCCTCTTAGACTTGGGTGAGGTCATGCTAGGGGTCATAATCGTGACAGAGGTCACTTACCTTTTGTTACACAACTTGCATCCAATTTGTCTAGTGAGGCATCTTCATGATCTCTCTCACCTATCAGGTCACTTCAAGTTCAGCGAAGATTTTCCATAAACCTACAACAAACTAGGAATCCTTTGTATCAAGAGGATCCTAAGACTAGTAGAGGTCCTGTATCTCCAAACACAATGTCTAACTTCCTTTTCAAAGGACCTTTCAAAATACAACATATTGAAACTGAATAGGTTCCTACAATGACGAATCGTGAACCTCGACATGGTAGTCATAGTAGACATCAAGAACCACCTAGGAATGATAAAGAGAAAGAGAAAGGCCATGATACCGATGAGGAATAGGAAGAGGTGGAAATACTCCCTGAACACATAGCAAAATGTAAAAGAGACAAAAACTTTCAAAAGGTCATGGGAATCCTACTCAATGAAGAGAAAGAAAAGTACTTTCTCAAACTTGACCAAGAGGGAGCTAAGTTGCCCTCTCATTTCAATGTGGAAACCATCATCACGCATGAAGAAGAAACTGAGACTTGCAAACTCCAGAAACAACTAAAAATTATGCAAGACCAACTAGCTCAGATGATGCATGAGAAAGAGAAACCTGCATAAACATACACATTAGATGCTCATTGTCCATTTCCTTTTGACAAGAGCATAAACATGCCTCCTTTCCCATGAGGCATAGAGCTACCTAAGTACGACAAGTACTTTGGCACCACTTATCCCCAAGATCACTTGCAAGAATTTGGCACCTTGTCTATGGAGTTTATACACGATTAGACATACCTCATGCATTTATTCCTCGAAAACCTAGGTGGTCAAGCTTTGGAGTGGTTCTCACACTTACCTCCCAATATCAAGACGTTTGATGAAATTGCCAACTTATTTTTCCAAAAGTATTATCATAACATTCAACACCCTATCAACATTTGAGATCTATGTAACCTTAAGTAGAAAGTGGGAGAACCTTTTCTCACATTCCTCCAATGGTGGAGACAACTATAAACTAAATATTCATGCAAGATTCTAGAAATAGAAAAGCTTGACATTTTCATTGATAATCTTTTACTTGATTTTGAGTATAGAGTCCAACTTCAAGGTTTGCATACCTTTGAAGACATGATCACATAGGCTATCCACATCGAGGAATTTATGGTCAAGAAAGGTGAACTCACTCTTCAAAAGGACACAAAACAAGGTTCCACCTCCAACAAGGATAAAACCAAATATGTCAACAAGAACTGAGAAATTGTGCACAATGAAGTTGTTGACAATGTCACTCCCAAACCTGCTAAGGCAGCATTTAATCTCACGGACGGTCTCAATGTGGCCAAAAATGCTGAGAAGCCTCCTCTTAACAACAAGACATCTGGGAGTAAACTGAGAAACTCATGGGCCACACATCCTAAGTGAGAGTATACACCCCTAGGTAGACCTTTGGTGTTGTGTACAATACATTGCTACAACACAAGTTTATTTCACCAATGGATAACCCTCATCCCTATGATCCACAACCACGTCCACCATGCTGGAATGAAACCTCATTCTATGAGTATCACCAAAATAAGGGACACAAAACTAGCAACTGCATAAACTTGTGCCATAAAGTCCAAGACATGATTGATGTTGGTGAACTTGCGGTAGATGGACATAACAAAAAATTGGATCACAAGGCATTCAAAGAGCCTTTCCCAACCTATGAAAAAGGAGAGACTTCAAAACCAAAACCCAACAACAAGGTCAACTATGCATATTCCAATGATAACTATGTGATTAACATGGTTGAACTTGTGGCTTCTGAATATTGTGACATCATTACCATTAAGGGAAAACAAGATAACAATAAACCCAAGACACCATTTGTCTTGAGGGGCCCTACTTCCAACACAACAGATAACACACCTTTGCAACACTATGCTAATGTTGTTACTCACTCTCACACCAAGTTGGTTCTTAAAGGCCATGTGCCTTCTACTCATGATCATGAACAACATAAAGACAAAGCCCTTGCTAGTCTATTTGGCAAAAGTGTGAAACTCACAACAAACTCAACGGCAACCAGTTACAGTGTTCTCGATCAACTAAAATGAACTAATGCTCAGATATCCATCTTTGAGCTACTTAAAATCTTGCCTACTCATAGGCAAATTCTGGACAAAGCCCTCACTGAGGCAAATGTTCCTCAAGATCTTAATCTTGAGTGATTTCAATCCATGGTAGGTCACCTAACCTCACCTTATCTTATGACCTTCTTTGAGGAGGCTAATAACTCACTGAGTCACCCACACAATCATCCTCTACACATCGAGGTTATGATCCATCAGACACATGTTCGTCGGGTACTCATTGATAACGGCATTGGCCTAAACATTGTCTCTGTTGCTTTGCTTATACAATTGAATTATTCTGAGGACTCTATTGATCCTCAATGCAAGATCACCATCAAAGTGTATGATGAAGTGGAACAAAAGTCTTGAGGTCTTGTGGTCTTACCCATTCGCATTGGTCCTGTAGAAAGGGATGTCACCTGTCAAGTGCTCGACATTCCCTTGGCTTACAACATTCTATTAGGATGGCCATGGATACATGAGATGCACATTGTGCCATCCACATATCACCAATGCATCAAATTCTTGTTTCATGGCTCCGAAGTTACTATTCCTGCCACTACTAGCTATACCTACAATATGCTCAAAGCTACTGAAACAATTGTTCCTGCTAATTGAGAATCCATTGATTATCATGACAATAAGCTGAAACAAATTGAGCAGTCATTCAAAATAAAAGAAAATGGCATACGAGAGTATCATATAGAACTAGTTTTTTCATTAACATCTCTTCCAGAGTCTCCTTGTCATTATGGGAGACCCTCAAAGGCAAAGAAGTCATTCCTGCTGACACCTTAGACCAAATATAATGCCACTTTTGTTAAGGCTATAGTTCCCTTAGAGGATGAAAGTGAATTTTGCATGGCTTTACAGAGAAGAGACTCCAGTAGACTTAATAGAGCAAGCTCAAGAAATCACTCCTGAGAAATATGGACCTGGTCTTAGGCTTATGAAGAATTTTGGTTACAAGGGAAATGGCCCTATTGGGTGCAATAAAAATGACCTAATTGATACGATCAATGAAACATCTTGAAGCAACAATAATACAACTGGCCTCAAATTTAAGAAGGCTCCTTTCCATTTCAGACCTAATAAATTCATACCAGAACTTGAGAGTTCATCTGGAAATGAGTCACAAGCTAAGTTAGATGCTCAAGAGGAACAATCTGACAATGACAATCCTTATCCTTATCCTATTCCTCATGATCTCACTAAATTATTTGCTAAGCTAGATGACTTTGTGCCATGTGTTAGTACTGTGGATGATACTAGTGATTCTTCTGAGGACAATTCTGAGCAACCCAAAGATTATTAAGAAAAGGGAGAGTATAGTCAGTCATTACGTATTGATTATTTGTGTAAGAACCCAAATGATGAAGGCGAGTATGTCCCTATAACTATCGGGGAGTTCTATAGTCTCTCACCATGTAGCACTGATTCTAAGTAATATGAGTTTGACTCTCTTTCAGAAGCAACTACTGATAAAGACATTGACCAATTTCATGTCTATAAAACCAAATTGAAGTGGGTGAAATGTCTAGGGTTAGGTTAGATGGGTATAATCCAACTAGTGTTCTAGAGTTGTCAATTGCTAACATTAGTACTCAAAGGCATTCGAACACATATATGGAAAAAGTCATTGTAGGTCTCAAATTGTTGATCCAAGCACTTAATGACTATACCGTGAATGCAATTGAACCAGCCACTACTCTTTCACTCATACATCTTGAGCTTAAGACTGGAACCCAATGCATCTAGTGAAGTCCCCATGTTCTAGAATGACTATGCTCTCGCCTGCTACCTAAATGTTGTTGAACCTATAATGTCTTCCACCAATGAATAGAGCATCAACATGACTGAAGCTAACATCAAATATCTCAATCGTATGATTAAAAAGAAAAAATGCAAAAGATCCAATGGTGAAAACCACATTGTGGCAGTGTCAAAACCCAAAAAAGTAAAAATGAAAGATGTATCCAAGGGTGAAAACCTCTATGAGGCACTCAAGGATGATATATTTGATGCGCTTCTAAGTCACTTTTAGGCGAGATCATCAATATTGATAGAGCCAACACAACCAGTTAACCTGGGTATAGAAGAACATCCTCTTATGATACATCTGGCACAGTCATTGTCACCTAAAGAAAAGGAATAGTTCACTACCTTTTTTAGAGAAAAGAAGATAAATTTTCCTTGGACATACTCTGACATGCCAGGACTGGATCCTGATCTTATCATGCATCACTTGTCCATAGCACCAGGCATCAAACCAGTTAAACAAAAACTTCAAAAAATGCATCCTCATGTTGTGTTACTCATCAAAGCAGAACTGAAGAAGCTTATAAAAGTTGGTTTCATCCGCGCAATTGATTATACTGAATAGATATCCAATATTGTTCCAGTCTCCAAGCATGATAAATCTGTCAAGGTTTGCATTGACTTCCATGATCTCAACTTGGCATGTCCTAAGGATGATTTTTTGCTGCCCAATATTGATATGATAGTGGACATGACAGCTGGCTATGAGATGTACTTGCTTATGGATGGGTTTTTTGGTTACAATCAGATAAAAATTGTGCCAAAAGACTAGGAGAAAACTACTTTCACATGTGCATGGGGAACCTGTTGCTAGAATGTAATGCCATTTGGCTTGAGAAATGCTAGCACAGCCTATCAACGAGCAGTAACTGCAATTTTCTATTACATGATGCATAAGACCATGGAGGACTATGTGGATGATACCTTGGTCAAAAGTGCCAAACGAAATACTCATCTGCAAGATTTACGACCAATCCTAGATCGCATGGAAAAATTCAGCTTGTAACTCAATCCTAAGAAATGCACATTTGGTGTCACATCGGGGAAATTTCTAGGGTACATCGTGTCTACCAAAAGAATTGAGGTGCATCCAGAGAAAATTCAAGCAATAATGGATATGCCACCACCTTGGAACATTAGTCAGATGAGAGGTCTATAAGGAAGACTCCAATCTATTTGCAGGTTTATCTCATAGTTGGCAGATAGATCACAACCCTTCACAAAGACCTTACATAAGGGCCTGAAATTCAATTGAATCTAGGATTGGGAGCAAAGCTTAACATAGATCAAATAATATCTTGTCAATTTTCCAATCCTGATGCCCCCTATCCATGGGAAGCCTTTTCTTTTGTACATTTTAGTAATTGAAACATCTCTGGGAATCTTATTGGCTCAGGAAGACAACAACAACAAAGAAAGAGCTATTTACTACTTGAGTCACACACTGATCTCTTATGAGAGGAACTACAGCATCATTGAGAAAGCTTTCTTGGCAGTTGTCTTTGCTTCCTAGAAGTTGAGGCAGTACATGCTTGCCCACACTACGTGGCTCATGGCTAAAATAGATCCATTAAAGTACTTTCTCAGTAAAGCAGCTCTTATAAAAAGATTGGCTAAGTGGGTTATGATACTCAATGAGTTTGGCATCCAATATGTTGAATACAAAGTTATCAAGGGACAGGCAATTGTAGATCATCTGGTCAATGCACCTATGTAGAGTCTCCTGCCAATGAACATTGATTTCCCTAATGAGTCAATCCTGACACTCACACACCAAAGGTGGGTCATGTTCTTTGATAGGTCCTTCACACAACAGGGATCTAGTGTTGGATTCCTCTTCATAACACCACAGAGATATTCATTACCCAAAGCATACAAGATTATGTTTCCTTGTACAAACAACATTGTTGAATATGAGGCTTTGATCAATGGTTTGAAAATTGTAGCCGAATAGAGAGTCGACTAGTTAGACATCTTTGGTGACTCTCAGCTTGTCATCAATCAGGTTAATGATGTGTACCAAATACAGGATGAGAAACTAATTATGTACAAGCACATGGTTGATGAACTGAAGAAGTATTTCATGCACATTACCTTCCAACAAGTTCCACAAGTAGATAATAAAGTAGTTGATCCCATTGCTACTTTGGCCTCCCTGCTACAGATGCCTAAAAATGATCTCTAACATGAGTTCTTAGTAGAAGCATTACACTACCCAGCCAATGACACCTCTGATTCTAGGATGATCTATTCTATTGTAGGACAAGATTCATCCTGCTACCATCACATCTATTCCTATCTTCATAATCAAACCATTCTGGAAGGTCTGACCTAGAATGAGAAAAGTTATCTAATCCATAATGCTTCACGTTATGTCATTATTGCTAACAATCTGTATAGGAGAGGTCTAGGTGTTTAGAACCCAAAGAGTCCAAATGTGCACTAATTGATGTTCATGAGGGCATTTGTGGATCTCACTCAAATGGCCTAACACTAGATCGCAAACTCCTTAGAGCTGGTTACTATTGGCCTAAAATGGAGCAAGAAGCTATCAAGTATGCTAGATCCTACAAGCAGTGTCAGCTTCATGGGAATCTGATTCATGCTCCAGCTAGAGAGCTGATTCCCTCTACTATGACATGGCCATTTCAACAATAGGCCTTCGACATGGTGGGTCAAATTCACTCAACCTCTTCTAATGGACATAAGTTCATTATCACGGCTACAAATTACTTCACAAAGTGGGTATAGGTAGTACCTCTTGCAGTCGCCAATGGAAAAACTGTAGCTCTTTTTATCACAAACTACATCATTTGCAGATATGGTGTACTGTCCTCAATCATTACTGACAATGGAGGACAATTCAAGAACAAAGACCTCAAGGAACTATGCAAGAAATTCAAAACCACACAACATTGGTCTTCCATCTATTACCCCCAGGGTAATGGCCAGGCTGAGGCATCCAATAAGGTGATTCTCAAAATTCTTCACCACATAGTCAACAAATCTGGGAGAGATTGGCACCTCCATATTAATCCAGCCTTGTGGGCGTATAAAACAAGCATTAGGACTCCAACGGGCATGACTCCCTTTGCTTTGGTGTATGGAGCAAGTGTTGTGCTTCCAATAGAGATCAAGATTCCTACCTTGAGAATCTCTATGAAAGGCCTTATTACTGATGAAAATTATAGGATAGCTTAGCTTCAAGAGCTAGTGTTACTGGATGAACATCAACAAGTGGCGTGTGATCATCTACGAGCCTATCAACAACGAATGTCAAGAAGCTACAATTGGAAGGTAAGGCCACATGACTTCCAGCTAAGTGATCTCATCCTAAGAGAGAACCCTAATAATCAATAGCAATGAGTCCAAAAAGGGAAATTTGAACCAAATTGGTTTGGTCCTTACATCATTACTGCAGTATATGGATCCGATGCCTATCAGCTTTCCACAACTGAAAGAGAAGTGCTCATGGAACCTATCAACACTCTCCACCTGAAGTGATTTTACAGTTGATCTGATATCAGTAGCTCTTTGTACATATCTATATGTCTTGAAAAGAATCATAAAAATTAGAAAAAGTCCTGAAAAAAATTGTTACCCTAGTGAAAACCTAGCAATAGGCGCCTTGGTAACACCAAAAAAATACAAAAAAAAAAACTTAAAAACATCAAAAAAAAAATGGAAAAAACAAGAAAAGTGTCATGGTGAAAACCTGGAAATAGGCATCATAGTGCCAAAAAAATGAAAGCTCTACCAAGAAGGTGAAAACTTGGTAAATGGGTGCCTCTTGTTCCCAATGCTCCATCTAGCAGTGCATCTTCTGGCCCTCTGTATAGTTGCTTTATTATTTTTCCTACTTTCTACTCATGTATCCATGGATTGAGTCTTTTCATAGCTCGAGGGCATCCCCCTTTAGTGTCACTCTTCTTAAGATTCTCCTCATAAATTCTCTTCTGTGACAGTCACCAGTTGCTCTGGCTATGTTTGTCTACTGTTGCTAAGTGTCACTCTTTTCAAGATTCTCCTCATAGAATCTCTTTTGCAATAGTCACCAGTTGTTTCAGTTGTGTTTGCCTACTATTGCTTGGGTCACCCTCCAGATTCCTTTATGGAAGATCTCTCTTGCGTCAATTACTAGTCATCCTAGCTATGTCTATCTATTGTTTCTCAGTCCTCTTAGGTACTTCAACTCGAAGATTCCTCTTTGACCTCAGTCACCAATCATTCTGACTACGTATGCCTACTGTTTTCACCCTACTAAAGATATTTCTTTCAAATATGTTCTAGACACTGATACTTGACATCAACCCTATAACACAAAAATGAACTCAAAACAACATACTTGTTTAGATATGCTGAGAATTTTCTTTATGTGTTTTGTTTTTGCTTTATCACGTCTACTTGAGAAACTCAATGATGTCATTTTGATTAGAGAAGTAATGATTGAGGGCATGATCTTTTCTTTGTTTTTTGTCTGCGGTTTAGTTCCAATTAGTTGATCTATTCCAATAAAAGGGGTGTCCACTATAAGAGCCTCCATCTTGTATTGGATGGTTGGGTGTACCTCAACTTTTTTTATATGAATATATCAATAACATTGGTTCTTCTCCTTGTTTGTTGGAGTGAACTCTTTATGCTATAGTAAATACTAATACTCATCCTGTTAAGTGAACGTATGGGTCACTATGAGTATAACAGGCACACTTCTATCTCAAGTTACGAATGCAAGGGTCATTGCAGATAGAATACTTACTGAATACTTAGCATCAAATAGATCTTTTGTGCGTTTGGTGTGTCTGACACGCAAACAACATTCTAGTCATCCTAACGTTTATGTTTTGATGCTTATGTTAACTTGCTACAGTAAAAGGGACAAATGTTCTAATCATTATGGCATCTTGTGCCTCAAATGTTTACATTTAATCTCAACAAACTTACAACATATGTCTTATTCATATTCACATGAGTGCAATGTCAATGGGAATTGTATGACATATGGGATTTTTTTCTATGCTCAATGATTATAAATGGTTGAGGCTTGGTAATCAGACCTAGGGTTGCATTTAACATAGTCTTGCATTGCATACTTCATTTGCATAAGCACGTGATTCCATTGCAACTATGTTTCATCCTTCATGATGAGGGACTCTAGATCTCTACAAATGTACTAGAATTCTCCATGGCTACACAAGCATTTGGTTCTTTGGTTCGTATTTGCACACTCCTCGAGGGGTACCTGTTACTATTGAGAAAAAATATGCAACACTACATGGGATGTTAGTTCATTTCCATATGCATTGCATCCATATGATCATATCATCTACACTACATAATCGCATCATATCAAATCAAACATGCATTCATAACATAACACATGCATCTTGTAATCATCACATAAACATCTCAAGTACATCAAAGTAAAACACAAACATGGACAATGACATGTACATAGGGATACTCAGCTCAAAATCTCATATATATGTATATCAAAAATGTGTCAGTACAAAAAATGGGTGCTCCTCGAGCACTATCAGTCAAAAATGATACAAAATGGTGCTGGCACACCAATGGATACATAGCCAAAATCAAAATCAGGGTAAGAGCATCAAAGAGCTAGCTGTGACCTGCACCATCTCCCCTAGCAGCTAGAGGAGGGGGAGGAGGTGACATATCTGGTCTGGCAGGAGGACATGCACCCTTGGAATCTCAAGCATATTGGGAAAATCACGGCACCTGCTGAGCCTCATCAGGCACAACTGTAGAGTATGCTGAGAAATAATAATCTACTCGGGCCATCTACAATCTGACCTCATCCTGCAGCATCTCCACCCTCTGCTCGGCTGTCTGCACCTACTCCCATAGTCTCAAGATCTCGTGATCCCGCTCAGCCAATTGTGCATCCCTCATCACTACTGCAATTTGTAGCTCTCCAATCTATTGGGAAGCCTGTCAGATCCACTCCCTCTATCATCAAAACACCTCCTGAGATCTTGTGGCAGGCTGCTCCTACATCTCCTCATCAAGCATCTCAGGTGCCTACTCCTCCACCCTCGGCCTCTATCATTGTCTCTTCCCTCCACCACTACCTCCAACCCTTGGATCTATGGTGCAGGAGCACCTAGGATAACCTCTACTAGTTAGTCAATTTTGGCTTGTACTTGACTCTAGCCAAGTCAAGAAGTTAGTGTAATTTGGTTGAGGACCTTAGAAGGTCTTTTTTTATGTTGGTTAGGTGAATTAGTCACTAGGACTAAGGTCACTAATTAACCTTTGTTTGTTGTTATTTCAATTTCCTAGTGTTAGGAGCTTAGCTTAAGTTGGAGTCTTAAATGTGTTCTAAATACATAATGGTTGTTGTAAAGATTCCATAAGGTCATAAATGGATTTGGATCCATGAAAAATGGGTGGTTATGAGTCCTAGAATATAGGATTGAGGCACATGAAAAAGTTGCCAAGTGTTGAGAAGAAGTTGTCTTCAATTTTGCAATTATTGCAAAAGAGTGCATGCCATTCAGGTATCTTTGGATTCCCTAAGTTATAGGATGGTTATGCTGCATCCAATAGGCCCTAAAATGAAGGAAATGGAATCTAATGAGACCTAATACTCAAACACAAAGTATGATGGAAGTATTGTAATAGTTTAGAGAAAGTTTAGAGAGCTCTGCAAGCATTTTTAACAGATTTTAACTGGTGTTTGTGTTGACAGTCATATTTAATGGAATGAACGACTAAATATAATTCTTGATTAGTGTTCTATAGTTTTTTTATGAAATTTTTCATTTGGATATCAGGTCATTTTGAGTTCATCTAAGTACTGGTTTTGGGCATTTTAGTTCAGGCAGTCTATTTTCAGCTTATTTTGAGTAGTTTAGAGAGTCATGACTCCTCCATGAAATCTAACCATGGATAATCATTCATGATAGATGGAAATGGAAGAGGAGTCATTTTTGTATATATTTTTATGAGTTAGGAGTTGTGAAAGCATGAAGAACTATATATTATGCTAGGCCCTAGGCGAGTTTGTGCAACCCGGTTAGAGGTTTAGAGGGGAAAAGAGTGAAGAAACATTGTATGGTTGTGCGTATCCGTACTGCTCCAAGAATTTTTCATGAAGATAAACATCATATCTATCCATTCTATGCATATAGGAGTCATACCAGTCATTTAGGATTTACTTTGAGCAAGTTTGCTATCAAAACCACAGTTCAGTCCTAGAAATCAGGCCTATTAGGCATCTTGTCCTTATTTATAGGAACCCCGTGTACAATCACTTTCAGACCCAGAACCCTTAATGAAAGTTTTAAAAATTCCAAAAGGGTATCCAAATCAAGTTTTATTTTTTTTAGTTTTTTGGAAAAAATTTACTAAAAAGGGGGAAAACGGACTGGTGAAGACTACAAGGAAATAAACCTATTTTAAGGTCTCTACATGATGAATTGTTGAAGCTGATTGGAAGATGATTCAAGATCCTTCCAAAATAGTTCAAATGGAAAATATTATGATTTTTTACATGATGGAGAAGACCCCTGCAATGTTGGAGCATGTTTATAGAGATTTGGCACTTAGAGCCTTCTAAGGGAGTGTGGAGAAGTGAATCAAAACTAGGGTGTTGATCATTCAAGGTGAAGTTTTCAGAGATCGACTCTTATAGAAGAGTTTGAATAGGTCTTAGTTAATGATATAAGCCTATTGGAAGATCCTATAGAGAAATAGGATACTAGGAGGCAAGTGAAGTCTCTTGGAGGGTGTGAAAACAAGCCTTGGAGTTTTATCTTACACCATATTGGTATCAGAGCTTGGTTGATCAAGCTTGTGGTCAATGCATCAATCTTTTGAATCAGTAGGAGAGAATACACCAGCCCAAGCCATGGTGACTAATTCTGAACTAGCAAAGAAGGTTGAGGAACAAGAAGAGGATAACAATTTGTTAAGACAAAGAATAGCTCAAATGGAGCAGCTCTTGGGTGAAGTCCAAGACAAAGCTAATAGGGTCAAAGAAAAGATTGACCTTAAAGAAGAAGCTGAAGAAAAGGAGAAGGAAGTAGAGTTGGAGGAAGAAGCACCAGCTCCTGATCCTGTTCTTCCTGAAGAGCCATTCTTGAAAGCATTGAAGGCATTGAGTGGCAAGGCTTTAGAAGGTGTTCCACTTTTTAGTGGACAAATGGATCCAGATTCAGTTGTGGATTGGATAGACAGCATTGAGAACCATTTTGAATGTGATGGTATCTCTAAAGCACAAAAGGTAATGGTGGCCAAGTCTAGACTAAGAGGTTCAGCTCTTACTTGGTGGAAGTTTGTGCAAACCGAGAGGGAAAAGGATGGTAAAGGTCCTATTGTGACATGGAAGGGTATGGTATCCAAAGTCAAGAAAACATATCTTCCTGATGACTATGAAGTCCAAATGCATAGAAGGAGACAAAATCTTAGGCAAAAAGATTTGGATGTCCAAGCATATACCGAGGAGTTTCAAAAACTGTGTTTGAGGTCCAAGGTAGTTGAGGATGAGAGCATCAAGCTAGCAAGGCATTTGAATGGTCTCAAATGGTCTATTCAAGAAGAGATGAGCCTAGTGAACTTCAAATCCATTAGGCAATGCTATCAAATGGCCTTGAAGATAGAGGAGAAGAGCAAGAGAAAGCAAGATAGCTCCAAAGGTAAAGGCAAAGGAAAAGATACAAAAGGTCAAAGAGGTGGCTATGGTGGAAGAAGTTCTGATTCTAGAGCTCAAGGTGAGGTAAAATTCAGTGAGCAGCAAGAAGGAAGCTCAAGTAGAGGTGGTAGAGGAAGGAATTCTAACTCTAACTTTAGAGGAAGAAGTGGTGGTTCTTCACAAAGTGGAAGAGGCAATTATTTTGCCAATATGAAGTGCTACCATTGCAATCAAATGGGGCACCCTGCCTATAGATGCCTTGAGAAAGGTGGCTCATCACAAGGAGGTGATAAGAGAGCTAACCTTGTTCATGAAGACACTAATGCAGCAGCTAAACATTCTGAGATTCCATTAAATTCAGAGGAAGGGGAGAACCTCATGATGAGGAGAACTCTAATCAAGGAACCGGTGAAGGAGGAGCCAAGCCAAAGAAGATCTTTGTTTAGAATCAAATGCAAGATAATGGGAAAAGTATGTAGGGTCATTATTGATTCAGGCTCTACTGATAATATAGTGTCAGAAGAAGCAGTCAGCAAGCTCAAATTGAAAAGGATATCCCATACCAATCCTTACAAGGTCACTTGGCTCAATAAGGGTCAACATGTGTTAGTAAATGAACAAGCATGGGTGGAGTTCTCCATTGGAAGGTACAAAGAAAAAGTTTTATATGATGTGTTGCCTATGGATGCATGTCATTTGCTCCTAGGTAGACCTTGGCAATTTGACCATCAAGCCATACATGATGGAGGAAAGAATTCCTATTCTTTCAAGAAGGATAATACTACCTTCAAAATTCAGTCATTGTTGGAGGATGCTGAAGTAAAGACAGCAGGTCCAAATGTTCTTATGGTAGGTGAAAAAGAGTTCCTACAAACCATGGAAGAAGGTGAAGGCATAGGGTATGCATTGATGTTGAAACCAAGAGAAGGAGATGAAGACAAGGTGACTAAGAAGACTGGATTACCAAAGGAGATTCAAGGTATGTTGCAGACTTACCAAGGCATTGTAAGTGATGGTCAACCTTCAGCCTTACCCCCTCAAAAAGCCATAAGTCATAGGATAGACCTTATCCCAGGAGCTACCCTACCTAACAAAGCAGCCTATAAGATGACCCCTCAACAAAATGAGGAAATAGCAAGGCAAATACAAGAGCTCTTAGACCAAGGCCTAATTAGAAAGAGTATTAGTCCATGTGTTGTACCCACCGTACTTGCACCTAAGAAGGGAGGAAATTAGAGGCTATGTATTGATTCAAGGGCTATCAATAGGATAACCATAAGGTATAGGTTCCCTATCCCTAGGATTGAAGACTTAATGGATTGTTTAAGTGAAGCAAAGTACTATAGCAAGATAGACTTGAAGAGTGGCTATCACCAAATAAGAATCCATGAAGGAGATAAGTGGAAGACAGCCTTCAAGACTAATGAAGGACTGTATGAATGGCTTGTCATGCCATTTGGATTGTCAAATGCCCCCTCTACATTCATGAGGCTCATGAATGAAGTACTCAAGGACTACATAGGCAAGTTTGTAGTTGTATATCTAGATGATATACTGATTTTTAGCAAGACAAAGAGTGAGCATTTGAAACATCTTGATATTGTCTTCAAGAAGCTGCATGAAGAGAAGTTGATGATCAATTTGGAGAAGTGTGAGTTCATCAAATCAGAACTGGTATATCTTGGGTTTGTTTTATCTCATGGCAATCTGAAAATGGATAAGAGCAAGGTAGAGGCTATCATGAATTGGCCTACTCCAAGGTCAGCAACTGAGGTAAGGAGTTTTCATGGTCTTTCACAATACTATAGGAAGTTTATAAGACAATTTAGTGCAATTTGTGCTCCTATGTTGGATACTATCAGAGGAGGAATGAAAACCAAGTTTGTGTGGAATGAAGATGCTAACAAGAGCTTTGAGTTGTTGAAGGAAAGAATAGCTACCCAACCTATTTTGGTGCTGCCAAGCTTTGAGAAGCTATTCACCATTGAATGTGATGCTAGCAATGTAGCAATTGGGGCTGTTCTAAGCCAAGAGGGTAGACCGGTGGCTTTCCATTCTGAGAAGTTAAGTGAGGCTAAGAGGAAGTACTCCTCATATGACTTAGAGATGTATGCATTGGTCCAAGCTCTAATAAAATGGAGGCACTACTTGCTTCCCAAGGAGTTCATTGTGTATTCAGACAATCAAGCACTTAGCTTCCTGAATTCACAAGAGAAGTTGAGTCACAAGCACATGAAGTGGGTTGAGTACCTACAAGCCTACACCTTCCATATCAAGCACAAGAAGGGTGTACTAAAAAAGGTGGCTGATGCATTGTCAAGAAGAACCCTCACACTACAAGAAATCCAGTTGAAAAGCATGGGGATAGATCATTTCAAGGATCTATATGTAGATGATGAGGACTTTGCTGACATCTATAAGGTATGTGCTGAATACAAGAATCATTTTCATAGCAAATATGCTGATTATACTTTGCAAAGTGATCTCTTGTTCAAAGGGAATCAATTGTGTGTTCCTAGAGGTTCTATTAGAGAGAATTTAATTCAAGAAAAGCATAATGGTGCTTTGAGTGGTCACTTTGGGATCACTAAGACTCAAGACCTTGTTTTACGGTTTTACTTTTGGCCTAGAATGAATCTTGATGTTAGGAGGTATGTGGAGAGTTGTCTAGTAGTCAAAAAGCCAAGGGCACTTTGACAAATGCTGGTCTTTACCAACCACTACCTATTCCTACTAGGCCATGGGAATGCTTAAGCATGGATTTTGTAGTTGGGTTACCCAAGACAAGACAAGGAATGGATAGTGTGTATGTGGTTGTGGATAGATTCAGCAAGATGGCTCACTTTGTGCCATGCAAGACTACACATGATGCAAGTCAAATAGCATCTCTATTCTTCAAAGAGATAGTGAGAATACATGGACTACCAATCAGCATTGTTTCAGACAGAGACACAAAATTTATGAGTCATTTTTGGAAGACTCTTTGGTAAAGATTGGGATCTAACTTATCCTTTGGGTCAGCCTACCATCCCCAAACCAATGGTCAAACTGAGGTTGTTAATAGAAGTCTTGGAAACCTTCTAAGATGCCTAACTAAGGAGTATGGACAGCAATGGGATCAGTTGATTGGGCAAGCTAAATATGCCTATAATGACACCATAAATAGATCAACCGGCAAGAGTCCATTTGAAATTGTATATGGCCTACATCCTAGAGGTGTCTATGAGTTGAGAGATATAAAAGATGGAGTCAAGGCAAGTGCATATGCTGATGACTTTGCATTTGCTATGCAAGAAGTTCATGAAACAGTGAGGAAAACATTGACAGAGAACACTATAAAACATAAAGCCAAAGTGGATGAAAGTAGAAGGACAGTTGATTTTAATGTTGGTGACTTGGTTATGGTGCATCTCAACAAGTCAAGACTACAAAAAGGAGTCCCCCACAAGCTACAAATGAGAAGGATAGGACCCTGTCCTATATTGGCTAAATATGGTGACAATGCATTCAAGGTTGAACTGCCGGAAGACAGTGGATTGTCACCCATTTTTAATATTTCTGACTTAGTCCATTATAAAGGACCACAACAAGACATGGATCAGAATCTTCATGAAGTGATCAGAGATGTAGAGGATCTCCAATTACCTACTGCTACAGTCATAGGCCCAGACATCGTACTAGATACAAGAGTCTATAAAAAGACAAGGACTAAAGAGTACAAGGAGCATCTCATTAAAAGGCATGGACAAAATGATGTTGATGCTGTTTGGATAAAAGAATGAGAGTTCAAAAAGAGGGATTTGATCCTACCATCATCAATCCAAGGATGGATTGAACTTCTTATTTTGGGGAGGATGGTGCAGGAGCACCTAGGCTAACCTCTACTAGTTAGTCAATTTTGGCTTGTACTTGACTCTAGCCAAGTCAAGAAGTTAGTGTAATTTGGTTGAGGACCTTAGAAGGTCTTTTTTTATGTTGGTTAGGTGAATTAGTCACTAGGACTAAGGTCACTAATTAACCTTTGTTTGTTGTTATTTCAATTTCCTAGTGTTAGGAGCTTAGCTTAAGTTGGAGTCTTAAATGTGTTATAAATACATAATGGTTGTTGTAAAGATTCCATAAGGTCATAAATGGCTTTGGATCCATGAAAAATGGGTGGTTATGAGTCCTAGAATATAGGATTGAGGCACATGACAAAGTTGCCAAGTGTTGAGAAGAAGTTGTCTTCAATTTTGCAATTATTACAAAAGAGTGCATGCCATTCAGGTATCTTTGGATTCCCTAAGTTATAGGATGGTTATGCTGCATCCAATAGGCCCTAAAATGAAGTAAATGTCATCTAATGAGACCTAATACTCGAACACAAAGTATGATGGAAGTATTGTAATAGTTTAGAGAAAGTTTAGAGAGCTCTGCAAGCATTTTTAACAGATTTTTACTGGTGTTTGTGTTGACAGTCATATTTAATGGATTGAACGACTAAATATAATTCTTGATTATTGTTCTATAGGTTGTTTATGAACTTTTTCATTTGGATATCAGGTCATTTTGAGTTCATCTAAGTACTGGTTTTGGGCGTTTTAGTTCAGGCAGTCTATTTTCAGCTTATTTTGAGTAGTTTAGAGAGTCATGACTCCTCCATGAAATCTAACCATGGATAATCATTCATGATAGATGGAAATGGAAGAGGATTAATTTTTGTATATATTTTTAGGAGTTAGGATTTGTGAAAGCATGAATAACTATATATTATGCTAGGCCCTAGGCGAGTTTGTGCAACCCGGTTAGAGGTTTAGAGGTGAAAAGAGTGAAGAAACATTGTATGGTTGTACGTATCCGTACTGCTCCAGGAATTTTTCATGAAGATAAACATCATATCTATCCATTCTATGCATATAGGAGTCATACCAGTCATTTAGGATTTACTTTGAGCAAGTTTGCTATCAAAACCACAATTCAGTCCTAGAAATTAGGCCTATTAGGCATCTTGTCCTTATTTATAGGAACCCCCTGTACGATCACTTTCAGACCCAGAACCCTTAATGAAAGTTTTAAAACTTCCAAAAGGGTATCCAAATAAAGTTTTATTTTTTTGATTTGTTTGGAAAAAATTTACTAAAAAGGGGGAAAACGGACTGGTGAAGACTACAAGGAAATAAACCTATTTTAAGGTCTCTACATGATGAATTGCTGAAGCTGATTGGAAGATGATTCAAGATCCTTCCAAAATAGTTCAAATGGGAAATATTATGATTTTTTACATGATGGAGAAGACCCCTGCAATGTTGGAGCATGTTTATAGAGATTTGGCACTTAGAGCCTTCTAAGGGAGTGTGGAGAAGTGAATCAAAACTAGGGTGTTGATCATTCAAGGTGAAGTTTTCAGAGATTGACTCTTATAGAAGAGTTTGAATAGGTCTTATTTAATGATATAAGCCTATTGGAAGATCCTATAGAGAAATAGGATACTAGGAGGCAAGTGAAGTCTCTTGGAGGGTGTGAAAACAAGCCTTGGAGTTTTATCTTACACCAATCTGATCCCATCTATCGTGCAGGTATCTCTACCTACCTAACCCTCTACCTCACCTTTGGTAGTGGGCCCTATGGTGTCTACTACTAGACATCCTATTGTGGGGGAGCCTACTGCTGTTGTGTTGGTGCCTGCTATGGGGTTGGCACTACTCCCCCCAAGGGATCTATGAACTATTGGAAGGGGTGACCAATAAGATACACCTGGTATGCTGTCGTCACCCCTGCATCTACTACCTCTAGATGGTAGTCCCACTGTGTTGCAACTAGGTTGTGCACATCAATCATAGACGCCCTGCATCTAGCCTCATCGGCCATCATCATGTAAGATTCTTCGTGACTCGTGCATAGGCACAAAACTCCTTGGAAATGTCCTATTGCCTCCCATATTGCCTCCATACTCTATTAATAGCAAGCCACTCAATAATCGGTGTCTTCCTCCCCACCAGCAATTGTGAACAAAACATCCATCCCATCTCTCTAGGAGCATCATCCCACTCCTTTGTCTCTCACCAAGGCTGTCATACAATGGAGACTAGGTCATCGAGATGGGCCCGCCAGTGCTCCATCTTACCCAGGCTTGCCTGGGTAATCTGCCCTTTATATCTACAAATGTATGGCTCTACAAGCTCTCGAGTATCCTCAAAAATAGGTCATGTGACTAGTAGGTGCTCCCGTGCCCAGACCTGTAGAACATACACAGCAGCATCCATACTCTTCTGCTTGTGGTACACTATCTCATGCATCTCGTAGAACATATGGGCGAGCATGCACTGACCCCATCCAAATCTCTCTGGAGAATCCAACATCCTCTAAAGTAAAATCCCCCATCCACACTCTAGTTTGTGCTACCCTCTATCCAGCACCAAGAAACAACCGATGAATATGGCCAAAACTACGGCCAATTTGTGCATCTGTCCATATGTGTGGACGAGCTCATCCCAAGTAATGGCTCCTCTAATAGCTAGCTCCCTCTAAAAAATGGTACACAAGGGCTCTATATCTTCCTGGGGCACTATGTCATATGATACTCTCACCCCATGAAATGGTATGCATAGGATCTTGTATATGTCTCGGGAGTCACAGTCATCTCTCCCTGAGAAAGGTGGAAGGTGTTCATTTTCGAATGGAAATGCTCCGCCAAGGCAATCAGTAGGCTGTGATTGACCAGTAATGCTAGGATCCGGCATAAAGAAGTGAGCTCCAATCTATCAATATGTGCCATGTCTGATGTATCCAAGCTCCACAACAATGCCCCATACAGCGAATAATGGGATCTGAGTAAGATGTCACCAAATACCTCCTACACACACAAACAACAACAGTGACAAGAAAATAGTCAGTACTCGATCAACAAATCAGAACGACAAAGAAGGTTGAAAGCACAAACCTGTGTCACCATTTGTGATATTTGGAGGGGTTGCGACCGAAATAGTTCTAGTTGTAACAGTTATGGCCAAACACATTTCGATCATAAATACATGGCAGGTTTTCTTGTCGACGTGGCATGCAAGGTTATGGCCGAAACACTTTCGGCCAAAACAATTCCAACCATAACCCCCATGTATCAAATGACTCAAAATATCATTAAAAATAGCCAAAAAGTGATTGATGACAATTTTATAAGCTTGGGTGTTTTGGCTGTAACTGTTTCAACCAGAAGTGTTATGGTCATAACTGTTTCGACTGGAACTACCTATGTGGCATCCTAGGTGGCAACCACACAAGCAAAAATAAGAACTTCTTCAAACTTCTCACTTTGAAGGCCAATTTGACTTACTAAATTGAAGTTTTTTTTAAAACTCAAAATATATTTTTTTAGGTCTTGGAGTCAAGATTATGATCATATAATTTTTTTACTATTTTGATTATGGATAATATGTTATAATTTGAAAATAGTACAAGTAGGTATTTTAAGATTCAGGAAGATGTCTATTCAAAAATAAGAAAAAAATAGTAAATCATGTTCAAAAATTATTATTTTTTAATGTTGCACTAGAGGAGAGAGTCTTCTTCAAGAATATGTAATTTGTTTTAAAAAATATGTAGATTTGATGAAAAAAGTTTGACGGGAGAAAAAAATTGTCAATTTCTGATAACTTTGACTTTGACCCGTTATAACTTGGAAAATATTAGCCAAATTTCAATTTTTCTTTTTTGGTGCACTAGGTATACATGTCAACTCTAACATATTCAAAAATAAAACCAAAATATGAATATTTGCATATATTTGTTTGACAGGAAAAAACTCTATATTTTTAGCATTTTTTAAAAATTAAAATATAGACTTAAAAAATTAAAAAATAGATAAAATTTTCACTCAATTTTTTTAAAAAAATTATAGACATAAACTTCATCTAATTTTACACGTTTCATTAGTTTACATCATCTTCAAATTCTAAGCACAAATGCCACTTTTATGTCATTAAAGATGAAGATTTTAAATTCTGATATCACTTTTACTTTATAAAAGGTGACACAGGTTTATGCTTTTACCCAAAAACAAATGCAAAAATCATGCTAAAAATGTAAAAAATGCAAATTTTCACTACACTGCTATAATGGATTTTTGTGCGAGGATGTATTTCTTCGGGCAAGAACTCATTTCTTCGCGCGAGATTGTGTATCTTCGCGTGAGAAAACAAGTCCTCGTGCGAAGAAATGTGAGCCCACATGAACGATCAACACCCCGTGCGAAGAGAGACTCTCTCATGCGAAGAAACAAGTTTTCGTGTGAAGAGAGACAGTCTCATGCGAAAGGCGAAAACCACCAATGCAAAATTCTCACATTCTTCGTGTGAGAAGTGGGTATCTCCCACGCGAGAACCCCCACTGACGCGCACGAAGATACGCCAGGTTGGTGAATCTTTGTGCGAGAAGAGACTGCCTTTGCACGAGAAAGGATAGTCTCACATGAAGACTAATTGGGACTTCCTAAAAACATGCTTAAAATGCAATAAATAACCTCAAAATGTGTGAAAATGAAAGTACAAAGGACGATTATCGATCACTCACTGGTGGTCCATAGTCTGCCAATCGACTGTGTCGTCAAGGGCACTCAAAACGATGATATCTCACATTCACTGCCATCTGCCTCTCAAAGCTCCTATTCACAAAAAGTGCAAATGAATTGAAAATGACCCCTTGGGCCCTTATATAGGGTTTGACCTAATTTTGCAAAGTGCTCTAATTTGCACAAAAATCACACCCTAGCTAATTTGACCATTCTAAATCCATTTTCGGGATCGAATTCAAAATTTGACACACCTAAGCAACCCAAAAATGTGTTTTGAAATTTGTGGGACCGACGCGATCGAATGCTTGTGCAATCCAGACTTTTCTGATACTTTGTGATTCATGGACAAAATTCTTCCAACTTTCAATTTTTATTTTGGAAAAAATCACCTCAATTCAATTGTGGTAAAATCTGGTCAACTTTTGGTCAAACTTGGTCTTCTAGACCTCCAAATCACTTCAACTCAACTCTGAATTTTCTTCTAATCATTTTGATATCGTCTACATTTTTCTCAATCTTCAATTTCTTATGTATCTCTCAACATATTGTTTTGCATCATGTTTCTGGTGTGTCATCTTTTGATTTCACTCCCGAGGGGGCAGGATGATTACATCATTGAATCCTTATTGCTCAGAGCATCTCGTTCCCATCTTATGTCCTCATCATTCGAGGCATCTCACCACTAGGGGCATCTTGTTTCCCTCTTTCTGGCATCTTTTTCATCTATTTCATCTTGTCATCGGTTGATTACAGGTATCGAGACAATCTAAACCTCGACTCCTGAGGATTAGGCCTCGTTCTAGGGATGATTCTATGACTCATAATTCGATTTTGATCTCTTATCAATCTCAGGTATCTAGGTGTTCTATCTGGATCTTTAAAGAGTAAACTTCGTTCTAGAGATAATCTTTTAAATGCTATCAATCTCAGATATCTAGGTGTTCTAACTAGATCCTTAAATATTAAACTCTTTTCTGGAGATAATCTTTTAAATGTTATCAATCTCAGGTATCTAGATGTTCTATCTAGATCCTTAAAGATTAAACTCTGTTCTGGAGACAAATTTTTAAATGCTATCAATCTCAGGTATCTAGGTGTTCTATCTGGATCCTTAAAGATTGAACTCCGTTCTGGAGATAATCTTTTAAATGCTATCAATCTTAGGTATCTAGTTGTTCTATCTGGATCCTTAAAGATTAAACTCTGTTCTGGAGATAATCTTTTAAATGCTATCAATCTCATGGATCTAGATGTTCTATTTGGATCCTTAAAGATTAAACTCCATTCTGGAGACAATCTTTTAAATGCTATCAATCTCAGGTATCTAGACGTTCTGTCTGGATCCTTAAAGATTAAACTTCGTTCTGGAGACAATCTTTTAAATGCTATCGATCTCGAGTATCTAGACGTTTTGTCTGGATCCTTAAAGGTTAAACTTTGTTCTGATGGAAACCTTCAAAATGCTTATCATTTTGGGTATCTAGGTGCTCTACTTGGATTCCTTGGGATTAATCTTCGTTCGGGAGATAGTCCTTAAAAGTTTATCAATCAGTCTTTGTATCATCAACTTTGGAACCACTCCCATATTTGCATCATGCTTCCTAATTTTCTTTGAATTGAATGTGCTACTCACACATTCATTCAAAGAGGGGCAAAATGTAACACCCCAAAATTGGCTCATTGCCATGATCACCAATTCTGGTCTATTTTAATCAATCCTAAAGCCCTATCTCATTAGGCAACTCTCATTCTGATTGTCGCTAATTGACTTAATTGTCAAATGCAGAAAAACATCATCTGCATTAATCATACTCTCTATTTAATTCCTAAAGTATCGACTCATATTAGTCACATTAAACCTATTGATTAAGATTTAATTTAATTTAAAGTGTTTATACTTTAATTAAATTAAATTATCACCTAAGGCTAATGTACTAAGGGATTAAATTTATTTAATTTAATAATTATGCTTATTTTAATTAATTGAATATGATTATTCAATTAAAAAGAAAATCCATCTATGAGATCATACCTCACTTTATTAAATTAAATAACATCTTCAAAATCCTCTCTTCAATTCTAAATGGAAACTCTGAGTGAACTACTTCTCGAAATTAGAATCAATCGAATTAACTTGCTCTCACACTTATGAAAAGTTCAGTTAAACTACTTATCACACTCAGATTAGAAACAATTCACTTCACCTGCATAAGTAAGTTTCCATTTCAACTGAATCTTCTATCTAATCCTAACCGTTAATCAAGATTGATCCTGCTCGTTGATAGATTTTAGGAATTCTATTTAAGGGACTCATAATTCCTCATTACATAGGTTGGATTTTTATGCTATCAAATCTCTACTAAATTGCATACTCATTTAAGTTTAATATTTTCATAAAGCTCTCATTTTCTTAGATTAATATCATTTTGAAGTGATATGCATTCATTTAGTTAATTCTATTTATATGTTCTTAGATTAATTGCATAATCATTTAGATTACTTGCATGTGCATATAGATTAATCATTTTAAAACCTTCATTCTAGATGGTCCGATTGCCTGTACCTCAAATCTGAGAGCGTAAACAGGCAAAATCCACCAACAGTTCATCTTGTAGGACTCCTCTTGGGTGAACAATCTCATGTTCATTCTAGGATGAATCCGCATATAAATACCATGTTGAAGTGTGTGTGTTAAACAGAGCCCACATTTACACATATACAATTACAAATGCATGATCAATTTGGTGAAGAGAGCTATAAAGGACAAATCAAATATCAGCACTATTAGAAATGTGTGTGTCTATACCTTTTGTATAAAGATTATACCATTGTATATGCATGTTTGAGCAGTGGGCTCAACTTGCTACTTTTATTGTAATACCAATTGCTAATAGTGTTGAGGCTTCTAAAAAGGCCTAGTCCTCTAACAAGGACATATACACTTTATTATTGTAAAAGACTTCAAATGGGGTCAATATCTTTCACAAGATACTATTGATCAATGGATCATTTTGTGGGTACCATCCCCATAGGGGTTTTCCCTTGGCCAAGGTTTCTCTAGTTAACAAATAATGTTGTTATGAGTTGCATTATGTTATTTTTATGTTTACTTTTTAGTTTGATCATATATGCAATTTTAAAGATTGTTAAAGATATCCATAGTTGGGCAAAAGTTTGTGGAACATTGATTCAACACCCCCCCCCCCCCCCCCCCAACCTTCGTAATTTGCATTTCTAACAAGGAGGTAGCCACTAGGTTAGAGGACTTGGAAAGACATTAATATAGCATTTATCAATCATGATTTTCATATTGGATTGGTTGTAAAAGTTGGAAAGAGAATGAAATAAGTTTATCTATAAATTTTTAAGCTAATGTTATGTGTATTTTTTCCAAAAACTTGACGTTTATTTCTATTATTACAAACTCATATGAAAAGATACAGGCCTACAACTTAGATTTTTAGAATGTTCTTTGAGTTAGATTTGATTTGGGTTTAGTTTGGTTTAATTCTATTGTTATTTGAAGAAGATGGTTGTTTTTACTGCAGATTGGTTTGAATCTACTTCTTATGTAAGTAGTTTTGGTAAAAGAGTAATACCTTTTATTCTACTTATTAGTTTGGGTTGTAACTTTGGAAAAACATGTTTAACTCAATTATATTCAATATCATAACAGGAATTCGTGAAGCTCATTTGTAAAATTTATGAGTGAATCTTCAAAGAGTTTTGATATTATCTTAGCTTATTAATTTGGTTCGAATTTATATGATGTGATAGAGCCCACTGTTGAAGCTTCTTATATGTTAAACCCACGAGAAGTGTTCCAAAGGTATAGCTCTGCATCATTCGTGATAGGGACTAACCACCTCCTATGGATTTTATGACTCTATTAATTGTATCAAGCATTGGCAAGTTAGTCTTTTGGTGCAATGGCAACCACAACTACAATAAGTGGTATCAAATCTTTGACACAAGTTTGAAACCCCATGGATAATGCTAAGGGGGGAATTATTGGCAAAATAATCAATGCTTCTCTCAAAGTTTGTGATAAGGAACTAATTGTCTCATGTGGATTTCATAAGTCTAGTGGTTGTATCACACATTGATAGGTCAATCTTTTAGTGCAATGGAACCACACTTGTAACAATTAAACTATATTTTACTCCATAAACCTTTGTTTTTGTATCTTTTTGATAAGTCATTTTCTATGTTATGATGACAACCTATAGTTTTTTAGTGAGGAGCCTCATCAATCCCCAAGTGGGAGATTGTTAGATTGTGGTTCAGGGTTAGGTTGGGCCCCGAGTGGGGGTTTGGGGATGGCAACCCACAATACAACTGGGGTTGTTAGGCCACAATTCTCAAGGGTTTGGTGGCAGAGCCTCTAAGGGAAAAAAAATTGGGACTACTATATCGGCATTTTATGGTTGACATGTTGTAACTAATTTTAACCCTAAAGCGACAAAAATACTTGTATAAAAGGGTTTAGGGTTAGGGATTCTTTCATAATGTGTGATGCAAAAATTGCTTCTTGCAGCAGTATTGAGTTGTAAGGGATTACATATTGTAATCAGATTGTAATCACTAGATCGTAATAATATTGGACTTGTTGTTTGGTGGACGTAGCCTATGGATTGGTTGAACCACGTTAAATATTGGTGTCTTATGTTCTCTTCTGTGTGATCTTTTTTTTTTTTTTATTGTTTATGTTTGCATGTAATTGTTATTTCTGCCTAAGGTTTAATCCTAACACCTATCCTATTATGATGATGTCATCTTTTATAGAAACTATGATCCTTGTAAGTACAAGAAAAATATAATTTTTCATGAATTATTTTGGTAATTATTGTATTTGAAATATTAATGCATGAACAAAAGATATGTGTGGTACTAACCTTTTGAGTGCAACTACTTGATTAAGTCAAAGGATATCAAGATTCAGCAAGTCTTTTGAAGTAGTCAAGGCATGTCAAGTAAGGGGGAAGTCAACAAAATTTATGAGCAAAAATTTAGTTGTCTCTTTCACAAATACTTATTCAAAGCAGTTGGAAAAGCGTTTACCTTCCTAAGTGATTTGCATGACTGATTATAAAGAAAATTTAGGACTAAACTTGGTTCAAATTATGTTTTTACAAAGTCCACTACATTTCACTCTTTTTTTGTTCCTAGTTTCCATTTTTTATTAAAAGAACTCTCCCTAGATTAAGATGTTGACTTAGTTCATTCTAGATCTCACGTTCTATACAATCTCCCACATTTTCTTTAGAAATTGTTGGTTGAGCAATGTAATGAAGTATTGGTTTTATTCTCTAAATAATAAGCAATTTCCATCACCTTTTTGTTATCAGTATGGTTAAATGATGATGTCTTTGATGTTTATCTTGATAATATAGTTGTTAACGAGGAGTATCCATCCAAAGGGGGGGGCACTTGGTGAGGAGTGTTTTTACTTGTTTTTTTTTTTTTTTTAGTCTAGATGTTTAATGCTTTATTTCTGTTATTTTAGTTATTGATTATTCTAGCTACTATCGAAGCTCAACTTTGTGACTATTCTTGTAGCCAAAGAAAAGTAGCATAGCTAGCTTAGTTAGTTGAATAATTCTTGTTTCATTATTAGTTCAAGTTGATTTCTAACATAGAAATATATAGAGTGGGGTTTTTGTGCATTTCCTTTTCAACATTCAATTTGGTGTTTCTTCCATTAGAGATAGGATACTATGGCTTCAAAGATTCCTAGTGCACATACTATGTTGTCCCATTTCAAGTTGATTTCTAACATAGAAATATATAGAGTGGGGTTTTTGTGCATTTCCTTTTCAACATTCAATTTGGTGTTTCTTCCATTAGAGATAGGATACTATGGCTTCAAAGATTCCTAGTGCACATACTATGTTGTCCCATTTCAAGTATGTGTCCCTCGATTGAAAACTAAATGAACCTTGATAATAGAATTTGATAGTTAGCAGTTAGGGCAACATGCCCCTAAGCTGAGGTATTACACCCAATTATCTAGATATCATCAGGAGCCAATAGAGTCATTCACCCCTAGGGATTTCATTATCTCAAGAGTGGAAAGTCCCCTTCTCTAAATAGAACATAGTACATAAATTAACACATATATGTATTAGGTCAACTCATAATGGCTAGTAGAAGCAAGTCAAAATTTTAATTTTAATGTTTAATTTTTCACACTAGCAAAATTGATCTAATTTAAAGAATAATAAGTATAAAAATAAAGATAAATTTCTAGAACGAATAACAGTAAAATTAAAATAAGATAATAGCATGTGTAAAAACCATACAACTCTGTAACACTCAAAAACTTTTTAATATATAAAAGATACAAATAAAGAATAGATATTAAAATATAAATAGATATATAATTATTATTATTTCAAGTACAGAATGGCAATTCATGATTGAGGTGTTGTTTCCTAGAGTATGCTCAGAAAACTATTATATGATTTTTCCACAAAAAAATTATTATATAATTCAACGAATACATGTTATATTGCATTAAATATGATGAAACATGATCATTTTTTAAAGACCATGGAGGGTACAAAATAAGATAATGAACATTGGGATGATTTTGGGGATGGGCCTAGATCCAAAGAGCTTCTAGTTTAGTGCAAATCACAATTATCAATTTGACGCAATTGGACCCTTCTTTGACTTCAAATATCACAAAGATTTGCATGCTCCTGGTTTTGTGGTTGCCTTTGACAAAACATCCACTCTATTGTGACTTCCAAGATTATCATAATTTGAGAGTCAAAATCAAAGCAATGGTCTTTCAACTTTGTCTTGTCCTTGTTAAATGTCCTTTAATTTATTTCTAATCAAAGCTACCAAAAGAGAAGCGGAAAGACATAATGTATGATTTCTTTGAATATGGTTCCATAATTACTAAATCAAACTTGTGTAAAGTTCCAAAGTATATTGGGAATAAAGCCCACTTTTGCATAGTTTCATCACATTACTAAATTCAATATAAATGTCATGTTATGTAGTAGCTTTTTCTTACACAAATTAATAATTTTGTCAAGGACAATTTAATGAGGCAAATATTTTGTAGTTTTGGGTTAGAATATCTGATTTAAAAGGATATTTATTTATAGATTATTATTGTATCATGAACACTATTCGAAATGATTAATTATTTGATTATAAAAGTATTCAAAAAAAAAGTAATTAATAAAAAAAATCAAAAGATGTATTTGGTCAATATAACTAAGGATGGATCATGACACATAATTGTTATCTTTATAATAGAGTTTTATAATCATTTGGAAAGAATGGTTTTGTTGGCTTTAATGAATATTAAAATAAAACACTAATTTTTTGAGTTTGGTCTAGTCAAACAAACTTAAGTAAACAACATCATGGGGTCCAGGGTAACTTTCCATAACTAAAATTTGGACTTATATGGTGATGTTTGAGTTCAATTAAAATATTTTGGAGGGGGCATGTTTGAATATTTTCAACAAAGTGGGTGGCACATGGACTTGTCCATTATAATGTTTTTTGTAAGTATAATATGGACTAGTACACCACTTGGAAGAGGGAATTGAGTCTTTTAATACCTCGAAAAACATTATACATGCACTATATGATGACTTTTGATATGTATTCAACTATTTTATTGTTTGTACACATAATAAATCCAAGGGTTATAAGCCCAATGATCAAATTATTTTATAATCATAAAAGTTATCTCTTCAACACAAACCAAATTGTCACATTGGTCAATTTCAATCCTTAAGTCTTTTAAGAATCCCCTAAAACGTTGAGATGGAGAGCAAGACAATGCGATGAGTGTGTAAAATATATGTTTCGGCCATTCCACATTATGTTGATGGTGAGATTTGGCATGGTGCATTAGAATTTTTCTATTATTCAATTGTGGATTCCAATTTTCACTTTAATGTTGTTTATGGTGGCAATTTGGAAGACCAAAAGGAATGGCTAACTTGAAGGTGATAACGAACCTAGGATTTGGATGGCCTATTCTACGAAAATTGTTTATAAGAAAAAGTTTAAAATAAATTTCCTAATTATACTAGTAATAATTGATTGTTTAGATATATGGGTTATGTTTTATAATATAAAATTTATTTATTTTTAAAGGGAGAAATGTAAATTTATTATTTAATTGTATAGATAACATTATTTATATATAGTAATAAGTTTGATTATTCTTGATTGATGATTGTAGTAAGAAGTCACGTCTATAAAATTAAAGATTTTAGTTTTAAGGTCTTTTTATTAAATTTAGAACATGTTAGGTGGGTACCTAAAAATTTGGTATTTCTTACATATTTTACAAAAATATATACGTTATTTCTCTAGATTATATAACAGTAAACTAGTTATAACTATGGGGAGTTTACTAAATTATATATGTTCACGCTCTAGCGACAATATATATGTTAGTTAGGAGATCAATTTAGTTTGTCTCTTAGATAAACTTGAATAATCATTTTTTTGTCCATAATTTTTTTAAGACCTCTAATAAAACATCACAAAAATTTATGGATTAGATATAGGTGGAACTTAGACAGGCATACAACAGTCAAGTAGAGATAGTTTTAAGGTGTTAGGATCAAAATTTACTAGTGCCCTAATGTTTAAATGGAAAATAATAATGGCCGACTATATGTGTGAGAAATCTGAACATTCATTACAAAAGGCCTAGATCAATATCCTGGTTGGATGTTGAAATCTTAGATAGGTTAGAGAAACTTAAATTTACAAAATCCACTTCTATATTTTTTGAAAAAAAAAATCATATCATTTTATTTATCTTAGGGTGCATATTCGTCTACTAATTACCACTAACAATCCTATACTTGATTTTTTTTAATACAAAAAATTAATAGTTGATAGTTTAGAATAAGATGAAGAAAACTTGTAAATATCAAATTTCTTATATGGTTATAAAGCTCAAAAGATTAACAAACATGAAATAAACATGTGATTACACCGTTCAAAATAAATACAAAATTGTCATACCAAAAGAGACATTAGTTTTATGTGGAGAAACCCTTTTGGGGAAAAACTATCAAAATAAGGACAACTATATTTTTAATCTTCAAAAGAGAGACTAAAACAATAATACCCTTCATTTCGCTCCAATTAAAATTGGAATTTCTCAGACACCTTAAAGAGGCTAGTGATAAAACAATTATGTCTTTGTTCCAATTATGGGAGAGAGAAAACCATTGTTGTTTTCTTAAAGCAAAGGGCAATAACCACTTTCAAAAAACCTACACCTTAGAGAGAGAATAGACCATAGACTTAATAAAAACCCTCTTCAATAGACTCATTTTTAGTGCCAAACCCAAAGCTACTTAAGTTGTTGACATTTGGAATGCTTTATAACTCCCAATTTAGATCCCCAAATAAACACTTCTTTTATTCCCAAACTTGGGAGTTTAATGTATGATCCTTAATGTCTCAAAGGGGATGGTGGAAGTAGTGTGTATTTTTCATTTTAATTTATCTTTATCTCATCCTCATCTTCACCTCTATAAAATTCAATTATAATTAGTTTTGAAGTAAAAATATTAAATGTTTTCCTCATATATCCTAGGGAACACTTTCATAGGAACATGGAGACATATGAATGGATTAGGATTACCAAGGTTAATGCAATTGCATCACACCCCACTAGGGAACCAGAAGGACAAGGCTCAAAGTTGCTAAGTCTTGAATTTTTTTTTTAAAAGGCATATTTACCCAATGGTTCATCTAACATTAAGTTATAGTCCCTCTAGGTTCCCTTACGTTACTAGTTTTATTCATAAATTCATTAACCATTTACATGTATTAGTTTGAATGTTCAATCCCGATAATATAGATTGAATTCCTAACATTCAAACTACAACTACCATTTCATTTACTTGATAAATGGATGATTTAGATAGCGATAATTTCCAATAATAAACTCGAAACTATCTGCATTCATTACTTTTACTTTTCTTTTCCATTTCATAAACTATTTAAATTTTGTATAAAGATAGAGAAGAGATTTCACATACATGACGAAACTTTCTTTAGTTTGCATAAAACATAAATTTTCATTGTTTTACATTAACTATCATTCTAATGTATATTGTTTTTCTCAAGTTTAGACAAAAGAGGGGTAGGGTAGAGCTTTCTAACATAATTTTCTTTTATGATTAATCTATCTACATGATGTATATTTTCTCTTTGAACCATTTTCCCTAAACTGCCCTTCACATTTACATTACTTTTCCATCAAATACATATACATCAAAATAGCCTTTTAGGGTTTACATAGCTTGATTACATCTTTTACATCATAGAAAGTGATACAATAAGAAAATCTTTAATTTCATCCAACATGCTTTCTTGAATCATAAACAATACCTCAAAATATTTCACCACCCAACCACACGAAACCATAAATGATCCAATCCCTTGAGCTAGGAGATAAGACCATGATCCACATAAGTTCTAAGGCAAACTAAGGTTATTAATCACCTTACACAAACACTCACAAACGCAGGGGTAAACAAATACACACAAGAGAACCATAGGCAACAACATCAATAATGGTCTAGAGGAGTGTCATTACACATCTTTTTTGTGTTGGAAATTCAGCCAAGTGATCATGGCCAACCCGACGCACCTAGGTCTTCTCAGTGATTGCATATTACATAGGTTCTCTAACAAGACATATACAATCATAATAACATCCTTATTATCTTGTTTAGTGTAATGACCTAAACCCATTAAACTCGATTCATTTTATTAATGTTTTCACTTGATTACAACTCACATGTAGAGCTAGCCTACTCAAGGCCCTAACTTCTATTAAATAGCTCCTCCAGTTAGCCACTCGCCTAGGGGGCACCTAACCAACCCCACTCAACATGCAATCAAGATGTTTAGGCCCATAAAACATCAAAATATCCACTCATGAATGTTTAGGAAACATCCTCGATCCCATACCCCTTGGATGACATTAAACCCTAATCCCACTATTAAGGGATTTGCACAATGCATCAAGAAGAATACAAACATTATGATCAAAGCATAAGCATGATAAATCAACATCATACAGACATACTATGAACCTTTGGTGACCCTAAGACATAGATTTCCACCGACAAACAAATATGCAAACTATTACATTCTTAACTTTGGCAATATTAAATTAACTTAGAAAAATACTTATAAAAAAAAAATTACTAATTAACAATTATTAATAATAAAATGTTTATAATTAATAACTGTCAATTAATTAAACTAATTTTAATTTTAAATAAATAAATTTTAAAATATATATATATATCAATTACTAATATGTGTTATGAATGGTTATCAATTTCAATTAAATTAATTCTATTATCTTAAAGTTTTAAAAAAAACACATAATAATTAATGGGGGATACTCTATTTTTACTCCTCTTGGTATTCTTTTTTATTTTAGTAGGGAAGGAAGAGGACCTCCAAACCTCTTGCTTATGAGGGCTCCAACTTACCAATATGATAAATGATATCCTTAGAACAATTATCTATTATGATAAAAGAATAATAAACTATATATTAAATACTAGTATTTATGTAAGTAAAAATGAACAATGTTTAACTAACACTTGCACCCAAAGAAGGTGCAAGGGGTACACCAATAAGGAAAATAAGTGCAAGTTTATATAAGATATATGTGTTTGGGTGTATTAAATTGCAAGTATTATACAATTGAGAATATTGTAGACATATTATGGCATTTGTTGTTAAAATGTAATATAAAACAAAAGGAAATGTAGAGGGGAAAAATTAAAACAAAGATATTTAAATTAATTTGTGATTTCCCCACAATATGAACTATTTTTGAAGAAGAATAGTATGAGCATGTACATAAAATTTTATTTGTAAGTTTAATATGATGTGTGCATTAAACATTAGTTCTTGTCTTGCACATTCACATTAATTAAATGTCACCATAAAAGATTAGCTATTTTATTTTTTAACAAGAAAATGTTTTAATACATCAAAGAATATTGTTTATAGGTGCATGACATGAAATAGTTGCTTCAACTTTGGCTTTCAAGAGAGTTTCACAAAAGACTATTTATGGTAAGATTTTGAGAATAATCAAGATTCATGCTCAATGGGTGTGTCCAAATGTTTCATCACCTTCACTAATGACAAGCAAAGCCCATAATAATGAACACAAATATCTCATATCAAGACCCAATCAGACATTAATTCATAATTTAAATGCACAACACATCCTTTTCAAACCCTAATTCTTCCCAAGGGCCCAAAACAACTTCTAGAGATTATTTTATTGTGAAGAATCATATAAAACTCATTTTAAGTATAAACAACTATTGAACTACAAAAACTTTCAATTAAACCATTAAATTATGAAAATCATTAATTTAAATATTAACTCATAATTGCAATAAACTTCTTATGAAATGCATATAACTGTAAGAACATGCTTGTAATGGAGTCTTGACATAGAGTCAAGGTCGTTGAACACTACCAATAATAGTACCTAGTGGGTAATGTGACTCTCATAATTATATAGATTGTAATCAACTATTCATGATGAGGCCCAGCTTAGGGATATTTTCCAATGTGTCCTCTCTGAGAAACCACCATTGGGGAATAGGCATGTTTAGACCTATTGAGATAGGTGGAGTCAGTGCTTTGTATCTACAACCACTATAATACTCACATGTAGCCAAATGATATATATGAATAATTGGAGCTATTGAAATGGAATTTTATTAGCTTAATCATTTTTATTTATTTGAACGTTATGATGCCACCCATTTTATAAATACTCATCATTTATAGCATTATTGTAATAATATCATCTAATGACATCCATGAAATAGCCACAAAGTCTTCATTGGAGGGGCAATACAATATCATGTGCATTCATATTGGGGGGTTTAAAATGAGAAAAAAAGGGGCAAAATATTGCCTAAATGGGGGGATGTGACTGGGGGTAGGGGTGACGGTATTGGAGGGGGCCAACAAAAAATGAGTTTGGGATAATAATAATAATAAAATTAAATAGGAGAGTTATTTAGTATGCAATGTATGCACGTGCTATGCTTCAAGTTTACTAAGTGAAGCCCTCATGGAAATAGTGAGATCACATAACCACTAACCTCATAATAGTCCACTTCAATCTAACATATATTTTTTACTACACTAATTTAGAATTTAATGTCAAATATAATTCATTGTACATAAGCATCAATTCAAAAACATAATGCCTTCTTGCCATGACAAGGTTGGAGTGGCACTATAATTTGTCATTAAAAGTGAAAAATAATACATGATGATGCAAGGAGAGGTTCTAGGTCATTATGTTTCTTAATATGGGAAACAAGTTAATCCTATGAGGAAGTTATAGAAAGACATTAATGTGTCATCCAAGCAAAAGGATGTATGAAATTTTCTAAGATATCTTGGTTACTGGATAAGTTTCACTATGCAATAAGATTGTGACACCATTATGCATTATCAAATATCAGGTGTTTGTACAAACTAATAATTCAATAATAAGATAATAAATAAACCTATTATTGGTGGTAGGTAGGTTAGATGGTTACTTCTATTATAAATTTTGCATATAACCATGCTAGATAAACCAAGTAGGGCCAAGTAGTTGTAGATTTCCTTTTTAGGTGTGGTCATGATGAAGATGGATACCCTATTATGATGAATCCTTTATAAATGAGCATCTCTCTATATTCCAAATGCATATCCCATGGTACTTAAATATTACCAATTAAGTAGTATCAGAAACAACACCAACTTACTTCTCTTTTAAATAAAAAAATGTTAGCTATTAGAAAAACATTTTCCATACACTTGGTTGCATGGGGGTATTCATAAGGGACAATGATATAGATGATATTTTTCATGCTATTCATGATGAGCCATGCGGTTACTTTGTAGCTATGCATTCTTTCATGACCACATTGAATATTGGTTATTGTTGGCCATTGCTACATAGGTATTTGATAAAGTATACAAGATAATTTCATTTATTTAGTAGATAGGGAGCTTAAAAGATCATATAAAATGCCACTACATCCTCAAAAGTAGTGATCACATCATTTGGTAAATGGGGATAATCGTCATATGTTTAAAAGATCCACTATCCAACAATAAGGAGTATATAATGTTATATACTGATTAATTGACTAAATGGGATGAAATCGGAGGAATGAAGCATAAATAAGGTGGCAATATTCCTTTGTGAACGAATTATTATGAGATATGGAGTTCTCAAAGAGATAATATCAAATGAAGGAAAGCAAGTCACATAAACTCTCAAAAGCATTGATGAATTTGTGTGGATAGGTAAGAAATCCACTCCATATCATCCATAGTCAAATAGAAAAGTAGAGTTGACAAATAGGTAAATATATCTTAACATTCTTACTTAAATAGTTTCTATACATAAGGAGGACCAGGGTTTATGTCTACATGGTCACATGGAAGGTAACTAGATGGTTCACCTTGCTTGAGCTTATATATGGGTAGAAAGTTTCCAAAACATAAAACACTGAGGACACCATTAGATCTAACCTCTCTGAAGGAAAAAAAAAATTGTTGATTATGACACATAATTAATCGAATGAAACATGAAAAAAATTGCTCCATCAACATAAGTAAATCTAATATTAACATATGAAATGATATATCATATATGTAAAAGAAAATAGTTTGAAGTTTACTAATGTACATTGATTACAATTCTAGATATAAGGATTGACAAAGGAAGTTTAAGACACGTTGTGTTGGACCATATGAGATTTCAAAAAAAAATCTCAATGGGTTTGTAAGGCTACAAACCATTGACCCAATGACATTCTCATTGTTGCTCAAAGGCCATTGAATGCACCTATGTAAGAAACCCTTGAAAAATGATTATTTTCTTTCAAACATGTAACACAGCGCATTTCTAGAGTCTCTTTCGAATGCATCGCCCATGTTACAAGCTAGTTACACTTTTGTAAACATATGTAGCAATAAAGTTTTCACCTATTGAAAGATTTTCAATCTCCAATAAAGCCTCGTCCTAAGATTGATTTATAGGAATATGCTTATTGAAGGACCCATTCGAGAAGGAAGAGGACCTCCAAACCTCTTGCTTATGAGGGCCCCAATTACCAATATGATAAATGGTTTCCTTAAAACAATTACCGATTATGATATACTTAATTACTTGTTATCTACATATGAACTATTAAAAGAATAATAAACTATATATTAAATACTAGTATTTACATAAGTAAAAATGATCAATATTTAATAATGAAATACTTGTTTAATATTGATAACAGGTATTCAGTTTAAAATTTAAAAAAGCTATCTTCACTATATTCTCATTATTATCAACACCGAATATAACTAAATACGAAAAATATTAAATAAGTTTGTTGATGATATTACCAACTATTATGGTAACAAAGGTTTATGTATTGTATATGCCTACCTATCAATCGAGAATGTTTACGTCAAAAATATTCCGTCATGCAGAATGGAATGGTTTCAGATCTGGGTACGAAATTTGAGAAGAAAAAAATTGGGTGATGGAAGTTGTTTCTTCCCTATAAACTAAGTTGTGAACTAGTTAAAAAGATACTTTTAAACCACCACATGCCGTTACCAACATCTCTAACATGAATGTAATAAAGGATGGGCAAACTTGGGGCAGTGATGTTTTACTTCTTTTTAAATATGACGATAAGTTAATAAAAATCTGAATGCTATTAGCTATGGAGTAGATAACAATGGACCGAATGCTATTAACTCTTGGGTGGATAACGATGCCCTAAATTGCATGTCTAATTTGATTAGAAATCTCATGCCAGCTATTAACAATAGTTTCAATGGTACGAAGTTATTTTACATTTAACCATTTTTCCAGATGCAAGACTTCTTCTCCCACTGAGCAAGCCCTACTCATGGAAATTGGCTAAACAGCTAACTCAACCGTAAAATAAATAAGAAGAGTTTGATAATAAAAACTAAAATCAGCTAACTAAACCGTAAAACAAAGAAGAGTTTGAAAAGAAAAAAGTACCCTCCTTGGTAAGACATGCATTTTAGTTTGCTGTTTGGACATTGCCATACTCATGCAGCAGACACATTAATTACCAAGAACCTACCTGATAATTTGAATCGGGAGAGGTCTGAATACCAAATGTTGTAAGAATAAGTGTACAGTAAAGAGGCTATTGAGGTTTATAAAATCTCATTTGAGGCTGGAAGGTGTTAATCTCTTTCCAAACAATGCCTACTGAATTTAAGCTTGAACAAGAGGTTGGGGGGTCGGAAAAAGAAAATTGGTTTTTCCTGTCATGGCTACGCTCTTGTAGTTTTGTTCATTGCTATCGTTATGTGCAGCAGTATATATGTCGAGGCCACATGGAAAAGAGGCCCAAACAGACTAAAACAAGCCGCAAGTTGGATTTGGTCAAAGTTCCAACAAATTTATTTTTTCAATTTTCTAAAATCTTGAATCAAAACTGTGAACCAACTAGGGAAAGTTATGTACATCAGAACTGATTTATTTTTCACTGTCCAGAACTTAAACAAGAATCAGGCAAGCAAATCCAATATTCATTTTTTTCATTGTTTGCCAAAACTACTCAGCAGACACACTTATTTTTTCGATTTCTAGCATTATGTGTCAAAAATGTACAAGGAAAACTTATTTAAATCAGTACTTCAATTTATTTAACACTTGAATGAACATAAAGAAGAATCAGGCAAGCATATTCAATGCTAATATCTTTCAGTGTTTTGCCAATGCTGTAAACCATCTGTAAGCTATATGATGACTCCAACTGCATGGCAGCCTTTCAAATTCCAGGTCAATTTAAACACTGTATAGCTCCAAGTGCATAACAGCCTTTCAGATTCCAGGTCAATGGAGACATTCGTGAATGAAGAAAATAATTATTCTTAAGGTCTTTCTATTCACAATTACTCAGAGATAAAGTCTTCAACTAAAGCATAGTATACAGAAATTGTCATTGCATAACCAGAAGTTTGAAAGCATATCATCTCACTGAGGCAAAAACAATTTTTTGCAACATTCTAATGTACAGAATAGGTTGCACAAAATATCTACACGTAATAGATCATACCCACCTCAATAAGGCTAATATGTGGAATATTCAAGGCTACAGCAGGACCCCTGCAATTCTTTCTAAGAAATGAATACCCTACATCAATTGCAAATTTCTTTAGAAATGATGATGACTTCCTCGCCTTGATATATGAGTGACCTAATATGTAAGCAATTCCTGCATCCTTTGCCTCAATTAATTCCGATAGCTCCTCCATTACTGAGGGATCTATCGCAGGATTCCTAGGCACTTCAAATCTTATTTGACGTCGCCTCTCTGATCGAGGGGACTCTATCTCATACATTGTCTGAAGAGATTGTAAAGTTGGAGATTTACTGCTAAGAAAACTGCCCACGTCACTATTTTGATCTGAAACCACCATCCTCACAGCAGATCTAACTGGAGTGCTAATTACTGCCATCCTTCCATCCAATGACTCGCAGCTTGAAGAGTGTGATCCTTCTGCTTCCATCTGAATGAACTCAGCAATACTGAGAATAAGACGATTCTCAAAATCATTGTCATCTTTCTGAACATCCTTGTATCCATACCTCACAATGCATCTATACATGCGGTATACTTTTGGACCAATGCGGCCAATAAGATAGCGTTCTTCATGAGGGACATAAGGAACAGGCACTGATTTTATGCACACAAACACAAGTACCTGATGAAATGCAGGGAGATTTGTTACAAAATGTGAGAATATGGCAGGAACCCCTGTAACGAGTTCAGTATAGATCAGACCAATCCCAGGAACACGAACAATTCCAAGGCTTGGCCCGAGTGTAAGAATCCATTTCATAGAAACTTTGTTCTGCAAGTCAAACATATATTTTCTTCTTGTACCATAATGCCATACATACATGATTACCATAAAAACCATTGCCAAAACAAGAGGAGCCCAACCTCCCTGGGGCACTTTTGTGAAAGAGGCTGATAAGTAAACTCCTTCAGTCGATCCAAAAAACAGAAGAAAACCCATAGCCAGTATAACGCTTTTTCGCCACACAATGACTATAACAAGTGTCATAAGGCATGTTGTCACAAACATAACAGTAATAGCCGCAATGCCTGTGAAGCAAAACATAAATTTGAAAACATGAGCCCCAAAAATATGCACCAAAATCCCCACCATGCAAATAATATGATGAATTTAACAAGTAGCCTGAGGCACTCTGTTACAAATATTATGATGACAGAAATGCTTCAAGCAAAAGAGAGAACTATTTAAATTTTAAAACTTGAACCTAGATAAATATGCTCAATCTTGTTAACCACCAAGGACAGAAAGTGGGGATGAAATTCCCAACACATACCATAAGCATTGCCAATAATGGTTGTGTCCTGGAATCCTATTGTGACAGCCAAGCAGAGAATCATGAGAATCCAGTTTATTTCTGGTATGTAGATTTGTCCATTAATATGCCTTGAAGTATGAACAATTTTAACACGTGGGAAGCAACCCAAAGCATGGCATTGTTTGACAATAGAAAATGTTGCCGAAATAACAGCTTGGCTCCCAACAATTGCAGCAAGAGTGGCTACCACAAACACAGGCCAAAAAACATGCTCTGCAAAACAATATTGCAATAGTATCTTCAAAAACACATATTTAAATGAATTGTAGAGGCGAAATCCATACTAACAAAAATATGAATATTTAAGAAATTTAAATATATTAATTGTTAAATTGTATACGAGAAATCCATGCTTAAAAAATATGAATATTTATAAAACTAGATATCTCTAATTCGTACCAGGGATGGATTCATAAAAACTTTCGATAACCATATTCTTGGAAAGAAAAGCAGCTTGTCCCAAATAAGATAATATCAAACAAGGATAGACAAATCCTGCAAAGGCAATCTACATGAAAAGGGATAGAACATTTAGAATGATGTGAGTCGCTCATAAGCATTTTCAAGGAATGCATTTTCAGAAATTGCACAGACCCGGATTGACAAAGGAGTGAAGTGTCCAAGATCTGCAAACATGGCTTCTGTACCTGTAGCAAGAGCAGAACCAGGTGATTTAACACTATATTCATGACAAAAACATTTAATTAATTGGCTTCTTCTTCTAGTCATGTTAAATTTGACTATAAAGTGACAAAAATGCCTTCTAGGAAGACATAATACATTCTCCACAAACCTGTAATTGAAAGAAGTATCCCTCCAAGAGCCATCCAGCCATCTTTACCAGTCCGCCTAAAGAACTTGTATACATAATAAGGAGAGAAAGCACGCAATATGCTAGGATTCCAATGAACAACATTATATATGCCCACGGCACTGATGCACAACAGCCAAGCGATCACAATAGGAGCAAACAGAAAGGCTACCTTCTGGGTACCAAAATGCTGCAGAGCAAACAAACCAACCAATATGATGCAGGAAAGCAGCACCACCTCCTCTGCAATAGAATATAAATTCAAAAACATTAAAAGTTATACTAATAATTAATAAACAATTTGTATAAAAGACTAAACAGGTCCCTTTGTAAGCATCAGATTTAACTTTATGGATCATTTCTCATACAAAATGTTTCTATTGATAAAAAGATTTTATCAAAGCATCCCAGCTAGGCAATATAGCCAGTCTCCTTCACCATAATAACTTGGTGTTTTCATTGTGTGAAAGTATGATGTTTTCATCAGCATTCGACTGAGTAGTTTTAAGTCAAATTCATTGACTTATGTTTCAGCAAGAGCATGAATGATCTACTTAGCAATTTGCAACCAGATAATGCTCACAAGAGGGATGCATCAGTACTTCCTGGAAGGTTACCAATCTCAATATTACTCCAACTCTCTCAACATAGAGTTTCTCCAGAGGTCAAATCCACTTAGCAAATGAGGTAAAAAGTGAAGTAGGCATAAAGCGAAGTGAGCTTGACATTAGAGAAAACTTCATGGTTAAGCACGCACGAGTTTTAATAGTACTAGAAAGGTGACCTGCCACAAAATCCTGATGCTTCCCTCATATGCACACTCCTAGGAGCAATAAATACTAACGTGAACATTCATGCTCGTGAGAGACAGGTTCATGTGAACCACCACTCATGAAATATGAATCGATGAATTTGACTAGAAGACTACACAGTTGAATCCTGATAAAAGTATCATAACTTAATGAAAAGATTAAGTCATTGACACTACAAATTTTTCTGATGCCTTTCACTTTAACTCAAATCTCAAGTTGCACTATTCCAGGGCAGCAATAAATTTTACCAGACGTCTCAAATACAGATAATTTAATTTTGCATCTTTACAAGTCTAAGTTATCTGTGTTCTTAGCATAAAATATAGTATGATCATTGCCAAATATTTTCTGTTACCCGAATGATAGTAATCCACAGTGCCAATTCATTGACCAGTACTTGCACAATGCATATGCTAACAACATAAGGGATAGTTTGACTAAATTACTATCTCTCTTGCATATTTTATGATGTTCAGTGAATATTTTTATTGGTTTTTGAGAAGTGGAATAAAATCTAATTTAAATTAATTACCTCGCACTACAATCAATATTCCATGGGGACACATCCCCAGGGGTCTGCTTGACATCCCGTACAACCAAAAGACTTCGGAACATTATAAAGGCATCCTCTTCTAAAAATTGTACAACCTGTTCCATTTCCTGAATAAATATTTTAAAAGGTATAGGTATCTTTGTAGGGACAAAGCTTATCATTGAAAATGTGGCACATTCACTATAAAGTTTCAGCTGTTCTTAGTTTGCTTAAGGTATTAAATAACCATCCCCCTGCTCACCCTCTACTGTCACCAAATTTGGGGAAAATATTGCTGTCCACAAAACCCCATTCCTTGCATCCCACAGGAAACTTAGAGAAACACTGTAAACATAATATTTCTGTTAATCTTGGTGACCTTGATCTCTTATCCAAATTGATAGAAATTCTCGTTGGCCCAATGCATTTATGCTCTGACCACCAAGAAATAGAGACAAACTTTCAAACCAATATGATCAATAAATGAAAGGGCCTATCAATTACCAAAAATTAAGCTAGGAAATATACATTATTTTAAATTTATTATATCAAATAAGTCTAGAATTGGAATCACCTAAATTTTGGTACAATGCACAGTTGCGATTGGTAAGATTTGCATCTATTTCAAGTCCAGCATCTGGAAGAACATAATGCCCAATAATTTCCATGCTTGATTGATCAAGTCAAATATATAACAAATTTTGTTGAGTTTGATCGTGCTCAGGGCCATAAATTTGCCTCTAATGGCCTTAATAAATCTCTAAAATTGAATCTACTTTCTTCTTTTTTACTTCTCCTGAACACTTTGAATATGCAATAATAGAGATTTCCAGTTGTAGCAAGCATAGCATTTATGTTAATTGGTGGCCTTGATCTCTAATCCATAATGATAGAAATCTAATAGGGCCATGCATTTATGCTCTGACCAACAAGTATAAGGGAGATACACTTTCGAACAAATATGATAAATAAATGAAAGGGCCTGGCAAATAACAAAAATCAGTAGCAGAACTGGTAATTTAAGCTGGAAAATATATATTAATTTATAACATCAAAGAAGTTTAACATTGTAATCACCTGAATTTTAGTATGAAGCATTTGAGACTTGCATTTAATTTAAATCCAGCATTTGGATGAACATAATGTCCAATTATTTCCATTCTTGAATAACCCAAAAATGTAACCATCCAGAAGTAAATATATCTGTAGCATCCCTGAGTTTGACCATGCTCAGGGTTGTCCAATTTGCTCTGATTCCCTTACTAGAATCCCTAGAATTGAATCTCTTTTCTTCTTTCAGTTTCTACTTAACACTTTGAATAAGGGTATTTTCAAGGTACTTACCAAATTTAAAGTAATCTGTATCCCAGAAAATCCCAGGTTCCTACAGAAACAATAATTACTCATTTGCCACTTTTTTTGTCACATTTGAACTTAAATGTCTCACTGGTATGGTTTCTAGAAAGGAATAGACTTCAGGACAGGTTTACTCTCAGTTTTTGCGGAAATTAGACATCTCTATCATAATTTAATGCACAGGAAATTTCAAATCTTCCTAAGAGCTCCTTTTGCATAAGCCAAAACTAGAGCTGATGATGCATATATTTTAGCAGGAGAGGATTGAGGAGAAGATGAGACAAATACTACACATTTGGACAGTCTGCTGATTTTATAGCTAGAATGAATGGGTCAGGTTTGTGTTCAAGCTCGGGTTTGTGTCAGGATACTGGGATTCAGTACGCACTACAGTGGAATAAATTGTGGTTTGGGTTCACAAATTCAAAGGAACTGTAGAAAAACTATATGTACACAGCAATGGAACAGCAATCCAAAAGTATAAAAGGAATTTTATTACGCAGGTTTGAAAGGGGGGAAATACAAGTTAAAATACTCTAGATATAATTAAATTTACTATGATTTTGTAGCTTTGGTTTTATATTTTACAGCTTGCTTCTGCACTCACTGTGTGATGTTAATACTTTGATTTATATTAAATGTATTCAGATGGAAACAGAGCATATAAAAGCAGGGTTGTCCTTCAGTGGACTTGGAAATAAGAAAATGAAAGAATCACAAATGCTGCTTTTGACTTTGAGTGCTAAAATCGCACATCAATGGAAGATGTCACTATTCTCAGTATTTAAATGGGAATACCGATATCAGCCAATCAATTGATGGTCAATAAATAAAAAATTATTGACCTCCACAAGAATGTAGTTCTTTTACCATGTTGCAATACACAATAATGACAAGACTTTTAAAACAGAAGCTACTATTGACTTATATGAACCAAAAAACACTCCTGTGAAAAATTAGTCGATGCAAAATGAATATTGATCTTATTTCTAAATTGAAGGGAAGCGAACAATTTAACCACAATCAATTCTATCATAGTATTCACAAAATGGAATCTAGTTACTTAGATTTTCCGAAGGAATCTAATTGTTTCAAAAATTAAGGAAATTCAAGAAACTTTTGAAAAATTGCTGAATAACATATACATCTCTAATCATATGATACAATGATTATTTGGACAAATCAAAATTCATATTTGTAGTCAATACATGCATTGATTTATATTGTTTTGTAACTAGTTATGTAATATTTAAGTAAACTTAATTTTAACTTTAATTTCCTAACAATGTATCCTTTGAACCTCCAATGGATGCAAGTGTTAGTGAATATACCATAACCATTATGCCCACTACCAACTTTACTTTCAAGTTTAGTTGGTTTATGCAAATGGCATCAAATCATTTAAGCCCATTAATAACTGTTGGATGATTTGGAATCAAGATAAATGTATTCCAAATAAATACTGCAATGTGAAATACGTCGAGGAATTGTCTGAATTCTATACTACAATTAAAGGCTTGCTGGCAGCATTGTTACATATGTTCAAATCCTATACAGAAATCGTACAAACTTAAACCTCAAAACAAATAAAGACAACTAAGAAAGAGGACAACAAGAGAGATTAAGAAAGGCCTCATCCAGTCATAATTCCGCACTTCTTCAAACAGACCTCTATATTCTTCTTATTCCTGGAACAATTTCTAATACCTATGACATGTCAGATTCATGTTGAAAGGTGAAGAAGAAGGCAAAGATAGCCAAGTTTCTCCAATGAAACACAAACTTGTGGGGGATCACCATATGTTCTTTCTTCCACTGCTGCTCAAATGGGTCTCTTTTAATTCTTTTTGTTGCTAGAACCACTATGAGTTCCCATGGTGAAGATAGTTGATATTCATGCTGGAAGATGATGCATGAGATAGATGGTTTCTCAAATCCACTTGTCCCTTTGATGGTGTAAATCTTATGCTATTCTATCACTGTATATTAATGCAATTCTGTTTGTAGTCCAGGTATTGAAGATACTACATATGGTAAGGCTTATATCAAATCATTCACCCATTAACCTATCCCACCTGTTGTTCTGAGGTTGTAAATGTAACGTCCACATTTCAAAAAGGGATTTGATAATAAAATAAGATATAAAAAATATGTAATATCATTAAATTTAATGATATGGCATTAAATGAAAGGTTGTGACTCCCTCAAAAATAAGATATAAATGAGAGAACATTTCCTTGGGAGGAGATATACTAGGAAGAAAAAAAAGCAATGGTGAATATGAATCAAGGAAGGATTAACAGCAAGGAATGGGAAGAAAATAAAGAAGTGGCTATTTCAAAGGGCAGAAATTATAAAAGGTTTTACCCTTTCAGCAGAATGTAATTGTAAAAGACTGTGACTCTGTCAAAGGACAGATGCGATTAAAAGGTGTGACTTCTCCCTCAAAATGGGAGATATAAAAAGAACATTCAAATTGAGGACATGGAAGAGAGATCGATTTGGAAAAAAATTTATTGTTCTGAAAAGGCAGCAACAGTGGGTGGTGACCCAATTCTTATGAAGGTGGTCACCCTTTCACCAATGAAGGAGAAATCATTGCAAGCATTCAAGGATCCCTTATCAATCGTCACTCACCAATACGTCAAATCAGCACTCACCCAATCATCACTCATCACTCTATGTTACCAATATATCAAATCATCAAATCAAAGGAAATCATTCAATCATTCAACAAACAGTTAAGAATAAAGGAATCAAGAAAACAGACAAACAACCAATCCTTCCATCAATTCAATCAGCCTAAAATTAATATTTCAAACATCAATAATTCGAGCATGAACTATTCTATCATCAAATCATTCAAATATTAATCATTAAAGCATCAATTATTTAAGTATCATTTAAGCACTGACTTATGAATCCTTCAAGAAATTATGATAAAGAGAAATCAAGCAATCAGTGATACTCTAGAAAACTCCTTGAGCAATCAATTTTAAATTTAAGGAAGTGTCTTGTAAATAAATGGCCCCTTTCCACAAGAGATGAATGTATGCTCCACAACTCATGCTCTTATAAAGTATGCCACACTGAGATGAAATGGGTGATCAGCCTTCCATGCTCATGGACCAAGAGATGAAATGGATGGTCCATCTTCTATGCTCTTAGATTTGATCAAGGGGGATGCCCCCCTTCAAAGTGGACTGGGAGTTAATGGGCCCCTTACATACTCTCGCCAATATTGAGGATGACCCACCTTAATATTGTTATTTGCAATTATTTCTAAGAATTTCACAATATAATTTGCTATGAGGAGCATGCTATGATGTATTTATCCTAATAAAAATGATGATATGATAACACTTACTTGTGGCTTGCTTACACAAGCATGAGAAACAACATCAACAAATGTGGGAATGTGTCTTCAAAATCCTCCATCTTTGCCACGTGTGAATGCAATTCTGCTAGGTGGAAGCTTCGGTGTTGTAAACAAGAGAAGATAGCAAGGCAACATCAAACAGCTTGGAAGCAAAGGAAGATTGATCATAAACCCTAAGATATGCTTGGAATCACCTCCAGTGTTGCACTCTTTATAAAATGGTGTGGTTTCGAATGCCCTAGTAGGTAGATCATAGAATGGTCGATCAGAAGCTGTGGAAAAAGGGTAAGTATTAGTTCGCTCTCCTATAAGTCACCGAGGAAATTCCCACATTAGATTACATTACATGGCTTGGCCCAGAACTATTCCAACACTGAAGCCAATAGAAAGATGGGTAGATGTGGGCACCCTTTTGGAAGTCGGGAAAGAATTTTTCTTTGGAAAATTGGACTTGAAAGAAAAAATTCATGTGTACCTAGATCAAGATAGGGAAACCTTCGAGGATCTAGAGATAATCATAGAAAACAAAAAATGCCCACACAACATCAAAATTAGTCAAAGGGAGGTTGGAGGTTGTTGCATTATGGTAAAGGTATTGAAACAAGGCTACTCCCCAAGGTGCTAGGGAGCCCCAACAACCTTAGAGAAACTCAAAATGCCTCTAAATGAATAAAGAACCTTGAGCCAGTGGCAAGCCCTTAATAGGTTGCAAAAGAAATACTTAACAAAGGTGAATTCATGTGCTCAAGGCAAAGATGGAGCAATGGTCTTATGGTGATAGCAAAAACAAGGGAGATTTCCACAAACACAAGCTTTCTCTAACCCTTGTTCCTTAGAGAAAATGTGCTGGCAATCTAATTGATGCTAGGGATAGCCTAGCTCAACCTACGTTGGTCCAACTCAAGGAAGCTCCCTAGTCTCAACAAATCCTATTAAAGTGTCACAACAGATAAATGTGGTCATTAATCACTTTTCGAGCTAGGATCAATTGAAGTCTTGTTTTCAATTATATTGCAAAAATGATACACAAGTTTCTCTTTGTTGGGGACTTAGAAGCTTTGATCTTCACTTCAAAAGTTCAATGCTTCCCTACTTTGGCTCAAACCATTTTTTGATCCATCTACAGATTTTGGTGGAGATGTACATAGCAAGGTACTCTCTCCCTTTGAGCTTAAAAACATGTGAATGAAAGATCAAGATTATTCAAGTCGGTAGATGGTTGGTGGAAGGAAGAATAGCCCAATGGCTACAAGATCTTATGTTTCGTCACCAAGCTCAAACTTTCGAAGCAACGAATTTGAACATTGGAATCTAAATCATTTTAAAAACATAATCAACACCAAGGAGAAGATTGACAGAGGATATGAAGGATATCACTAGAGAAACAGTAAAATTTTTCTTCAAACTTATAAACAACCTAGAAGGTTCATACCTTCGAGCATTGCATAGGTTGATTGTCACATCCCCTCTTAAGTTAATGGGACCAAATACAAAATGCTAAATGAGAATGTTGGTAAACGTATTGTTCTTTTTTCTTTTTCTTTTTAACTCTTGGTTGCCCAAAATGTTTGTCTTCTTGGAGTTGAGAGATGAGCACTTGAACATCTGCAACAGTGGGATCTTTAGTAATAGGCATTTCGGAGATGCTTGCTAATGGGGTGACCAGTTGCCTGATGAAGCCATTCAGTTCTTGTATTTTTGCCTTCATCCGGAGCTTTGACAACTTAAGGCTCTCCAGCTATCCTTCAATCACTTCATTTGTTGACTTCCATAAGCCAACTTTGGTATCATGTCTGGCCTCCCCAAGATCCACTGAATGCAGAGAAAAATCATCAGTAGACATATCCTCAATCCTTCCCTCCTTGGTAGGCTTTGTTATCTCCATTGTTAGATGCCCTGTTTCTGGATCTTGTCCGAGAATGGACAATGTCTTTTGCTTCTTAACCTTACTCAATGTTGATCCGGAGCTAATAGCAAGAGATAAGGTATCCTTGTTGGGGACGACTCCATCTTTCCTTTTTCTCTTCCTGTCTAGAGTATCCTCCAACCACGAATCTGTGCTTATCACTTTGGAGACCGTTCCAAGTGATTCTATGCTAAACATCTTTCTCCAAATCGGAGTGATAGCTTTCACAGTCGAAGAGAAGGGATTCTTTAGGGCATGTGAAATGAGCTTCGAAGAATCTTGGCCTTTCTCTGCGTCCGAAGTCTTCTTTGTCGCCTCATCAGATTCAATGGATTCGCTATCACTACTTCCTCCATCTCCTAAATCCACTACCTGCACTTGAGGACTACTCGATTGGAGAAGTGCAGCACTTGTAGATGGAACTGGACTACCATGAGGTGAGGGGACTGGAGTAGCTACAGTATCTTTAGGATCTTCTGCTTTCTTCTTCTCGGCTTTCTTCTTCTCGGCTTCTTATTTATTTAAATAGCTCATGCAAGTCCCAGTGATGGTGATGCTCCTGTGTCTAATTATTTTCTGACAATGCTTCCACCCCTTCGACATGTTTCCTGTAAGAAAATTCTCCGCAGTTAAATCATATTATCAAGGAGGTAGATAATCGTAAAGGAACATGAATTTCCTAGAGGGTGCCTTATAGAACATGACGATATATCTTCCGGTCATCAGAACAGAGTTTCCAAACTCTAGAAACTTGGTCGCTGTGTACACGGGGCCATGGAGGAAATACAAGATCGTTTGAGTGTTGTCAAGGATTTGGCCAGAGAGCATTCTAAATGGCTCTTGAGATATCCTAATCTACATGTCCATAGGCATGAACAACTAATTCCAATCATTGTAGCCGATAAGGCCTATAAGACAAAAGCAGAAAAGGGAAAGAAGGCGAAGTGATTCATATTCTGCCTCTTTCATATTTTGTTGTAATCATTGTAATAGACAAACTGGCTCCTTGCCATTTGTCATTTTTTGAGGAGATGAACCGATTGAACTTCTTTTGTAACGGTCATCTCGGAACCCTATATGTATTGTATTGAAAGATTAATAAAAGGTTGACGAATTTTGGTGTGAAATACTTGATGTTGCAGAGTCAATTGAATGGTATTTTATGTCAATTATTTTCTATTCCATATTGTTAGTTGTTAATTGTTTGTTTTCTCTTTTATCTGAATTAAAACAAGGAACGAACAAAGCTTCATTCCCCTGTTTTGAGGCAGCAAACTGAATGTGATAAGTATTGTCATCATAGGTTCAAGGGAGATCCCTTAGATGTTTTCTTCTAGTTAATCTTTCTTTCTCCATATTTAGTTTTTCACTGAATCAGTTGGCATTAATTGTTACGCAATATTGAATCTTTAAGTCTTATGAGTTCATAAGATGTGTGAGTTCATAAACTTAATTTATCCTCTGAAATCTTATCTTGCCTGAGTTAGATCTTGTATAGGTTTGGCTTGGTTTACCTCTCCTATTCTTGGGTTAAGAACATACCTGCTTTTTAGATTTAGGAACAAACATATTTCATTGCAAATTTGCAATAGGGAGATGTACCTAATAATTCAAAGGAAAGTTAGTCTTCTTAGAAGCAACTTTCTAACTGTTGTAACCATACATTGTTCATAAAATCTTGGCACCCAAGAGTTAAATTAAAAAAAGGAACAATGTTTACCAATAGAGACATTCTCCATTCAAGATGTTAAGGAGGCTCTTTTCCAAATGCACCCTAATGCATCTCTTGGTTTTTTGTTTTTCAAACTTGGGCACCTCCTCTCTATGCTATCACTACTTCTACTTCAGTGTTTTTATTGTTTTCCTTTATTACCAGCCCAATGCATTCTTTTCTCACATCATTCCTTGACAAATAACACCTTACACATTTCTTGGTTGTTGGGCAAGGTTGTGGAATGTTATTTTACACCTGCCAAATGCATTTGCTTGGAACTTACAACTTAAACAATTCTATTTGAGCATAATCTGTAACCATTGTATTTCATGGAACATCTCTTTAACAAAGTGTGTTGTCTATAATTCCACATTTTACAAACACGTCTTCCATAGCAATTGCCCTTCAACATCTAACCAAAAAAATTCTCTTGATCCTTTTTGTTTTAATGGATGCGATGGCCATACCATTTCCAAATCTGATGTAATGTCCCCATTGGTTGCCAACATCAGAATTTCAGGGATTAGCCTAATATTGGATCCTCATACGCTAATGAGGATGGTTAGAGGGTCTTCTGAGGATTGATTCATCTCCAACATTCAGCGATTTATGGATTTGACCTTCGTTCGATGTCATTTGGACTCCATTTGCCATACTTAATATTTATAGTAAGTCAAGGGTAATAGAGATGGACCCTTTCTATTTTTAGAAATTGTATTTGGTCACATAGGGAATTGTGGGGAGAGATTCCTATTTTAGACGGTATGGCAATCAGACAAGTATTTCAAGAGATATTAAAGTTCAAGTGACTTAAAGTGATTTATTTAAATATTTTAATGTTATAAAGTTATAAAGTAACTTAAGTGACTAAAAGACGAAATTGGCTTTTAATCCCATATTGCCTAGTTTGTGTCTTCCCCCATATCAAAGTTATAAAAGCGTGGAGCTACATCGGGATTGACACCACGAATATATGTTATTTTACAAATCTTAAAGGTTTCTTAAATATGATTGGATATTTCCCAAGGACGAAAGCCCTTGAGGAAAAGAGTGAGACTAGACGCAAACCTAGTATCTCATATTGTGTTTTCAGAATTGAGATTCAAACTGATATTGAGCTACAGGAAGTTTAAGTTCCACAGCAGGAAGGAGAGCAGGAGACTGAAATCTACACCGAGTTCTTGCATGTATAGAACATTGTCCAGCAGTATTGAGCTTGTTTGGTAGGCAAGGTTGGCAGACGCTCATAGTTGAGAGGTAAATACAGCAGTTAAATTCATTTACAGTGGCATTGATTCACATCACAGACTGGGAGCAGCTTGAAATGTATATGACATTGTCTGATCATTTGGAGTTTGGACGGCAAACAGAATGGATTGTCATACTAGCTAAGATAGTGTTGGCAGACTTTGTGTGAGCCAAGTTCCATATTATCCAAAGTCTTCTCTGTCATATCATTTGGAGTTTGGACGGCAAACAGAATAGATTGTCATACTAGCTAAGATAGTGTTGGCAGACTTTGTGTGAGCCAAGTTCCATATTATCCAAAGTCTTCTCTGTCTACGTTCTACTAGCAGTGCAACGGCAATAGCTTTGCACGTGACAGTGAGCAGCAGCAGACAAGCACTCCAAGCTTTACCATGGGTACACTTCACATGCGTCACCTTCAGTGCAGCAATAGCGGATAGGAGTGGACATTCAGAACAGCAGGCAGATTGATTACGGCAGCCACATTTTCATTTGCAGGGAGGTCACAGGCCAAGGACGTGACACTAAGTCTGAACTGTGTGGACGTGAGAGTGACTGGGCGTTGGCACTACCAAAACTGAAGTCTTTAAAGCATGCCTTGGACACCCAACTAGCTGCGATTGTTATCAGGTTCCCTTTTATCATTTGTTTGTGCTTGTATACTTGTGTAGTAATGTAAACCAAATTGAATACGTTGGACTTCATTCAGAGCTTACTCCTTCATGATTTAAAAAGATAAATTGTGTATGTGATCTGCTGTTGAAGGATAGTATAAATTCAGGACTGTTATTTCCGATACTTTCACATTATTTGCAAGTCCCTTTTGCCATATTTCTGCATTTTCTAGAGTTGAATTTACTGGCAGCAGTATCAAAGTTTCAGATCTGGGTTACATGCCAACTGCTTGACAAAATATCCTTAGTGGAGATTTAATTATTTTGATCATTTTAAGCCCAGATCATTACATCTGCTAGGAGAACGGTGGTATTTATTTCAACAAATCCATGTTGTACATGCTGCAATGAAACCACATTTCTTAGAGGCAAACAGATCACAGGCTTTTCTCTGCTTGCACACATTGTACTGATGACACTATTTTAGAATGCATATTGATCACTTCCAGTTTGAATAATATGTCCGTGAACTTGTCTTCCATGTTCTGAAACTGAAAAGATTGATAAGCAATTAAATTATTATCAAAAGTAAATTGATCTGTTTTTCCGCTTTCTAATGCTAAACATACCCTGTAATCATGGAATTTCGAGAAACCATATTTTCACGAGTGTTATATTGAACAGTTTACCGTCTCATAGTATGCCTTTAAAGTGTCATAAAGAGGTCACTAATGCCTTAGAGCTAAGGTGTGAATGATACTCCACAGAGCTTGAATAAGAGATGCCAAGACCAAGCCAAAACAAAACAAAACAAATGGGAAACATTTTTAGGGGTGCTGATTGCTTGTCAGCCTGGATGCTCTTGACCAAGGGCCCACTCTGAGGTGTGATATAATTGGAGGAAACAATAAGTGCCCATGGTTAGGAAATTACATATTAAGCATAGATAGAAATCATGTCTTATCTATCATTCATAATTCAAGGTGCCAAAATAATGATGTATATATTGTGAATTGGTTTAGAAAATTATATGCATTTAAATAAATGGCCATTATCTCATTCATATAATTTTCATAATTGGTACAGCTACCAAAAAAATATCATAATTAGTACATTGAGTGTAGCGTGCATATCTTGAATCCTTCCATTTTTGTATATTGATTGTGCTCAAGAATTGAATGTATAAGAGCTTACAAAATAGATTATCTATTGCATCTAATTGCAAAAATCTTTAAAAGGAAAAAAAATTGTCTTGGGAAAACAAGGAGCCTTCTTTGACAATTGAGCACAAGTATTTCAGATTTTTCTGGTAGGATTGGCAAATATTCTACTTCTATTCTTGTGGATTGTCAACAATTTGCAAATTAAAACCCTGAATTCCTGTGGAGATTCAACGTTATTTGGGAGAAAAAATAACTCTAAGAATTAAACCAGGCCATCTATACCATATTGCCTGGATGAAGCAAACATGCATAAGATTTTTGAAACCAAAACGAAGCATGCAAGTCAAGTAAAGAGGCCATACCACTTGTCATAATTTTAAGCAGAAGAATTTACTTACTATCATTAAGCTTTGTAGTGCGTACTTGGAGCCCTGACATTGATGAAAGAACTGCAAATAGATATCCGAGATTAAAATAGCTAACAATTTAATTATTTTAATTTGTCACCCTTATTTTCTTTAATTTAATTGTCCTAATATGTTTGATGGCTGGCAAAAGTGGGGCCATTCCACATTTTCATACCAATTTATGCTTCTCAGAGATGTGCAGAGTAAGAAAATAGTTGACTTCAAAAAAAATTATCATACCAGATATTGCAGGTGTCAGAACACCGTCTCCTATCACCATGCAAGTGCCTACCAAAACCACAATAAGTAAACCTGTACGCATTTTTTTATGCTTTTCAAAAAACTTTTTCAATGTAGGTGTTCCTGAACTCTGAGCTGCCTGCCCAAACTTATGATATGTGGAGACCTCCTCATCGGCTGCTTGCTGATTTGGAAGCAAACTCAACTTCGCATGTCTACAAAGAAGTGAATATAATGCAAATGTCCCTCCTTTTCAAAAGAAAAAGGTAATGTATTTAGTTCTACTGGTAAAATTGATATTAGCTTGGCACATTTAGTAATGCAAAGAAAAGTATTATTCTGTTACCTTCCCCATTGTCATCTGCACTCAAAACAATGACAACATACTTAATTAAAGGAATCAAAGTGAACGTCCAAAAGATAGTTGAAAAGACCCCAAATACTGTCTCTTCATCCATATACCCATGCAACTTCCCTTTAAAGATACTTTTGTAGACATAAAGTGGAGATGTGCTTAAATCACCATAAACCACCCCAAAGCTTTGGTAAGCCAAGAGCAAAACTGATTTGTAGTAACTCTTCCATGAAACCTGTCAGATACTATCTTGGCTCAGACAATAGAGTCAAATTAAGACTCAATATAATGCCACAGAAATTACAATTGAAAATAATACAGAGAAAATGTGCATGATTATTAACTAATACAGCGAAATGCTAATAAAGAAATAAAAAAATATCATGTACGTGTAAGTTCAAAAGCTCAACATCATCATCATCAATATATAAGTTTAATAACTCAACGCTATTATCAATCTTTAAGTTCAAAAACTCAAGATTGTCATCAATATATAAGTTCAATAACAACTAAAAGCAACAAAATCACTTGATAGTGAGAATGATTACTCAATGCCACACAGCTTATATTTAAATCAATGTAAAATTTAAATGGACAGAATGGATACGAGCACTTGTACCTTATAGGAGGTTTAAGGGATAGCCAATAGGATATTAGAGATAAAACTAGATGGAGTTTAACATTGAATAATTAGCTATATAATATAGCCTTTGGGATTGATACAAGGTTGATTGGAGACAAGTATGGCTATCTTCCAAAATACTTGGAAATGCCATTTTTAATATGATTAACCAGGTGCAAAATTCTCCGAGGCAGGAGACACATCGTATTCTTCGACATGCATCCCAAGGGGTTGGGAAACGTGTCTCCATGCAACTATGGATTAACATAAATAGTGGAGAAGTGAGGTAGAGTGCAAAGAAATTGAGAGAGAAGATTAAAAATTGTTCTTGAAGGCCTAGCAATAGTTGCATGTATATATAATTATTATAATGTTCATATTTTAAATATATGGTAAGTATATATAATACTATCATATCCGCTATTATAATATATTAATAAAATATTAAAATTTAATATATAATAATAAAGTCATATAATATATACAAGTACAAATATATGATAATTATTTATTATTAAAGTAGTATTGTAATATATAGCTTAGAAAGGTTATTTAAGTCATTTTGTTAGTTTTTAGTAGCTTTCTATTCTATAAATCACTAAGTTATTACCTAGTATCTTTTTATTTTGTCTTTAGTTCTCAAGTGTTTATGGAAAGATCTTCTGTAATTTCTTATATAAGGAGTATTCTTCTCCTTTATTCAATACGAAATTCAATTATCATTTCAATAATTATTTTTAAGATTATAATATCTATTAATATAATATAATATAATATAGAATTTTAGTAAATTAATAAAATAGATAATATAATTATCTTATATTAATATAATCTATTTATTAATATTATAATACACGTGTAACAATTATATACTATATTTTATTTAATATTAAGTTATTATTATAATATCTTTTTTATTATAGTATTATTAAATTTTAATATCATCTTATATTACTTGTTCATACTTTTTGTCTTATTATTATGGCACACAAGGAACAAATTCGCAGAACGAAGCACAGTAGGAACGAAAAGCAAAACCACAAGGATCAGCAAAGGGGGCAGCTCAAACTGGCAGATGGGTAGACAAAGCATACAGAGAAATACCGATAAGGATATTCAAGCTCAAGCAAACAGAGGAATGGAGTTTTAGGCACCACAACCAGGTCTGAACTTTTTAGCTGGGTTAAACAGAATTCCACTAGGGCAAAGGCACACATCAGGCAAAATGGGAGAAAGAAAGAAATGGTGGGCAGAGCGACCCATCAACATTTTATTCAAGACTCTAGCAACCAAATGAACCAAAGTCATTCTGAAATGGATGGAGGAACTTGGGGAAGCAACACCATTTTAACACCTTTAGATTCACAAGGGAACAGAAGGCACCTAGGATTGCCCTTCCTGACAATTTTAATCAGAATTGTGGGCAACAAAGACAATTTGCAGATTTATTTCACTGAGATGGAATAAGGAATCAAGGGTTTTGATGATTTTGGCAAGACAACTGAAGCAGGGCGGAAGCTTCCAGCAATTGGAGAACTATGGATCATTTCAATTGGAAGCCGGTGAGAGGGGTCCAAACAAGCAGACATTGGAAGGGAAAAGGAAAACTATATCTAGAAATGGGTTCCCAGCATAAATCGACCAATCCACAAGGTGAGACTCAAAACCCTAACAAACCCCTAGCTAAGTGTATTTGTATTTTCATAGAGGGAAATCAAATGGAAAATTCAATATCATGATTGGAAGATGTAGGGATGTTTATTAAATGGGGGGAGGATGACAAGCATTTGGTAGAATTGGGAACAATTAGGAACTGGTCACATAAAAATTGGGGGAAGAATGTTTTGCTTTGTGCTCTGCCAAATGGTTACCCTTAGTAGAATTTCCATCCAACATTGAAAGCTGGAGTGTAATGAATAGTGGACCTTAACTAACTGGTGGCACTGGAATTTTCATGAAAGAATGGAGCCCAAATTTTGATCCATGGAATCAAGAGATTGAAGCTAGGCCAGTATGGATTTGCTTATACAATCTCCCTGTAGAGTCTTGGGAGGACATTCTTGCTAACACTGGGACAAAACTTGGACCTTTCATCCAGGTGGCTAGAAAAATGCAGGACAAAAAATTTGGGTCTTATGCCACAGTGTGCCCCATCCTCCCCTTTCACAAGAAAACAAAACTCATACTAATCTGGGTGTATAGAGACAGAAGATAAAAAGGGAAGATTAAACAGTCTTATGTCCCACATGTAAATCAAGAAGCCATGGACAACTAGAATGTTGGGTTATCATGATGGCTCTAAAGTAGACTCCTGTGAAATAAGATCGTAATAGAGTTCAGAAAGAAAGAGGCAACATTTCTCCATTGAGGAACCTTCCAACTAGAGTGAGCAACTGCTAATGGCAAAAGAAAAGTAGAAAAAAACACACACAACAGATAAAGCCTCTAATCAATATCCTACAAGGAACAAAAATGGAAACTCCAGGAAGGAGACAGAGGTCTTGTACAAGGAGAAATACATATTGAATCTCACTTTAAGATTGGAACTTTTGAGTCTTCAGCAAGATTATGATAGGAGAGGAGTGTAGGCAGGGGAGATCACAGAGAGAAAAAAACAACTTGGCAGAAGAAGGAATGGTGGCAAATACGGAGCTGGAAGAACCATCAGAATAAGATGCACTATTAACAGAATGCCCTAATGGTGAAAAATAGGATACCACTTCTCTTAAAACTCTAGAGGGAGAATCTAACCATGAAACAGATGTACACATCGATTCAAAAGCAGAAGAAGAGGAGTCTTGAAGATGAAGGGGAGATCCTGGCAAAAGAAGAGCATTGAACAATCTCAATCCGAGATGGAAAAACCAAATATAAAACCTAACTCAGAGTAGAACAAAGTAAAATCGGAAATGACTGCTAATGCAAAGGGGCAGAGCAAATTGAGATCAAGGAAGGAGATTCTCCTTTTTTTGTAATGCTGTGAAACTCGTAACATGAATTGTTTGAGGCATCAATACCCCTAACAAATGGTGCCTGGTCAAGCACCATTGACCAATGTAAAGCTGATCTAGTCATTTTGAAAGAGACAAAATGGAGTAAGGATGAAAGCACTATTAGAATGAGCACATGGAGAAAATGGAATGGCCCTTTTGTGGAATCAATAGGGGCTTCGGGAGGTCTTGGCATGGTCTGGAATCTCTAACAATATCATGCATTTTGGAAGAGGAAAATCAGAATTGGCTGTTTATGAGACGTAAGCTTTTGCAGAAGAATAATGGTTTCTTTCTTGTCAATGTATACATAATACAACCATTGGAAAAGAGACACGTGGCATCATATCACAAATTGAGAGGCCTTGGAAGAGAAAAGAACAATTGGCAGGGACTTTAATAATTAAATTCAACACTAAGCAATTCTATGAAATGGGGTGGACTCCACAATCTCTCTCAGGTTCAATTGGACATTCAAGCTTCGCAAATAAATATAGGTTGAGATATGTAAACCAAGAATTGCATTTACACTAGGATAAGCTGGTTTTACAAGAATTTCTGAAAGACTGGACCAATTTTTTTTCTCTATGGTAATTGGGACAGCCAACCAGACACACAAGAGGCTACCATTCTGCCTTACCCAGGGTCTAATCATTTTCCAGTGCAGCTAATCATAAGCCCTGAGGACCCCCTAGTTGAAAGTCCATTCAAATTTGAATGTGTGCAGCTTAGAGACCCAAATTTATATGATTTGGTTAAAAGTTGGTGGAATGAAGTCAATATATGAAATCAATTTGAACTCTATCAGCTCCACAAGAGGTTAAGTCACATCAAGAACAAACTCAATATCTGAAAGGGTGAGCATTTCAAGAACAAAGACAGCGAAAAAAGATCAAGCTATCCTAAATGAAGCAATGATTGAAAAAAGCATGAGCACAGGTGACTATGAAGTAGAAAACTGTATACACGGGAATTAAAAGAACTAATGGCTAGGAAGGAATGCTATTGGCGCCTAAAATCAAGAAAACTCTGATTGGCAGATGGAGACAGAAACACTAAATACTTTCACAAAAGAGCAGTTGTCAATAGGAATAGGAAGAGGATAGTTGAAATCAAATAAGACAGGACTGTTACAGTCCTTGGAGGAAGTAAATCGGGAGACAATCAAATATTTTGAAGCAATTCTGAACAAAGAAACTCATGAGCACTGACTAGAAAGAGATTGCAATTGGAAAATATACAACATTGATCAAAGATTTAGAAAATGTCCAACTTTACAAAGAAATCTCAAAGGAAGAGGTTAGGAAATCTAACTTCCAGCCAACCTTGATAAGGCCCCAGGGTCTGGCAGCTTTCCACCCAGTTTTTTTCAGCACTTTTGGGAGAGTGTTAGTGAAGAACTATATAGGACTGCTCAGAAATCCAAAAAGAAAGCCACTACGCTTGGTGCTCTGAACGACTAAAAAGAGATTGCAATTGGAAAATATACAACATTGATCAAAGATTTAGAAAATGTCCAACTTTACAAAGAAATCTCAAAGGAAGAGGGTAGGAGATCTAATTTTCAGCCAACCTTGATAAGGCCCCAGGGTCGGGCAGCTTTCCACCCAGTTTTTTTCAGCACTTTTGGAAAAGTGTTAGTGAAGATCTATATGGGGCTGCTCAGGGATCCAAAAAAAAAACCACTACGCTTGGTGCTCTGAACCACACCTTGCTTGCTCTAATCCCTGAGAAAAAAGATGCTCAAAGCATGAATGAGTTCAAACCAATTGCTCTTTGTAATACTATCTATATAGTATAAAATAATCAAAAAGATCATAGCTATTAGACGAAAAGGGGTGCTCAAGGATGTCATATCAGAGGAACAGAGCAGCTTCTCCCCTAGGGGCTCAATTATAGACAGCACAATTGTTGCACATAAAGCAATACACTTAACAAGGAAAGCCAGAGCAGCAAGTATGATGATAAAAATTGATATTCTAAAGGCCTATGATCTAGTTGACAATCAAGTTTTAGCAAATGGCTAAAAGTTTGGCTTCAATGCCAAGTGCATAGACTGGATCATTAGCTGAATTAATGCCCCAAAACTCTTGTTTTTGTGAACAGTGCCTCACGAGATTCTTTGCCCCCTCAAGGAATAAGATTGGGTGATCCTCTTTTACCCTTCCTTTCCATTATAATGGCTAAGGCTTTAGGAAGGAGCATTACTCATCTGAGAGCTGCAGGTCAATGGAACAGGATAAGTTTCTCTGGGCCTAAACCTAATGACAAATTAGCAGTTTGTTGACGATACCATGATCTTTGATATTGTCAGTGGGTCTGAAGCAAGAGTTATTGAATCACTCCTAGATAATATTGCAAGGCTTTGAATCAGAGCATCAGCTAGAGAAATTCATAAGCATTTTCCTAAACACTCAACCGAGATTGCAAAGAGATATTGCCAGAATTTTAGATCTGAGAGTAGCAAAATTCCTAGGAAGATTTCTGGAGATGCCACTCTGTGTGGAGATCAATAAAAAATGTCACTAGGAAAATTTGCTAAACGGCTGCAAGAATAAGATGAAATGTGGAAAGCAAGATGGCTCATGTTAGGAGGAAGAATCGTAATCTTGAAACCAGTCTTATCTAAGTCTATACGTCCTACATGCAAATTCCAAAGGCAATGGAGGAAATACTAATTCAAATTATGGGGTATTTTTTTGAAGTGGGACAAAGGATCATCGAAAATTCCCACTCATTTCTTGGGATAAGATATGTATGCTGCAAGAAGTCGGTGGCACAAGAATCAGACAGTTGAGTATAATGAATTTAGCCACGGGTGCAAGTTAGTCTAGAACTTATATACTAAAGGGTGAAAATCCTCAGAGGAAAGTAGTTAAATTTAGACTAGCCCATTTATATCCTAACCACAAGAAATCTACCAAGGCATCAGCATTTTGGAATTACATCCTAGAGTGCAAAGACATAATCAAAAAGCATAAAACATAGGAAGTCATAAATGGAAGGAGTGCTCCCTTTGGTTGGATTCATGGGAAGGGTATCAACCATTGAAAAAAACAAAATTTAGAGTGTTATAAAAATGAGGCCACTCAAGAATGGAGAAGCAAAGTCAACTTTGGGGAGTAGAATATTTAAAATGGATACTTGCAATGGAACTAATACTTGTTTGAGAATCCAAATGTCCCCAAGGAGAAAAAAGAAGCCCCACAAGACGCCCTAAACAACAAAAGCTTCTCACCATCCAATGAGATTGATGTATGTTTAGGCAATTCGGCAACTCAAGAGTACAAGGTGAGAGTTGGAAACGAGGTGAAAGAGGTGACCCTAGCTAAGCAAAATTGGCCAACCAAATTAGTGTAGGGCAAACATAAGTTTGCCTAAGGCAATGGTCTTTGCATAATTACTTATTCAAAGAAGAAATTTGATCCACGATAGACACAGAAAACTTAATATCCTAGAACCCAAAAGATGGAACTTGTGCAAGTCAAAGGAGAAAGATGATCACTTATTATTGGCTTGCCCATACATTGAAGCGTGATGGTAATATTTCATGGCAAAGTTGGACATCCAAAGTTTAGTCCCACAAGACCTCAAAGCTTGGTTTGGTATGTGGCCTAGGAAGGCCAATAAAGGATTATTTGGTAGTCTAAAATCCTCCCCTTTACCATAGTGTATGAGTTGTGGCAGGAGTGAAAACGTTGAGTCTTCCAAGCCAAATCCATTGATTAAGGGTATTCCACTTAACAACACAACACACACACAATAAAATATAGAAACAAACAAAAAATTGCAAGAACCCAACAACCGCAAGTACAAGAAATTTGCTTCTATTATATGTTATGAAATGACATTACAACAATCAGAAATATGACATGTTGTAGCGACATGGGCATTTTAATTACAATGATCTTCAAGCCAAAGCTACCATATACACCATCAGAATTGCCCCAGATAACACTATTGACCCTTTTTATAAAGGGGGAATCAATTGCCCAAGAAGGTTCTAGAAATTCTAGACCCTAATTTTGAGGTTGATCGTCTCTAAAATTCTATTATTTATCTTTTCTTACATTGGAAAATGCCCCTAACAACTTTTGGAACTTGGATGAATTTTTGAAGGAATTTTACTTTCCTATTCTAAGTAGTGCAACTTTTAAACACCTTAACTCTTTGCATGTTGACCAAATTGATTATTATAGCCCCATTTAGGAAATGTCATGTAATACTCTACAAGCTTGAGAGGTAAAGCGCCACTCACACCAAGGTTTGACCATTTTTGGGAGCCTCTACAACCTTCAAAACTGAGTTCACAATTTTTGTACCCCTCTGCTAAAACCAAAAAGTTTCAATATCTTCAAAACCTGACTTGAGCTTGCAATGAAACTTTACTAGCTGGCTGATAACTAGAGTGAAACTCCAAGGAAGGAATTAGAACATTCTAAGCTCAAGCAGACAACTTACTAAAAATAGTAAAATTTCCAAAAATAAGAACTCTACACAAAGATAGTCCCTTATTGGAAAAAAAAGGCTATTTTTTGGGTGTTGCAAGATTGTTCTTACACCCCAGATGCTCTTGCATCAAACACCCGAGGTAATTTGAGAAGTGACCTTGTCACTATTCAACTACTTAGAGGAAAACCAAGGCAGTTAAATCCTCCTTTGATAGCCATGATTAAACTTCAATAGGTCTTTTGTTCCACTTGACCAAACACTCCTCATATTTTTTGTTTCTTATGCCTCTGCCAACATGACTATCCAACATGTCCTCTAACTACTTTAGAGTTGCAGTAGGTGTTGTAATATCTCATTGTGCTCCTATTATCTCATCCTCAACACACACTTCATGATACTCTGTCAAATCAAAAATATTAAAAACTAGTGAAATATTGAGTTCATTAGGTAACTCTACTTTTAAGCATTTCCTAAATCATGCTTCTTCAATATTTTGCATGGTCCAAATTTCTTTATTTTCAGCTTATTGTATGTCCCTAGTGGAAATCTTTCCTTTCTCAAATGAACTATGACTTCATCTCCAATTTGGAACAACTTATGCGTCTTTTCTCATCTACCTTAGTCTTGTATTGTGTATTCATTTTGTAAATATGCTTCCTCACCTCCTCATGTAAATTCTTGAAGTGTTCTGCAAAGTCTTCAACTTTGACACTACTTGCCTCTCCTTTCTCCAAAATCCTTAATTCTAAAGCATTTCTGGGAATACTTGTTGGCAATATGGTCAGATAGATGTATTGAGTGTTGTCATTTATGGAAACATATATTCAGCATTTCATTTATGCATTTAGAGATAGAAAACTGCCTAAGTGTTAGACAGTTTGCAGCAGCACAGAGAACAGAATGTGATGTGTACGGACAACGCATTGCGAGTTGGCTTATGTGCAGTTAAGGAAAGCTCTATGATAGTGTCATGATGACATATACCAATGAGCAGGTGTGTACGAACAATACAGTGCGAGATGTGATTGAAATACCAATACAAGTATTTAACAGAGCAGAGCAGAGCATAGCAGAGAATTGGATTGTACGACTTGAAGAATTATTTTGGTAAGAAAATTATTGCTTAGTCATGATGAGCCGACTATGTGTATATTATTCAATTAATTATTTCATATTATGCCAAGCGTGCGAAAGCATGAAGACCGACTAAGCAATGAATTATGAATATGAGAGGTATAAGTAAAGATCTTATCTAGCGAAGATAAGTGTGCGATGTATGATGAACTGTGCGACATATATATGATATATGCGAGATTTGTGATTGATAATATGTAAACTAAATCTGATGTATGATCAGAGCAAGTGCGAAATACAGCAAACAGAAAGTATTGTATGTATATCTTTTCCTGTGAAGAACTAAATTGTATAATTGCATGTTAGGGCAATGGGCTCTTCTTGCATACATTGTGTTTGATCCACCAACTCCTAACAAAGTTGAGGCTTCTAACAAGGACTCGAGACACTATATGTACTTCATAGACAAGGTCAATATCCTTAACAAAATCCTATTGTTTACTAAATCATCTAGTGGGTATCATCCCCACCAAGGTTTTTCCTTGGCTAGGGTTTCCCTAGTTAACAAATAATGGTGTTATGAGTTCTCTATGTGCATGGTTATATTTACTGTTCAGCATTGTTGGTTTACTTTCATATGCAAGTTTTAAACTAATTAACAATATTTTGTTGTGGGCAAAAGTTTGTAGAATACTGATTCAAGCCCCCCCCCCCCCCCCCTCAAGTTTATCTATTTCTAACACTACTTCAATATGCTATCTGGAATGGTGATTTATCGGTGCTCCTATTCCCAGAATTTGTACGCAAATTATGCCCGTGGTAAAATCAAATCTCATCCCTTTGGCTTATATCCAACCAAGCACCACAACAGATTCCCCAAACTCCTATTCACCACTTATGTTTGCCCCTCAGTCTGTGGAAGGTGTTTTGAGCTAAACTTCAAATGTCTTTAACATCTTTCATAGTGTTCTCCAAAAGCACCCAGCAAACTTGGTGTTTCGATTTGAAATTGTGCTCTTTGGTAGACCATGTAGTCTCACCACCTCCCTAAAAAATAATTTTGCCACATGAATAACATCATTAGTCTTCTTACAAGGAATGAAATGTGTCATCATTGCAGACTTGTCTACCACCACAAAAAAGGATTCATGCCCTCTCTAAGTCCTTGGTAAACCAAGAACACTATCCATACTAATATCCTCCCACGGCTTCTCAAGTACAAGTAATGGCTGATATAACCTTGATATTTTGTTTAGAACTTTTTTCATCTAACATATTCTACAACTTTGAACAAACTTCTTAACATCTTGATGCACCTTTGGCCAATAATAATGCTCACCAACCAAATTGTCTAGTCAATCCTCCACTATGCTTCTGCTTTATTGGGTTCTCCCTCATGAAACTCTTCGGAATGCACAATTGATTGCCTCTGAATAACATACCATCCCAAATTATAAAGTCCAACCATCTTGTCCTATCCAAAGTTACGGGTTATGTACAAGATCTCCAAGCCACTCCAAAATCAAGATCTTCACGGGACAAACTCTTCCGTTATCAAATTGTCATTGTCTCCCTAGCAACCAATGACAAACATCCATAGGCATCATGATAGTTTTCAAATTTGAACTTTACCAAACATTTTTCACTGACCAAAGCCTTATGATCCTTCTACAACCAAGCACTCTGGTAGGAATTTGAATACTTCCTTCTCTCTAACTTCAAATTATTAACCATTTCCTCTAAAACAAGGTTATCAATACTACCATCATCTATGATCGCATTGCATACCTTACCAATACACTTGCAGCTTGTGCAAAACAAGTTCTTCCTTTATTTAGGTTTGTTCTAATCATTCAACAAGTCTCTTCTAGTAATGAGGACCTCACCTCTTTCGATATCTTCATAATATGAAGACTCAAAATTCTCATCTACATGTGTAATTCATGTATTTCCTTCTGGTCTTTTGTTTATCCTTCCTTGATGTTGGGGACACCAATAATCCTAATGCCCCCCTTCTCTGCAATGGAAACATGTCCCACGCAAACCTCCTCTTTATGGACCTTGCCCTCTTCTTCTTCCTCTCTGATCTTGGTTATTTTGATTGGATGATAGGAATTATTTCCCCTCTGATTCTAACCACTAATAGAGTCAGTATTCTTCTTTTGGTCTTCATTTCAACTTCTATAAGACCGCCCACTAGGCTTTCCACCATGACCTCTTCCACTTTGTCCACTCTCAAACTTCTTGTTTAATTTTTCTTCTACCTTCAAAGAAAATTGATATGCTTTTTCAATGGTGGTCATTCTTACCATTATCAAGTCTTGGATCTCAGCCTTAAGTTTGCAATGGGAAAACTTCTCCTTGTTGGCTTCTCAACACTTGTTCTAATGAGGTCTTGATAGAAATCTTCTATATATTCTTGGAAAGATCTTCCAGCTTACTTCAACCCTTGCATTTTCTTCAGCAAATCAAGCCCATAGTCAACAAAAATGAATTGCCTCTTTGATTTCTCCAACTCGATCCCATCTTGATCTCTTTTCCTTCCCTCTTCTATTTTTCTCTAATTGAACCTCTTCCCACCAAATTTTAGCATGACCTTTCAGCTTGGCCTTCACAAATTTAACCCTCTCACAATCTACTTCTTCACACTCAAAATACTCTTCCATATCATTGAGCCACTTAATTAGTTCTTTCATATTTAGATTTCTAGAAAATGCGAAACTTCAATTTTAGGTCTCTTTTCAATTCTAGAAATAACCCTTAAAAACCTATCTTCCTCTAAGTCTCTAGTCTCTTCTAGATGATCTTCTTTAACTTGTCCTATGAATACATCCTCACTTTCATCTCTTGACCTAATATTGATTCCTCTATGCAGCTCCTTTTGTAAGGCGTGTACTTGCTTCAAGAGGGCTTTGAAACCCTCTTCCATCACACCCGCTAATCTTCCACCACAGTTCCTTCATGGAGGCATTTTTCGCTCTTCTCACTCAACCAACAACCACAGTTCTAGTGCAATTGGCTCACGTTTGGCAATCTCTCTACACACTCAAGAACTTCTACTCTGATACCATTTGATGAAGGGTGCACCCCTTAACAACATAACATACACAACAGAACAAAGAAATAAATAACAAATAGCAAGAACATGATATTTGTTTTATATTATCTAGAATGAAATGACATTACAACGTTCAAAAAAATGACACACTGCAACCAGATAAGCATTTTCATTACAATGATTTACAAGCCAAACCATCATATCTGCTCCAAATAACCCTACGGGTCTTCTTTATGTAGGGGGATTTTAACCGCCCAAGAAACTTCTAGCAATTCTAAACCCAAATTTTGCGATCGACCATCCTTTTAAATTCTACTATTTATCTTTTTCTTTAATGCATGAAAAGCCAACAATTTATTATCAATTACTTTGATAGCATCATAGCAACAATTTGATCAAGTCTCTCCCTTAGCTAACCTACTCTACCTCTAGCTTTCAACTAACTCTGCTAATTGCTACAACGAGAAGTCCTTGACCTTATATACTCGTTCAATTACAAAGTCCCATGCTCGATTCAAGATAAAGGGCCAAGATTTCTCCCTACAAACCCTAATTAGGGTTACCATAATATCAACCAATTACATAATGGCACCACCCTATGGGCCAATAAAAAACTTACAAAGCTTTTGATAGCCGATGAGAAAATTGAACACTTGGCATGATTCAATTTTCTATGCTTGAAATTGGAATTTTCTTATTGGAGAAGACAACTAGGTACCACCTCATCATAGATTTATTTAATCTTTCGATAAAGAGAAAACATATCTTAATACTCTACATCAAAGTTGGAAAACTCTCACTCAGCAACAACTTGCCAAGCCCCAAAAATTTATTGGGGAAAAAACTGGCTAGTTTTTCAAAAAAACTTAGGAACCTAAAAACCCACTAAAATTTAATTAAAACGCACAAATGAAAACTGGTCAAGAAGAAATGTAATATCACTAGCTTGTGCACGTGGGCAAGTCGTTTAAACTCTACCATTTATCAACGAGTTTTTTCAAGCTGCTGAGTTTTTTAAATAGTGATTTTTGGCAAAAAAACTCGCCTGGCAGAAATACTCGGTGATTTTTGACTAATCGTAGATTACTCTGCGATTATGCCAGCTATGCTCTACATTGCCAACCTATTCTATATGATGCCATATTCCCAAATCGCTTCATCTTTCAGTCCTCTGAAAATTTTCCCATTGCGTTGACTTGAACTTGCATCTATTAATCTTGTAAACTTGGCTTGAATTTGATTGCACTTGTAATCTTCTTCGAACTTCTCGATGGGGTCTTCATGCGGGAATACTCCTTTGAGGCAAACTTGGATTCCAACTTGATCTCAACTAGAATTTTCCTTGGACAGCCTCGTATTTGAATTATTTTTCATATGAAAATCTTCGAGCATTATCAATCTTCTAATAGCATCCAGCTGAAGCCTTTGAAGTCTTCGACACCTCACTTTTTTGCCCTCCTTCAACAATAAACACTTTGCAAAATCAAGAAAGAAATTTCAAAGAAAGGAGTTTCAATAGGTCCATGAGGAAAAAAAGAAATCCGACAACTTCATAAATTGCATCAGATCAGCATAAAAGAATTTACGCTAGCTCCAAAGCCACTACCATTCCTCGTACAAATTCTGAAATGTCATTATGGAAAATCTGGAAAATATATGGATATTGCAATTGGACACTTCCAAATTTTAATTCCTCTTAACATCTTTGCCTTCAGATTTTGAAAGAGATTTGTCAAAATTACTGTTCAGCAAAAGATATCAGATTCATCATTGAGCAGATTTGATGTTCAAGTTGTAGCTTCAATCAAATAAATTTGATCTGAGATACATTATTATTATTGGTAAATCATCATTTTCTATAAATATATATGCGTATTTAAGTAATAATAATATATATTATTATATATAGTATATAATATACATATTATAGTCTATAATATATATTATATATAATACATATATATAAATATACATATGTATATATGCATATGTATATACATATATACATATATTAGACCATATTTATATGAGATCCAAATCTGCATTTGGAACATATCTATAACAATGGCAATACAATTACATTTGTAGAAACAAACTGCGTTATTCAACATGATATCAGAGCCTAGTTCAACACAATTATCCACACATTACAGGGAACAAATCTGGAGAACTCTCAAAACCAGTTCTAGGTTCATCGAATATTTTATTTTCTTGGGATTTATCAAACATCTTTTGAATGTGTTTTGATCCACTATTCTGCTTTCAGAAAAAAAAATTTAGGCCATTTTTCTCAACGTATTTTTTATATTCTATGTCTAATAAGACTAAAATTTCATCTGAGCTGAGAAAAGTTTCTTCCTAACCATGACACTCATTGTTTTCCAATTCTGCAAAAGTCTCATCAATCTGATCTAAACCTTCTTCCTCATTTGGAATTATATTTAACTCATATGTCACTTCAATCATTTAAAACAACAGTGAATAACACGGATCGTTTATGCAAATGTAATTATATTGCCATTGTTATAGATATGTTCCAAATGGAGATTTGGATCTCATATAAATATGAGAGAAGACGTGTCTCTTGAAAAGACATGTCTCCAAGGTTTAATCGTCATTTAATCAAATACATCTATTTCATAATAATAATTAGCATTATATATATATATATATATATATATATATATATATATATATATATATATATATATAATATAATACATATCTATATATATAATACATATATAATATATATATATGTATGTTATAATATATATATGTATGTTATATACTATATATAATAATATCTATTATTATTACTTGAATATGCATATGTATAGAAAATGATGATTTACCAAAAATAACAATGTATCTCAAATCAAATTTATCCGACTAAAGCTACAACTTTAACACTCCCTCTTAGCTAGGGAGGATTTGTTAGAACACCTTGTGCTCTCAAGTAAATGAAGAGATATCAACTCAGTATGATATTCTTGGAATGACATATATAAGGATATCAACATAAATCCATCAACACAAATATATATATTAACATATATTACATATGCAATTTGCTTCAATTCACTATGAGGCTAAATTTCTCAACACTCCCTCTTTAGCAAGGAGAGAATTTCAGCAATTATAATACACGATTTGAATACCACCTTAAGTGTGGTCTAAGATAGATTTAAGTTATGGTGTCCAACAAGATCCGGCCTAGAGAACCATAACAAATTGATTTTCATGGTGTCTGGCAAAATCTGGCCTGAAGAACCATGATGAGTTGGTTATCAAAGTGTCCAGCAAAATCTAGCCCGAAGAACCAAGATGACACTCGCTCCAACACATTTTGATGTTAGGAGATAGGTCAACTATTGATAAGATCATCACACAATAGTTACCTTCTATTCGCTATCATAAACTTTGGCATTGCAAGACAACTTAATGTAATCTGTTGTGATAACAGGTCCAACTATTGATAAGATTGTCACTTTCAATAGTTCCCCTCTAAATATGTACATCAATGAAAGATTATCACCTTTCATGAGATAATCACAATAGCATCATATAGTAACTCGCAAGATATCCACTATGAACCAAGTCAAAGGGTGGACCCACCATAGCTGCTACTAGAGGGTGGAACAAGGGTTTTCACCTCAAACTTCTCTCTCATAGAGGAGAGCACATTACAAAGAATCACTTAGAACTTCTCCTCATTGAGAAGACATCATCCACAAAGGATTGCATCTCAATATTTCTCCCTTTGAAAAATGATCCTAGGAAGTCGAGTCCTACAGTTACTCCCTTTGAGACTCTCTTCACCCAAGGATGCCTCTCGAATTCTCTGAATATGATATTAATCTTTCAACCTTCAATGATAAATCGTTAGTTCCTCATGATGTATATACAGGTAGGCCCATCAAAATCATGCAATCACATACATGTATTTTTAGACTCCCTCAAAGTATCAATCTTCTAAGCTCCTGCGTTGCCTTTAAAGAAATGGCATACTCCCTCTTAAAGTAGAAGAATCTCATAATCTTAATCATCAAAGATGTTTGCTTCAAGAGCCACATTTTATCCATCTTGATCATCAGGGTCTTTGGAGCTACTATCATTAGGTTGAGTTTGCACAATATCTGGTAGCATGTGTAAAGTACCAACTTTCTTTTCCTGTAAAAACATCCTCAAACATAAAAAAAAGATCAAAGCAAATAACCTTTATAGTATGTATAGAAATTACAAATAAGAGAGAGACTATAATGAGTAGATGAAAGTAAAACTCAAAGGTAAGAAGTACTTATCTGCACATGAAGTGGGACTAGAACATTGACTATTGTTCCCCCTCCACAATGTTAAATTTCCACTCATTCTTATATTGTTGAACAATTTTGTATCAAATATGACAACTCTTTTCTAAGTTCCAACTTGCTCTTTTCGTTCATTGAAGGTCCAAACGCTCATTTAGCCTAACAGAAGAAGCGAACATGTCCTTCCATTTTCTCAAACTCATCCATAATACACCAGTACCTTGATTGAGTATGATTGTGCCACATGTATGAATCTACAACTCATTAAAAAAATGATGGTAGCCGGTTTGGTGCTATCTCCCTCCATCTCATGGGTGTAATTTTTCATCCTCACATGCAAAACTAACTTTTCACTATTACATAAAGTTCCATATCTCTATATGCAGGGTATCCTAGAGATCAATATTGAGTGTACAAACCATGTTAAGGTTTTAATGCCAAAGATGCAAGCAATGTTGGTGCCATTAATATACACAGGGGGTAGACCCATTAAAATCACAGTCATGAGATATATTCACGAATTATAGTCCTCTTGACAGCTGCAATTTATTGCACTAGAGAATCCATCTCAACATGGTTTACTCCCTCTAGATCAATATGATTGAGATCACCATAGGTTGACTGAATCATATCCTCCATCTGCTCCCTCTCTTGCAAGGTTGCCTCTAATGAAATGATAGACTCCCTGTAAATTGCAATCTCCCTCTTCCTGCAATAACATTCTCAAAGGAAAAGATCAAGGCACATAATTCTTATAGTACATATTGAATCAATATAAGATCTTTTCCAATAGACTATATTACAAAATATTGATATATAAAATATTATTATTACTTTTATAAAATTTGTTATAATTTATTAATTTTAAATTTAGATTAGAACTTCTCCTTTGTTATAGCACTCAAAAAATGTACATATATATTTATTCCATCATTTATCAAAAAATTGTTTCCTTAGAGCAATGTTAAGAATTATCCTTATATATATATAATAATAATCTCAAAATAAAATTATAGTGATGTACCTTAGAGGTGGGTCTCTCATGTACCCATCACCTGTACTTACCTCTTTGTAACGCCTTTCTTATTTATTTCTCTTTCTTCCTTTCGATGGCCATGTTCAGGGGGATCGTGTTCAATATTTCATTTTCGTACTAAATCTATCATGTAAACTACCACATATGCTCATTCGAGTTGTCTTTGCAATAAACAATCACCTTGCAGACTAATTGAACTTGCAGGGGTTGTTGAAATCGTATAGCTCGGCACGATCACCTAACATACTTGGCAGTACCAAAAATGCTCCTCCAAGCTACATGTTGATTGTGCATACTAGGGAGTCCCCTTACTAAATACAAGTTAAGAATCCATCAAGGGGAATTCGCCTTGTTATTAAATTAACTATTTCCTATTCCATTGTCCCTTAAACCGTTTGGCTTACTTTCTTCCATGAAACAATTTAATGGTTTATTGACTTTCTCTAGCCGCGGACTTGTTTTTACCCTATATAAAAGAAACATGTCACAATTTTCTTGTAGTAAATAAATTTCTCAAATATCCCACGTCAATCATCATTGTCATCCAATTTTATCACTTTTCTTTGCGAGGCCTGCACAATAGTGTTTTCAAAGGGTACAAAATCCCTCACACTGGTCCAAATTGACACTACAAAATGCTTTCAAGAAGATATATAATTCTGACTATCCTATTTAAATTGTTCCAACAAGGTTAGAGTTAAGAGACATATTGGAAGTGTGTTCAAGTTTGAATAATCCAATATCATCAATTCTTCCATGGAATAAAAAAATCATAATCGCTAATTAAACTCATAACTAAGGATGATTCTATTGTCAAAGAAAGATGTTTGAGCCTGGTGTAAACTCCAAAGACATAATTAGAATACATGCATCAAACGTCTTCACACTACTCACACGATGTCTATTTATGGCCTTTACTTCTTTCACAAAAACATGACAAAATGGTAGTGTACACAAATGACGTAATATATGGATATCCTACAATTCATTTAACCCCACGTACAAAATTTCTCTAGCAGTCAACTTGATATACTTGTCTAACTCGCAAGGTAATGTATGTATGGTTTAATGAAACACTTATTAGGATGGATGTTTGTCCAACCCAATAATGAATCCTCGATATTGTCTATTTACTCCCACAAACATGCCATACTCTAATGTCTTGTATTTCCTCCACCTTGTCATCGTTATAATTTTGATACATGTTGCATAATTTTCTTACTTGCCAAAGACTGGGATGTACGAGATGTTGGAGGAATATTTTTTTAGTTTGAATGGAACTCCATTTCCTACATCAACTTTATAATACTCTGTTATTGAATTAGGATATCTTCATAAATTGATCCATTTTCTTTCCCTCCTTGGTATGAATTATTTTCCATATCACTTCTATTTTTTCTCACATTTGCAGACTAGCTCTAATACCATGTTGAATAACACAAATCGTTTCTAGAAATGTAATTATATTTCTCATTGTTATAGATATGTTCCAAATGCAGATTTGGATCTCATATAAATATGAGAGGAGACATGTCTCTTCTCCAAAGTGTAATCATCATTTAATTAATACATATATTTCATAATAATAATTAGTATAATATATATGTATATATGTATATGTGTGTGTGTGTATGTATGTATGTATATGTATATTATATACCATATATAATAATATATATTATTACTTGAATACGCATATATATAGAAAATGATGATTTACCAATAATAACGATGTATCTCAAATCGAATTTCTCCGACTGAAGCTACAACATTAACACTCCCTCTTAGCTAGGGAGGATTTGTAGAACACATTGTCCTCTCAAGTATATGAAGAGATATCAACTCGGTATGATATTCCTGGAGTGACATATATAAGGATATCAACATAAACCCATCAACACAAATATATATATTAACATATATTACATATGGAATTTGCTTCAATTCACTATGAGGCTAAGCTTCTCAACATTTAATACTTGCAATCTTAATTTATCCATTTGTGAGATCATTAGCCACTCTCTATAAATGGATTTCTCTGTTGATTCAAGGAGAGCTTCACTGCTAATGAAGGTTGTAATTCACTGCAAATCAAATGCAATTCGCTGGCTTAATGGCAAAGACAAGATCATTTCTGAATTGGTGTAAAAAAATTGTTAATACCTCCTTATACAAGTGGTGTAAGTTAAGAGTTGCAACTTCCAATGTGTTACATCCCAAATTTTGACCTAATTTGAAATATAGCCATTGAGGTTCGCATGAAGTTAGTTGACAGTTTAATTTGATATAATCTGGCGAAATGGTAAGTTGGTTGGTTGTTATGATTTCAAGTGCAGATGACATGTTAGTTGATCGTTAATTGTGAATTCATGGAATTAAGACGAAAGGTTAACTGATATAATTATTTATAATTTATAATTTAATTATAGAGAAATTCCTTGCAAGGAGCATGTCGAAGGGGTGGAAGCATTGTCAGCAAAAAATTAGGCAGGGCATCACCATCATTGGCAGACGGGTAAAGGACCTAGCGATTTGAAACAGGATACATTTGTGGAATTGCATGAGTTATTTAAATAATAATTGAGTTAAAATAAAATGTATCTTAAGGGCTTTCATTTTTGAAAAAGGATTTTAATTTATCTTTCGTTATATTGTTTTTAATAAATATTTATAAACGTATATTTAATTATAAAATCATTTAGCACCATTATAATTTAATAATCAATTGAGTGATGTTTATAAGTGCATGTAAGATTTTAATAGTATTCGAATTGTAATAACTTTAGAATTATTATAACTTATTCCCTTTCAATTTAATATTCTTTAATGTTATAACTTGGAATAAAATAATTGATTTGAAGGAATTCGTATGGGTTCTTTATAACTGTTGAGTAGCCGTAAGGTCGGCTTAAGTTTATTTATGCATTCTTTGTCGTGTATCGGAGACCACGGTAGAACCATTATCCTTCTTGCACGAGTTTGTGTCTGTTTTCGGAAAACTATTTTCAGTTGTGCCGAGGGTCTGGTTACCTTGTTTCCTGTTAAGTCACCACTGCATTCAGATTTGGGAGTTGAATTAAAGCCAAGTGGGAGTCATCATTGTATACTGTGATAGTGAGTCACGTCAGATGTAATCTTCTTCTCTTCCATTTACTATCTATTTTATCATGCTGAGTTGGCTTATGTAAACCAGTATAGAATTCGCTGTACCCAGTGTTAGATTGCAAGATTATTGTTTTCCTCTTTGAACTCAATCTGTGTTATGGACAAACGCATAGCAGTCAGTTCTCTTCTTAAATGTTAAGAGATATTAGAAGAAGCAGACTACATATCATAATCTTAATATATTTTTCCAGGGTAATAGATTGCCACAGTTTTGTTTTTAGTTACAAGATTATCACCATCATAATACCCAATTATGTTAAACTCTGCCGATTTCTTCAAAGATTTCTTACTTGATAAACATGTATTGTATGAGAACACATCAAATAAATCTGATTTTTCCTCAAACGTAACGTCTAGAAGGTAACCATTTGGAATAGAAGTTTGATGGGAGACATTAAAGTAGAAATGCATTCATTAACTTTGTTGAAAAACTCAGTCAGGGATACCAGATATGATCATCCACAGCACATGTAATGTTTTGGAACGCATTTGGTAAGATTATGTCTTAATGGACATCCAGTATTATTTTAATATGTGTCCACCGGTGCTCAGTTTATATTCATCTCTCCATGTTAACACTGATGCATGTTATATACAATCTGAATAAATTATGCTGATAGATGTTTTAGTATAGCTTTTTAGTTTGCAGATAGAGATTTAAACATAGCTTCTTAGATGAAATCCTCAGGGTCTGATAATCATGTCACCTGGTGATTGTTAATTGGTAGAACTATCACAGTTATGAATAAGGAAGATAGTGATAGCCATTAATTAATGATCCTGCCGAATTTATTTCTAAAGTATCTTTTATTCATCATACTGAAATGTTAATATTATCATGAATTCATCAGCATTGTTGCCATGAAATGGTGTAAAGGTGGAGTCAAAGGGAAATCAGTTATGATTATTATTTTAATTAAATTAAATTTTAAATCTTTTAATCATAGACTGTGAGATGCTGGATGCATGTAGTCTTCATGAATAAATTGATAGAACTGGTTGTTCTAAAAATTCGTAACTCCTGGAACTCACCTAGCTATGTAGCCAAGAAAAAGGGTGACAAGGTGAATAGAGGAATCTGAAGTAACACGATTCGAAATCAGTAATTAGTTATGGCAATTCAATGTTTATCGTTTAATATAAATTAATTAATAACTCATGCATATTCCTGTTATGATGATCTTCTGCTGCCAAGTCGTATGGTGTCTTATATATCATGATGCCCAGTGATGATAAGATGTTACTTGCCACTTCCGAGTAGGGAGGGCCTTTCTCAATAGAGAGCATGTGGGGATATGTTGTCGTCCGAGGTTGGGTGGTTAAGCCCCTGACAATGTTTCACCCCACTCAAGATGTCAGACATGAGTTAGACAGAGATAAGCTTTGCAGAAACAAGTATTATCATTTTATTATGAAGAGGTAAGATTGAATTAAGTTAAATTCGTTGTTATCACTATTTTACACCTGGATTGATTTAAGAATTGTTTTCATTTATATGAATATTGAATATAAGTATTTATCTAATCTTGAGAAACTGTCACAGATAAGTAATCGGAAGGAAAAGGAAATCCGAAGCCCTAATTGATTGAGTGACAGCTGGAACCTTAATTGATACAGTGGTATTGGAAGCCCTAACTGAATCTGTGGTATCGGAAGCCCTAGTTGAATCCGTGGTTGCAGAAGCCCTAAATTGAATCCGTCATCACGAAAACCCTAGACAAAATCCATCGTCGCGAAAACCCTAAATTGAATCTGTGGTCGCGAAAGCCCTAATTGGTAAAGCGGTATCAGAAGCCCTAAATAACCGATGGTAATTGATGCCCTAATTGGTAAAATGATATGCGATGCCCTAATTTAAGTTATAGTGGTATTTAGTTGTATTCATCAAATGATTTTTAAGATAGTAGTCGATTTGTGATATTGTTATAGTGTATTTGTGGACTAACCTAGGTGGTTGCAAAAGCATACTTAGATGATTTTTCAGTCTCAGTTTTCCGAGGTATGTGATTTCAATTTCTGAAGTAATTTCATTAAAAGGTATTTCAAGTATTTAGTTAAGAAATTTTTTGTTTAACTAACTTTAACGGTAAATCTTCTTCACATGAACATGAATGATGTAACTGCCTTCTTATGAAATTGAAGTTATAACCATATTCTATGCATATGTTAAATGTTAATTTATTTATTTAAATTGCTTTACTCCCTCAAGGCCGGTTCTAGTAAAGGGAAGAAAATTATATTTAAAAATCACCCCTTTTATTGGAGAGGAATCTTGGGTGGAATTCCTCCAATCAGAGAAGTTTTGCCAAGAACCTCTTGGCTTTCTCTTGTTCTTACGGGTCAAAAACTTTTCAGCTCTCCCTCAAGATTTCACCATTCAATTTCGCTATTTGCTGATCAGATTCAGCAAGAAAGCTCATGTCAAAGGGAGGTGTAGACTTCAGCCCTTGAGGAATTCATGGGCGGATTTCCTCTAATGAAAGGAATTCAGCCAAAGTTGACTCCATTCAACCTCCTCTTTCAATCCCCAAACTCACTCCATTATCATCATTTGATCACTTCTGTCTATTCTTTTCCTCTAGCAGCATCTGATCACTGAATTGCAGCTAACTATTTCTCTCTTTGCAAGGGCAGAGTTTTTGATATTTTGAGGAATTTCAAGGGTGGAATTCCTCTAATCAAAGGATAATGCCATTTCCATCTCATGCTAGTTTCTGGCTTAATCTCCTCTACTCTCACCTTTGTTTTCAATTTTTTTTCCATTTAGATGATTGCTGTTGTAAAAGAAGCCCAAAATCCATAGGCAGAGAATCCTGGAGTTCAAAAATTTCCATGGACAGAATTCCTCTGATTTGAGGAATTCTAACCAGACTTTATGCACATGGATTTGTCTCGAAAAAATGCCACATAACTCCATCATTTTATCACTTTGATTCTGAATTCTACTTTCTTTACTTAAGCACTTAGACTTTCCTCAAAATCTAGGTCTTAGGCTGAGTGAAATTTTGGGAAAGGGGGGAATTTTTAAGACGGAATTCCTCTAAAGAGAAGAATTTTTAAGATGGAATTCCTCTAATTAGAGGAAAGGAATTCCGACCTGATCTTTAACATGCCAAAACCTTCTTTTCATAATCTTATAGTTGCCCCAAACTTTTCCATTTTCATCATTTTGAGCATCAATCTTTACTCTCCCACCTAGGCATACCCACCTTCATCCATTTTCAATGCTTTTGTTGGACAGATTTTTCAATATTGGAGAAGTTCTCAAGGCAGAACTCCACTAATTAGAAAACTCCGATCGCCACAAATCTTTCATTGCATGGCCTCAAATCTCAACACTTTGATCCTTCTCAATTTTCTAAGATCCTTTCTTATACTTAGTTATATTTCTATAAATAATGTAAGGATAAAGTTATATTTCTATAAATAATGTAAGGATAATTAAGATAGGTTTCAACTCCATAAGAGTTAAAATAAAGATTCCAGATTTTTGTTTTGGGGGGGGAGAAGGGAGGGGGGATTTCAAATATTCTAGACTTAGCCAAATTTTAGGATTCAACACGCCTTCGGCATTCTAACCCCCTACAACTAATCCTGACTTTTTAGGACCAAATTAAAGTGGGAACAAGGATTTTCAAAAGGTTTTAGCTCATTTCATCAAAAGTCCCTTGATTTCAACTCCACCTCCCTAACTAGCTTATAGCCCGTCTTTCACGTATATGCCTGACAGACTTAATTTCCCAACAGGCCGAAATTGCCTAAACTCACACTCGGACTAGGAGTCTTGAAAATTGCTACTGCCTAAGACCATTACTCCTACTGCCAGAACAAAAAGAGGGGGCCCCCATTTGCAATGAGGTGATGGTGTGAAAAACTCACAACACTAACGAACCCGAAACCCTTTTCAAAATTTTGGCATATCGGTGAACTGGATCTTTGAACCCGAACTTGAACCCAAACCCAAACCAGCAACACACACACAGATATGTGTGTGCGTGTGCACAGATGTGTGTGTGTGTAAACATTTTTTTGTAATATTGGACCCAAACCCCAAAAAATGAGGTGAACAAGGGAACCAAATCCCCAATCCCCAACAGGCAATCTAGGTTTTTTTTATGCATTTACAATAACAAGCCAAAAAGCAATTTCTATGTGCTAATGTTGAAATTAGCCCACATTAGAACTATGGCTATGATTGCATTTGAACACAAGTACAACTTAAGGACATGAAATGTTAAAAAAGTGAATGTTCTTAAGCTTCTTTTTTTTTTTTTTTTTTGGTAGTTGAGCAATATGGATGGATGCTAAACAGTCTTTCTCAGATAAGGTGAACTCCTCGGCAACCAATTAGATGAGATGAATGCCTCAGCAACCACTCAAATGAGATGAACTTCCCAGCAACCACAGGCAACTGATTTTATGTCCAGTAGTTTACACTTCAGTAATGGAGAAAGGATAGGAAATTTAACACCACAATCAACTTACTACAAATCTAGTTTATAGCAGCATTAGGTTTTGGCACAGCCCCAAAGATTATTTTGACATTATGTTTTGGAACGATTTCAGCTTTCAAGTTTGAGGTATGCTATCAAACTCCAGAAAACTTTCCTTTCACTGCTAAAAATTTAGTGGCTCAGAAACCCAACAACAAACATTGATTTGAAATTCTAGCATTCAAATGTTAATCATTTCCAATAAGTAACAAACTGCAAAACAAACAAGTATTATGTAGATTAAACATTTTATAACCAGGTAGATAATACCTTATTTTAAACAATTAAAATTTTAATTAAACCAACTAAAAAATATCTAAATAATATTCTATATTGAGAACATCTGTCTTTGTCATTTACACAAGATTAGATCCACATTTACACAGTCAGAAACACAAAGCCAGACAAAATAAGTTCTCTCTACAAAAACCATTGTTTGAATGCTTAAAAGGGTTTAACTTCACATTTACAAGAACAATGACATTAATTATATTCCATACTGGGAGCTAATATTAAAAATTAACTCACATAAAGAACTACAGATATAATTTCCGACAATACTCTGCTTAAGAGAGGCTACAAAGAACACATATAAACACTGCTTAGAATACATCACAAAATTACATGAAAGTATGTACCTCATCAAAACTCTAGTTTTGTTCATTGCCATGTATTACTATTTACATTTATAAGCAAAATGAGCACAATGCTGATACAGCACCATGTTGGAGTTTGTAGCTGCAATAGAAAACTTTATCTCTAAGAGTTAATTCCGTTATAGTCGCCTTTAGCTGAAAATGAAATTTATGATAATTGTAATATTAAATATAATGACATGTGTCATTCATCATGCGTTAAGGCATGGAAATGCAAAGAGTTGTATTTGTAATAAAGAGTTATATTGTTGGGAAATTTCAAGAGACCTTCCGTTGTACAGTGAAGAGTCTCTCGTGTTATATATATTGCATCTAGTGAAAGGCATTGTACTCTCTAACATTTCGTTATCAATAAAAGATCTTTTGTTGGTGTGGCTGGGTTTTTCCCTTCACTCTATAAGGGTTCTCACAGGATATTTCTGTGTGTCCCTTGCATCTACTTTGGCTTTCCTTATTCCTGTTATCTCAATTTTCTGGGCAAAATCCCAACATGGTATCAGAGCAAGGCTTGATTTCAGCAACGACGGAAGCTTGTACATGTTGATAATGTAACTGAGATCGAGATCTCTCAATTTATTGCTCCTATTGCACTCTATGTATTCAAGTCTCTATTTTGATTCAGCGATTGTGCAATATTCTCATTATTGGTCACATTTATCATTTTTATGAGTCTTATCTCGGATATAATAAGGTGGACAGTGATGAGTCTTTTTGAGTGATTATGATATTCTGTTAAGTGTGACTGTCCTGAAGCTTTCTGAGGATATTCACAGTTCAATAAGGACAACCTTAGTGGTGGTTGAATTGTGTCACTTTCTGTTGCATACATATTTTCTGCTTCTTCCTGCATGCGTGCGTTTGGGCTTCTATGTTAAACATATTTTGCAAAACATCACCTAGGAAGTGTAGACTCGAAAATATACAGATAAGATGCAGCAACGCCAGAATAATGGCAATCTGTGGCACTCGAATGCAAGCATTTTACAATACATGTCAAGATGTGTTTTCATTTTTCCTACATTTACACTATTTGTTTATTATAGGTTGCAGGATACATTTTATTTGGAGATTTTATTGTTGCTCTAAAGTGTTATTTGCAGGCTCAAGTATGACAAATCTGATTATAGACCATTCCAGGTGTGCACTCCACCTGATAGACCTTATCTACACGACAAAGTCAAGTTAATCCAAAGACTGAACACTTCTATCAAGCTTCATTTATGACACTCTATCATGTTCTTAGCTATAGCAACTATTGAATCTTTAAGGTTGCCACAAGGGATAGCTCCATCGGCACCCAGGAAGGATGCAAAGCTCATGGAGAACATTTGTAAGGAATAAGTCACATGATCTTCATTTGTAATTCTGGCAGTGGTGAATATTTTCTGGAAGCCGTTTTCTCATGCCCGGTGCCATCACTTTACTCACTTCTTTATTATGGGTTCTTACGGTGCAATCTTTTGTGTAACGGGTCTTCCATGACAGTCAAGACAATTATATTCGTGAATTGTACTTTAATGATCAATAGCTATCTAGTATTTCATGTTACAGGGATTGTCAACAGTTTTGATATCTATTGTGTAACCGCAAATCAAATCATGGCCCTTTCAGCATTGAATATGTTCTATATTAGCATCGGGAGCATCTAGAGTTAATGTTTCGTAACATGTTGAACTTTTAGTGTCTCCATCGTCAGGAGTTAACACAACTGCCGTTTTAAATTTGTATTCTCGCCATTTCCACCATGGTGATTATACTTTAATGTGTCTCATGCTAGAATTTCGAAGATGACTGTTATGTATTTGTAACTACATGCAATCAAATCAAGGGTTGAGCAGTGTTATTTTGAGTGTTAGGTGAAGAGATCGAATCCTGCAATGGCTCTGATTGCTGTTAGAGACAAGATTACAGACAGAATCCTCGCTTATTTCAATAAAGAGGGTAATCTGCAGCGTGTGTCTATGCTATCTTAACTGCGTAGATGCAGCATTTCAGCGCTCATCATTCTTCAAAAGGTTTCATGGATTTTTGCCCAGTAAGATGTTTTCAGGGTTCATGTCTGGTAATCGGCTTCCTATGCAACTTGTGCATGACCCATGACAAGTTTGATTTCTAATGCTGCAGCTTTGAATGAGAACGTTCACGTGTTAAGAGTCTTACTGGAAATGAATGAGAAAATGCATCATTTTTGTAGTCATCAGTTTCCCAAGAGAAAGGTGTGGTCTTTGTCAGGACCCTGATCAATACGTATTTATGAGCATTCAAAGATCCAGGCTGTGAAAAGCCAATAGAAGGTAAATTTCAAAATTCTCAGAAGCTGTGTAAAAAGGGGACAATTTCTCTATGCACAGAATCACATGCCTTGATCAGCTGGGTGTTGAACTCGAAGAAGAGAATTTGCAGAGAACACATCTTTTAGCCAAGATGGATCAAGATGCCACTACTTTTAGCAAGTTCTTCCCAGGTGTTTCTGATTATTGCAGCTATGCTTGTAATATTCAGACAGCAAGAGATAAGTCTTTTGTTTTATTGAATCTTATTTCATTACTCGAAATAGTATAGAGCATTGATCTCTATTTGATTTTATTGCAGGATGCATTGAGATTATGCAGACTGCATGAGGATGTTGTTTACTAAATGATACATATCTATGTTCAGATATGAATTTCATTGTCAATAAATTTATCTTTTATCTCTCATCATTGCAGGATGCAACAAGACAGGCAATAGGTTGCTTTAATTAAGAAGGAGATGTTGAGCTTTATAGGGAGATTTTAGCTTCAGAGGGAGGCTCCATAATTAAGAGGGAGTGCTTATGAAATCCCCATCATTCTCATATATGCTTGTGATGCTTGTGGTATTTGTAAAATTTGAGACTTAAGTGGAACTAAGTCTTGTTTTTGTTATTCATATTTTTATTCTTGTGTGAATAAATAAGATTGTAAGAATCAGCTATGATAACTCTTTTAACTCTGGGAAGTGAACATCATGTTGAGAAATTCTATAATGGGAGTTGGATGTCATGTTAACAAATTCAATGACAGTTCACATTGAGAGAGTCCGTGATTAAAGGCTTAGCTATGATTCTTAAAAGTCTTGAGTGATTCCGTGATTATGAGTAATAATTACAGGACTATCATGTTGAGTGATTCCGTGATTATGAATAATTATTACAGGACTATCATATTGAGTGATTCCATGATTATTAACAATAAGTATATTGTTCTCTTAGTGGCATGTTGATAGATTCCATGACAAACATCAAAACTGTTTGTGTCTCTTGCAGAGTTTTCATGTTCAGTGATTCCATAAAATTTTATGGGATCTATGTGATTAGATTTTATCATTGACATTTTGGTTGTAGCCTAGTGTGTGTTCAGCTAAAGATTTCTCTCTCGCTAAGAGGGAGTGTTGGAGTTTGTAGCTGCAATAGAAAACTTTATCTTTGTGAATTGATTCTGTTATAACTTAGTTACCGGATTCGCATGTCGAACACCGGATCCGGATTTGGGTCCGATCCAGGTCCAGATCCTCACAAGGATCCATGAGGATCTGGGCAATATCCTGCGGATCTTGACGGATCCACAAGCAGGATCGAGGATCCACCACAAATCCGCATGAATCCACAAGAAAGGGAGCAAAAAAAGATTAAAAAGTGAGCTCCAAAAAAAGCAAAAGAACTTGTGTTCATTCACCACAATTTGTGCTTGTTGTCACGGAAGGATCCTAAGTACAAGAAAGGGCCCGAAAAGCTTTGACATGTAGCACCCGAGACTCCTGATTTAGATATGACCATCCAGGATCTTGCTAGATCCACTTTGATTGATGTGGATGATGATGAGGATTATGAGTTCACAATCCCATATAGTACTAGTGGTTTGGGTTCCTCTACTGATACAGATGTAGCACTTGCAGCTCATCAGTACACCTTTGATGCGAATGTTCTTGAAAATTCATTTGATGATTAAATCAAAAACTTTAATCTTGACTCTTAACTCTTTTGTGAGTAAATCATGTTACAAACTTTAAGTTTAATGATCTATATTTTGAATGTTGTAAACTTTCGCTTTCAGTAATTCAATGTGAATGTGTTGATTTTCTTTAGGATCATGAAAATAGATCAATTATCAAGTATACTAGATTCATAGATGCATACTAGAATCATAGATTCATATTATGAAATGATTTAGTTTTAAAGTTATGTGTATATCTTAATTTTTAGTGTGTATATATATATATATATATACATATGCATGAATCCTCCACAAATCATAATTGGGAAAAAAAAATCCTGAATCCATGGATCCGATTCACGTGCCCAAATCAGATTCATGTCACGAATTGGCAACTAAGCGTTAATAGTCACCTTCAAATGAAAATGATGTTTATGATTATTGTAATATTAAATATAATGACATGTGTCATTCATCATGCATTAAGGCATGGAAATACAAAGAGTTGTATTTGAAATAAAAAGTTATGTTGTTGGGAATCTCAAGAGACCTTCTGTTGTATGGTGAAGAGTCTCTCTTGTGTTATATATATCGTATTTAGTGAAAGGTGTTGTACTCTCAAAAAATTTATTATCAATAAAGAAGATCTTTTGTTGGTGAAGCTGGGTTTTTCCCTTCATTTAAGAAGGGTTTTCTCAGGATATTTCTGTGTGTCCCTTGCATCTACTTTGGCTTTCCTTATTGCTGTTATCTCTATTTTCTGAGCAAATTCCCAACACTCCATATGTCATGGATCTAAAGCTTGCACAAAGCTCATGAACCACGGTTTACTGGTGTGGGCTCAAGTTACTCACTTCAGAATTCAGATGTATTTGGGAGAGTGTGTCATCGATTATTATGCTTTTTTCCCCTCATTTTAGCCACTTGTCTTCTTTATCATAAGTAATACACATTTGACCACTTTTTTATTGAGTGCAAAGCTTCTGGAAAGTCTGTGTTTACTTATAATGAAGTAATTCGTGTTGAATTTAAAGGATTCTTTTTATGGAAATAAGAGGCAACTGGTTGTTTTTTGGTTTTTTGTTTTAGGTTTTAAATACATTTCTTCCATTTTAATACTGTTATGAGGTTTCAATACTTAGTCGTTTTTAGGCGAGAAGGGGTACCAATAAACCACTTTGCATGAATCCCTGACCAAGATGTGCGGTTCTTCAACACTATTAAGCTTTAAGTTACACGAGAGTGAGTACTCTCCTTGCTACCTATGAGGAAAAAATTAGAAGAGAGGAGAAGGGGTGTACCAACTTCAACCATAATAGCAAAATCAGCAGATGAATGCTCTCCTTGTAGTGTCCGTTTACACAACACAAATAGACAGGTCAAACCTCAAGTTATGTACTACAAAGTCAAATGAATGTAAATGCCTCAGTAAGAACCCTGAATTGTAACATGAGTTTAATTCGGTACCCTGCCGTGGTGTTAAGACTTATTCGACACACAAAAGTTACAGTTGAATGTCAGTTCAAGTCGGATATAATTTTACATTACAGTGTAACAAAGTATATCAAAAACAATATCGTAATATAAACAACTGCATAACAGACGTAGCCAAGTTATTTTGCTTTATAGTAAATCCACACCAAAATAGGGTTTTCACTAAAGCACGGGAAACTTTTCATATTCTTGTAGCCTTCGTCCTTTTAAGTACGGCTGGGGTAGAAGAGGGCAGCAAAGACTTTTAAATAAAGCGAGGAAAAAATTTCAAATTATTGTACCCTTCTCAACCAAAGCTTTTGAGTTCAGTTGACGTAGAACAGGGCAGCATAGGGTTTTCACTAAAGCGCAGACAACTTTTCAAATTCATGTAGTCTTACTCAAGCACAGCTTCCAAGTTCGATTGGCGTAGAACCGGGTAGCATGCAATTCAAACTCAAATCATTTCTCTAATAAAAGTAATTTTACACTAAGACTAAACCAGGATATTCTGCACTTCAAGCTACCAATCCATTCTACCACACTACTAATCTTGCTCAACATCATTTTATTCGCAGATACTTACACATACATGAAGATCTCAAAATACATCTAACGAAACGCTCGGCATACGAAATCTCGAGAAACAAAACACTGACCTGTGAAGTCGTTGGGGACGGAATATACACATTGACAGCGCTGTCCATCGTTTCCCCTCTGCTAAAGTACAACCACAGATCTCGTAAACTGCCGTAATATTACCCGTTGACGAGCTCCATTGATGTATATACAATTCGTAACTGAACCAAAAACAAATTAACAATAAATGTAGAAAAAGCCCTCGAAATTTGAAGGCCCGGAAGACACCGAAACATATATTCCACAATCTTCAACAAAATATTCTTGTGAAAGCAAATGATAGTGAACACTGCATTGCAAGGGGCCCCAGCGGGCAATATTTATATATAGGTTAGTAACTGTGAGTTGTGTAGCTGACCGCAGATCGAATCTCCGGAGGAATAGGTTCTGTTAGGAGAGAGGGCGCGAATGAAGAGAAGAAACGAGTGCCAAAAATGATTGGCGTGGGCCATGCCAGCATGAGCTTATCGGCTGCGGTATCCTCGGATGCAGGAGAATGCTATAAATATTGGTTTCATTTTCGATGCGTAAATCCCTACACGGAGAAGATACGGTGTTCTGGTTGGGATGGAACACTCTACACGAGGAGAAGTTTCCTTGAAGCTTGACCTACCCGTCTTATTCTGAGACCAAAATCTCTTTCGATTTTTTCTGGAGATGGGGGATTTAGCTTCCTAAACACATTTGCGCTTTACCTTTTACCTTCAATTAAATGTAACAATTAATTTTGGAAAAAAAATATTCCTTCTTCTCTTACGTTTTCCCTATAATTTTAATAACAATTCATTTTAGAAATTTTCGTTCTTCCTATTTTCTTAGCTTTTGTCTAATAATTTTTAAAATTATTTTTGAAATTTTATGCTTTTCCTTTTAATCAATTTTCTATTTTTTTGGTTAGAGGTTGAAAGATTTTTTGTCATTAGGAGTCAAGGATGGAGAGTTATTCATTGTACCAAATCTATATGAGGTATGTTTTCCTCTTCATTCCTTATGTTTGGGCTATATATCGATAAGTTAGAAAAATGTTTAGATAAGAACAATGGAGATGGGGTTCAATGAGCTAATTATGTGATAAAGCTACTCCTATATGCAGATGACCTCATTCTAATTGCTAAAACGGCTAAGGGTTTGAAGGAACACTTGAAAGCACTTGATATCTTCAATTATTTGGCTAGGATGTACATGAACACATAAAAAGAATCCAAAAGCATTTAATCATCTGCAATCTCAAAATTAGAACCATGGTTCCTTACAAGATCTTATTGGCATAAACATGCATATTTTCTTTAAAGGCGACAACCATGTTCTATGATGAGGCATATTAATGTCTCAAATTTGATATAATTTTTATATAGTCTGAACTTACTCTTTGAGCCTTGTGAAAAACATTTCCAACACATTTGTCTTGTGTTGGATGCAACTAGAACTTATTAAACCTATGGATAATGGATATGATATACCTTGCTTAAAATTATATATAAAGTGCAGTATTTCATAAAAATATTTTAAACTATGTTCTAATAGTTGAATAAGAGTATAAATGTTGTTGTACATATGTGTTTGAATGTTTCTAATTTTCAGGAAATGGAGAAGTGGCGCAAAGAGTGGTGAACACTGTATTAAAGGAGTAATGAAGATCAATCGTAGCATGAGAAGCGCAAGTCAATTCCGAGTGTCAAGTCCTGTCTGCGAGAAGAGGTATTCCAAGAGACCCGACTTGCTACATTATCTACAAACTATTATTTTGTTGCTCAATCAATGTTTTAAAGTCGTGGTTGACATTCTGCCTTTTTCTTCTGACAATGTTTGCTCATGGCTTTTATGTTATGTTTGTAATAAGTTCCAATCCTCTATATATATAAGGAAGAGGGGAAAAGTTAGTTAGTCAAAGGGATTCTAAAGTTGCTCTTTTTTGTTCTCTACAAATTATAAAGTCATGTAACAAAAGAAGAATTATAATGAGAGAGTGATTTTGGAATACCTGTTGTGTTCTTAGTTAGTTAAAGCCAACCAAGGGGGCCCACTTTGGAGGTGGAATAGATTTAGGTAGAGTAGATTCATTTCTTGCAATTTCCTGTTTTAAGATAGATTTACTATATTAGTCCTACAGCATAGTTACTGTGAAAGTTCCTGCAGCACTTGTGGAAAATGATCATAGTGGATGTTTGAATTGTTAACTAGCTTAAAATTCCTTTTCTGAAGTTTTCTAGAGTTATCTATTGTTAATCCAAGCATGCTTATTGTTCTGTATCAGTAGTATAGATTCCTTTCACGCATTTTACTTTCTTGCAGCATAGGTGTTAAGACTTAAAAGAACTCAATGCACATACTATGCTGACCCATTTCAAGTTCTACGTCCTTGGGTTGATGATTCAAGTGTAGTTCATGATGGAAGAGATAATTCTCAAAATAGACATAATATCCTCGAGAGGAATAACAGCATGATTATCTTTATCTATTGTGGAAGCACTACATTTTTGGCATCATTGCCGGGAATGGTGTCAAACTAGGAACCTTCATGAGTCTTCTACTTTTAAATTAGTGTGTTAATTAGAAACCACAAGATTGTGTGCTTGATTAACAAGTCACCAATTCAATTGCATGCATCGAAGAGGAAGACAACGAGATGAATATGGGAGATTTCTTCCAAGGGAGTCTGTGAATTTGAACCAAGAAATTGAAGAAGAAGCCAAGTTACCTTTTGAGGACGCGAGTCCTATTTTTCCTACAGAATCATCCTCGAGAGAAGAACCTCTACATATAAGTGATCTTCAACCTTTTGCTGAAATTTTGGCCAATTTCCTTGATAGTACTGCTCCAAATCCACCAGTTGTTAACAATCTAGTACCCAATGTTCCTTTTCAACAACAACCTTATAATCAAATACCTCTAGTAATGGCACAACCTACTTTTCCATTTCCTCTCCCAAGCCTTGTAACCAATGCTAATCTCAAAAATATACCTTTAAATGCTCTTCCAAAGTTTTATGGCCTTGCAACTGAAGATCCTAACACTTTCTTGTTTGAATTTGACATACTCTATCATAGCTTTGACTACAACACTAATGCCCATAAGCTCAAGCTATTTCCAACAACACTGAAAGAGTCAACTTTACGATGGTTCACAAGATTAGGAGCCAATGGAACAAGTACTTGGGATGAAATGCAAACTCTGTTTCTAGACAAATACAAAGAGTATTGCAAAGCAAATGATTCAAGAGGAGATGATATCTTTAGAATATCACAAAAGGAGGAAGAAACATTAGAAGACTATGTTTCACATTTCTTGTATACACTGCAGAAGAAACCTCAACATGCGTTGTTCGAGGATTCACAAAAGCTAGTCTTCTTGAGAGGCATTAATGATAATTGTCTAGAAGCATTAGACTTTATGGTTGATGGAGATGTATATCAATCTTCTTGGGATGACCTTAAGAAAATATGTCTTAACTACTCAAGGTCAACAATGAAGAAAGGAAAAGGACACTGGACTACAGCTACTAAAGGAATCGATCAGGGTATTTCAAAGCTTGAGATATCTAATCTACTCTCAGATTTCAAGCAAGACATCATAAATGATGTCGCTACACATCTCGACACAATGACTGCAAAGAAGAAACATGCAAAAGCTGAGGTACAATTAGCTAAGTACTGCCCACACTGCTGAAAGCAGAAGAAAGATTACCAATGCAAATTGGTCGCTACCATGGAAAACTAGCATCTTCCAACTAAGTACATCAAAAATATATGGAGAGGATGAGCAAGTATTCTTTGTTGCTCAACACTGGCCATGGGCCCAACGTCAAAGTATCCCTCAAGACCCTTTGCAAATTTCAAATCTACATGGTAATCAATGGAAAAATGTAATACCCAAGGTCCTTCACAATATAGTCAACCTAATTGGAATAATGCTTGGCAAAATGATCCACAATAGCCTAAATGGCCTCATGATTCCCAACCTTCCTAACCAAACCAAAAAAATAATCAATGGCAGAATCAGCAGAACCAATGGCAACCACCTCACGGGAATTGGCAATCTACAAATCAATAGAGAGGACCTCAACAATGGCCTAACCAAAATACTGGTAATCCACAATTGCCAGCTCTAGTCCAATAACCTGCACTAATGCCACCACCTACAAGTCCTAGACCTCAAAAGTAGACCTAGTTACCTGCATAGCCTCAACCAAATCCAAATAACCAGCAATCACAACAACTAGTGTATTATGTTGATGCTCAACAATGCCCTGCTTATGTTCTAAATGTTGCAAATATACATTTGAGATCTAGTACAACACTACTAGTGCCTAAATTGCCTCTTATAACTGAAATACTAGATACTCCTACAACATCAGAACCCACAGTTTCTAGAGAGGTTGACCCAACTAATGCCACTAGCTTAGCTCAAGCTCAACCAGCAATTGAACCTCCTTTTCCAAAGAAGCTCATACAAAGTAAACTTGCACAAACAAAGGAACAATCTTTTGATATTATTAATCAGTTAAAGAACATGCATGTCCAAATACCCCTATTCCAAGCTATTAAAGATATTCCTATCTATGACAAAGCCATCAGGGAAGCCTGTCTGAAAAAAGCCTAGGAGGAAGAAAAAAGACCCAACTATAGTTCATGTTGTAGGACAATTGGCTACCATTATGTTAGGAAAATTGATCATTCCTAAATATTCTGATCTAGGAAGTCCAGTTGTGAATGTGATTATAAATGGTTATTCTATTAAAAATGCTTTAATTGATCTTGGTGCTACTATAAATATTATGACTAAGGATACTATAAAAAAGTTGAATATAGAAGGATTAAGGGCTACCCCAACAATTCTGCAACTTGTAGATAGTTCTACTATCACTCCTAATGGGATGTTAGAAGACATAGTCGTAACCTTAGACTCTCTAGAGTACCCTGCAGATTTCATGATTCTATCTCCCAAAGTCAATTTATCTAGTTACCCTATCATTCTAAGATGACCATGGTTATCTACAACTGATGAAAATATAAGTTGTAGGTCAGGGAATATGACCAGATCTAATGATCAAGCAATAAAGAAATTTGATCTATATCCTCCAACACAACCACAACTGGATTTAAGTACATCTGTATGGCTAGATTTAGGGGATGGAGAAGAAGAGTTAAACTCTATAGCACAATTTATGATGCTACATAGACAATCTTTTCTAAAGCTGTAGGAAGAGGATTCAATAATTCAAAGTATTCTTAATAATACTTGTATGGTAAAAAAAAAGATGTATTTGATAGTTCTGTATTAGAATTAACCACATACGAGGAATGTAATGAGAGTTGTGTTATGCTCAAGGAGCCAGACATTATTCATCGACTCTTACCATGTGAATTAGATACAATTCCAATCTCTGAAGCTACTATAATTGATTCTACAACTACTGTCAAGTTGTCAAAAGGTCATAATATCCATGTCAATCCCAAATTATCTTCTACACAAATGAAAAAGTTAACAGAGCTTCTTCAAAAACATGAAAAGGCTTTTGCATGGGACTATGGGATACGAAAGGTTTGAGTCCTACATTATGCACTCATAGAATATACATCAATGAAGGGTACCTGCCACTCCATCAACCCTAGATAAGGATTAGTCTAGCCCCTAGAGAAATAATTAAAACTGAATTGCAAAAATTGCTTGATGTTAGTTTTATATATCCTATATCTGATAATAGATGGGTGTCACCTCTAGTCATAGTGCCTAAAAGGGGAGGGAAATGGCAGATTTGTGTAGATTAAAGAGAATTGAATAAGGCAACTAAGAAGGATCACTTTCCTTTACCATTCATTGATCAAGTTCTAGATACTTTGGCTAGAAAGAAGTATTTCTCCTTTCTAGATGGGTACAGTGGTTATAATCAAATAAGTATCACTCTTAAAGATCAAGATAAAACCACACTTGCATGCCCATGGTGTACTTCTACATATTCTATCTTGCCATTTGGTATTTTTTTTGTTGATATATCACATGATTGCATGGAAATATATATGGATGATTTCAGAACATTTGGAGTCACCTTTGAAGAAGCCTTGATGAATCTTGAAAAGGTTCTTATCCAATGTAAAGGACATAAGCTATCACTCAATAATGAGAAATGTTTCATGCTCATGCAGGAAGGAGTGGTGCTTGGTCATTTCATATCAGCTATAGGAATACAAGTGGATCCAGCTAAGATAGAGGTAATTCTAACATTGCCCATATCTACAAAACCAAAAGATGTAAGATATTTTTTAGGTCATGCTAGATATTATAGGCATTTCATAAAAGAATTTTGTAAAATCAGTAGTCCTTTGTATACACTGTTGACTAAGGAAGTTGAATTCATTTGGACCCCCGAATGTGATGAAGCCTTCCTGCAACTTAAGAAACTCCTCACTACAACACCAGTTTTAAAGGGACCTAATTAGTCAATTCCATTTCATATACATATTGATGCATCAGATTATGTTGTAGGAGCTATATTAGGACAAAAGCCTACTAATCTTAAGAATGCCATTTACTATATCAGTAAAAGCCTTCATGGACCCGAGTTGAATTACATAGTAACTGAAAATGAATTTTTACCTATAGTCTATGCATTGAACAAATTTAGACATTATGTAATTGGATATCTTTTTTTTTTCATATTGATCACTCAGTTATAAGGCACTTAATGAACAAACTAGCTATCATTTTTAGACTGGCAAGATGGCTCTTGTTGTTACAAAAGTTTGATATTACCATTATTGACAAGCCAAGAAAATCCAACATTGTTGTTGATTATTTGTCTAGATTAAACATTACTACTGAAGATCCAACTCTAATTGAAGATACCTTCCTAGATGAGCACTTGTTCCATATAGCAACTCATACACCATGGTATGCAGACATAGCAAATTATCTTGTTGCAAATAGAATGCCCCCACACTTCTCTCACAAAGAGAGGAGGAAATTAGTAGAGAAAAGTTTTTATTATTCCTAGATAAATAACAATCTCTTCTATGTTGGACCAGACCAAGTCATGAGGAGATGTGTTAGGGAAGATGAGATATATGATATACTGCATGATTTTCATGATGAACCATGTGGAGGCCATTTTGTAGGAAAAAGAACAACATTGAAGGTACTCACAACCAAATATTATTGGTCAACCTTACATAAAGATACAGTAACTTATACAACTAACTGTGACAAATAGTAGAGGATAGGTCGACCAACCAAAATTGATGAGATGTCACTTAATCTACAAATTGTTGTAACACCTTTTGACAAGTGGGGTATGGACTTCATAGGCCCAATTGACCCACTATCAACTAGAAAATCCTACATCTTAGTATGTATGAATTATGTAACCAAATAGATGGAAGTTAGAGCAATGGAACATGCAAAAGATAAAAAAAAGTAGCAAAATTCCTATATGAAGAAATATTCACCCGTTATGGAGTCCCTAGATAACTTGTTATAGATCAAGGAGCTCAGTTTACATCAAACTTGATCACTGAGGTTATGAAGGAATACGACATAAGGCACCATAAATCCAATCCTTATTACCCTCAAGAAAATGGGCAAGCAAAGGTCACCAATAGAGAAATTAAAACCATTTTGACTAAGATAATACACATACACAAGAAGGATTGGACCAGCAAATTGACTGAAGCTGTTTGGACATACAGGACCACATGGAAGACAACAATTGGATTCACTCTATTTGAGCTTGTCTATGGTAAAACAAACTATGTTACCTATTGAATTTGAGCATAAAATATTACGCACTACTTTAGAGTTGAACATTAGTCTTCCCGCAATACAAGAAGAGAGACTTCTCCACTTGAATTTGCTGGATGAAATAAGAAAGATAACTTTGGAAAGAACACAAATTATTCAATAGCAGTGAAAGCAGTGGCATGATGCACATATCAACAATAAAAAAATTCCAAGTAGAAGATTGGGCTCTCCTCTACAATTCTCGCTTCAAAGAGAATCTAGGGAAATTATAGACTCGATGGTTAGGGCCTTATGAAATTCAGCATGTATTTGACAATGACACAGTGCAACTAACAACCATTGATCTTATCTAGTTTAAGTTACTTGTAAATGGCCATAGGTTGCATCTCTATCATAAACCACAAACTAAAGCACATTTCCTGCAGCAATTCCAACCAACCAATTCACCAACTTCTATGAGCACAATTCCTGCAATAGAGGGTGAAAACCTTCTTCCCGAGCCATACCATGACAGAATTTTAGGAGCTTTCATAATAAAACCTCATTTAATATGAGGTCCATTCTTCCATTCACTTTTCTCTTTCTTCATATCAACCCATCTCATTTCTCTATCTACCATCCACCCACACTCCACGTCACCCACACATTCTATTTTTACTACTTCCAATAAACAATTTCGTCAGCATTTTTTCTGCAGTCGTCAGCATTCACCACGTCATCAACCTACATACCAATGTACACTCTCAAATTTTTAGGTATAACGTTTTCTTTTACCCTTTATTCATTTTTTGGAGCATAGGTTTCGATATTTATATATAATACTACATTATATATATATATCATATAAGACTTGAGCTAGTTTCTCCTTCCTATGCCAAATTTTTTAAATTGCGAACACTTGTAAAATTTTAGTGGGGCCCAAGAAAGTGTATAATTTCCAAATGACATCTCTATGTTATCCTAGTCATGTCTACATTATAGGGTGTACTTTGGCAGCAATATGATATTTTTCATTAATTTTTAAAATTTGTCGTACCTTTTCATTGAGATTTTTGGGAAAAGATCACTTGTACTTGTCATGATTGAAAGGACTAAGAGTTATTATGAGAACACCTTCAGTTAAAGCCTCGATGTCCTTCATTATTAATGTATCATAATTTTATACATCGAAAATAAAGGGGTCTTGCTAAGAGAAGTGGTAATGACATACGACATTTTTCATAAAGATTAGTTTGAAACTTAGAGAAAGAGGGAATTTGCACAGATAAAAGGGGCAAAAATTTAGCATAGTGGTGAGAGTGGAACCTAGACATTTTGAATACGGGGGGATAGTTAAAGAGGTATGAGCAAATCATTCATAATGTTTTACTCACAGACATTGAAGTAATTCGGCGATTTCATGCTTGTGGATGGCTTGGTTACTTCTTACAATTAACAGAGTTCAATGAAGAAGTGGCAATGCAGTTCATGACAACATTTGATGAAGGGGAAGCCTCAATTTGGGGATTAAGAGTGATTGCTATTGAACAAAGGATAGCGAAAGTCACAAGATTACCAGCAATTGGGGAAAATTATCCAAATAAACATGATGCCAGGTCCTCAAGGGCACAGTTCACTCAGCCAAGTGACCCTCAACTGGACATTACAAAATAAGGATGTAAGAGACTTTCTCTTCCACCTCTATATCTAGAGTTAGCAACCCATGTTATCAAGTATTTAACCTGTGAAGGCAGGTTTTCAAACTTGCATGCTCATCATTTTAAATTGCTTAGTTGCATAAGACATAACATACAAGTTAATGTCCCCAACTTTCTTTATGATATGTTGTGTTTAAGTGTTGAGGAAACTCAAAAAGGAAAGGCAAATTCTATTTCCCATCATGCCCTCATTAAACTTCTAGTTGAAAATCTCTTAGGGATGCCTCCCCTATTTCATGGGCAGAATTTGTTGAATCCAAGACCTTATAGCCTCAAGCCAACTCTATTCCTCAAAACTTAGAAAATGAGGAAGAAACCACAAAGCCAACTCAAAATCCGACTGAGATGGAAAAAGAACCCTCTCCTGATAAGCCCATTGAGCCTAATTTAGAGTATGATATGTTGAGCTCTTCTAGGGGTAAAGGCAAGCATAAGGTTAGCCCTAACCTCAAAAGGGAAGTACAAAACCCCTCTATTAAAGTAATAAAAAGAAAGAGGTTTGTTCCTGCAGCATCTACTCTAGTCACACCTAAACCAAAGCGGACCTGCAAAGTGGTTGAAGCTGAAGAGGTTCCTATGCATAGAAGCCCTCATATGCAAGGTTGAGTATCTCCAGCTTCCATTGAAAACCCAAATGCCCCAATTTCAAAGTCTCATACAGAGTCAGTAGTTGAAAATGTCCTTGATGATTCTCTTATGCAATTGGAGCCCCAAAATGTAGAAACACATGAAAATGCGTCAGTTAAGGAGATACTACAAGAGAATCAAGAAATGTGTAAATCAAACCGTACTATTGTTCCAGAAAAAGCCCCTAGCAATGATCAATCTGCCATGCTATCAGTCCCTAAATATTCCAATGTTTCTCTTATACCTTATAATGTTTCTAGTACACCCAACATTTCCAACAAGTTGCCAAAGAACAAAAGATGAAATTTGAAGCTCAAGAATTTTCATCATCCACAATTCAATCAATATTGTTTGGTCTATACAATCATTTTATTTTTTAGAAAACCTTGTGGAAGTAAGAAAGAGACTAGATGCAAAAGGCAATATTTGACAGAGATGAGGAAATTGAATCATTAAAGGAGCAACTAGAAAAACAAAAGCAACAAATGAATAAAGCTTTGAAGTTAGTCGATCAGGTTATGGCCTATAGACCACCCCCAAGGGTGTGTGCTATTTGTTTGAAAGAGTAGTTTATGTTAGTTTAGTTAATGATGACAATGATAAATATTGATTGTGAATTTAAGAATGCTCAAGATTTTTATAATGTGTATCAGACTTTTCCTTCATGGCAAAATAACTTGTTGTGTGAGCTCTATTTGCATAATTTCATAATTCCACATGAAACAAGTGGAATCCCCTACTTTACATAGGGGATGTTCACTTAAGAGCTCTAATGTCATGGATGCACAATGAAACAAATTATGATAGATAGTTGGATACCTATAGAGATCTTGAAAAGTCTGAACCACTACCACTCTGGGCTAAATCCCATAAGCCTTACGATCTCTTGAGAGATTAGTTCAAATTAACTTGCGAAAGGCCAAAACCAGAAATTAGAGAAAAAGTGTTTGAAGAAAGGGAAAAAGTTTACAAAAAATATCACACTTCCTAATTTCACACAACAAAGAGCAATTGCAGGGCTTAGAAATAGATGGAGTCGACTGCATGAACCTTTCAAGAAGGCTAAACCACACATCCCTATTAATTTTGAGGCAACAGTTAATAGAGTGGCTAAATATATGCAATTGGGAATGCAAATAAGGAAAGAGCTATGGATGTCACTAACTTTTCAACCTCCTACCCTTCTCTGGCCCCTGTATGAAAACAGTGCCACCGGGTTAGACCCATTAGTTGAAGAACACTTGGGTGAGCATTGGAGACGAACCAGAGGATATTTCTACACCTTCGAAAGTGGGAAATGGGGGAAGACTACAGTGGGAGATTTCAAGGCAATGGCAAAGAAGTATAGTGCTTGAGGATAAGCATTTGCATAGTGCAAGGCAGATGATGAGGCATATTAATGTCTCAAATTTGATATAGTCTAAACTTACTCTTTGAGCCTTGTGAAGAAAATTTCCAACACATTTGTCTTATGCTAGATGCAACTAGAACTTATTAAACTTATCGATAATAGATATGACATATCATGCTTAATATTATATATAAAGTGTAGTATTTCATATAAATATTTTAAGATATGTTCTAATATTTGAATAAGAGTAGAAATGTTGTTGTGCATATGTGTTTGAATGTTTCTAATTTTTAGGAAATGGAGAAGTGGCGCAAAGAGTGGTGAACACTGTATTAAAGGAGTAATGAAGATTGATCGTAGCATGAGAAGCACAGGTCAATTTCGAGTGTTAGGATGAACCAATGGCTGATCTATGATCTACAACTCTGATTTGTTGGTTGAGATTTCTTTGAAATGTAAAATCACCTTGCTATGATAAATAAATCTTTGTTGTCCCTTATACTGCTTGTAGCCTTCTTAATTCCCACTTCTGCTCTCTCTATATTCACTTCATTCCTACTTCTTATTTGGATGTGATACAATATATTACATATATACCAATCCAAAACACAATTCATCATAGTTGGGTACAACATAGGTTTCCATCAAGATCACAAAGTTGGCCAAACTGCTTGCACTTGGTTTCAAAAGACAAACTCGGTGAGGTTTCGATACTCAAAAACCATTGTCAACACTCGGCATCATCATGCACTTTGTAGACATAGAAGCATGGTTCATACGAATCACTTCCAAGTAGCTTGAACTTAGTCAGCACTTGTGTGACTAGGTGAGCACTGTGAAACTCGACATATAAACTGAATCACCTAGTTAACACTCCTTGACTTGGTCAACATTAGATTCACATCACTAATATTGCAAGCTTGATAGATATTGTAGACCATGATTAACACTACGTAACTCAGTTAATACTATGAATCTTGGTTAGCATTGTCATTGATCAACTTGATAGATACTGCTCGGCATGAACTATATAGTGATTCTAGAACTCGGTAGCAACTGTAGAACTCTATAGTAATTGGATTAGTCAATAAACACTGCAAATTGCTAGATAAGCTCAGTAGTAGCCTAACCAATTGACTAAGTGTGAGTCACTAATAAACAAACTTTGACATTAATGTCAACAATTATGGACTAGCCCATCATGGTTTATTTGATTATGGAGATCACAAACTACAAAGGTTATCTGAAAGGCATAAACAAATCAAATGTAACTGGATGTTTATGTTGGCTCTTACAAAGACCAAGTTCTATGTAGATTTGAATGGAATCGACTAGTCTTTGAAATGCCAAGGTTTTGAGGATAAAATGCTAGAGTTGTAGGGCCATGTGCCTATAGGTTATAACTATACTAGATATGTGCAAGGTCATCATGGTCTCTCTTTTAATAGTATTAGGTGAGTCTAGTTGTAGCATTGTATATAGTAGATATGCACCCAAAAGGTTTAACAAAGGCTCAATTTTAGCCTTAGACTACTTATAATCTTGAAAAATTTGAAATGATTTTTTCCTAACATACATGGATAGTTTTGTAATACATAATATAATTTTTGTTTGCATTAAATTTGTATCTTCAAGTTAAATGGTATGAAGATTGGTGGGGCTTTTTATCATTTGGCTTGTGTTATGGTTAATCTAGGTAAAGGGCTTTCAAATATACAAAAAACAAGAATTCTAATGGTTATCAATTTATTACCAAAGTATATATGGGATGATATATGAATAATCATATGAATTTCTAGTTATTTCATGCAAATCCAAAATGCAGGTATGCATGAATGCAAAATTATGGGATTGGAAAACCAAAAAGATACTCGTTAATTCATTGGTTACCCCAATGATCCTTTATGAATCTGAGATCTGAGGTAGCAGCATGTCAAATAACAAATGAAGACAAATTGAAAGAATCCAAAAGCATTTAATCATTTGCAATCTCAAAATTAAAACCAAGGTTCCTTAAGAGATCTTATTGGCATAAACATGCATATTTCCTTTAAAGGTGACAACCATGGTCTAGTTATTATGTTATTTAAAAAAACTCAAAGAATGGAGAATCAACGTTGGCCTAAATTGATCACAAAGGAAAGACTTGATAGAAGAAAGAACAGGTGGATGAATCAAAATGTCAAATGGACGAAAAAATGGAATATTAGTATGCATGAATGCCTAGATAATAATTAGGGAATAAAAAAAGTTTGTGAATGAAAAATTCAAGAGTGTCATATGGTCAAAATAAAAAGGGTGCAAAAAAGAATATTATATCAAAGAATTTAACCTAATGAGTGATTATGTGAAAGGTAAAATGTTCATAGTGCAGTTTAGAATGAATTCTCACCATCTGAGGTGTGAAAGGGTAGATGGATGATATATGAATAATCATATGAATTTTTAGTTATTTCATGCAAATCCAAAATGTAGGTATGCATGAATGCAAAATTATGGGATTGGAAAACCAAAAAGATACTCGTCAGTTCATTGGTTACCCCAATGATCCTTTATGAATCTGAGATTTGAGGTAGCGGCATGTCAGATAAAAAATGGAGACAAATAGAAAGAATCCAAAAGCATTTAATCATTTTCAATCTCAAAATTAAAACCATGGTTCCTTAAGAGATCTTATTGGCATAAACGTGCATATTTCCTTTACAGGTGACAACCATGGTCTAGTTATTATGTTATTTAAAAAAAAACTCAAAGAATGGAGAATCAACGTTGGCCTAAATTGATCACAAAGGAAAGACTTGACAGAAGAAAGAACATGTGGATGAAACAAAATGTCAAATGGATGGAAAAATGGAATATTAGTATGCATGAATGCCTAGACAATAATGAGGGAATAAAAAAAGTTTGTGAATGAAAAATTCAAGAGTGTCATATGGTCAAAATAAAAAGGGTGCAAAAAAGAATATTATATCAAAGAATTTAACCTAATGAGTGATTATGTGAAAGGGAAAATGTTCATAGTGTAGCTTAGAATGAATTCTCACCATCTAAGGTGTGAAAGGGTAGATGCATACTATCAAAGGAAGAATGGGAGGAGAGAATATGTTTATCGCTTCGACCCTTTGATGTTTATAGCTTCAACCCTCTAAGCGGACTCGATAAAATTTTTATTTAACTCTTGTGCATAAGAATATTTAAAGGGCCCTACACAAAGGATTTAGATGAGGTGACCGTTAACATTAGAGGAGACATTGCTATTTCTAAACCCATATTCTAAAACCAAAAATGTAACTAATCTTCTATATATATTTTATTAAGTTGCACACAAATTTTTAGTCGAGGATTTGTTTGTAGCTGGTTGCTTGTAGTGCCATGATCATTTGCGGTTAAGGCTTCAATGGATGCCCTTTTCAAATGATGTCTTGTAATAGGGAAATGTCTTTTTTGGGGTGAGGTTACTAAGTCTAGTATAATTAAAATGGTTAAGGTCCACAACATACTATTGTATAGAGAAATTATGAAAGTTATAGCAAAAGAATTCTTCAATTAAATAGATAGGCAGAAACATAATATGGATTTTATGGCAATGTTTATTTCTATGATTCTTCATATTGATCGTGACAAGCCTACCATAATGGAGTTTTGTAGGGCGGTATTCAAAGGTTACGTGTTGAAAGAGCTCAACGCACTATTAGAAAGTATCAATGACAACCTCTGTATCCCAAAATACAGTGAATATGGTATTATGGACCAACCCCTCATGGTTTATCTGATTGTGGAGATCAAAAACTACAAAGATTATGTGAAAGGAATGAACAAATCAAACATAAATGGATGTTTATGTTGGCTCTTACAAAGACTGAGTTCTATGTAGATTGGAATGGAATCGATTGGGTCTTTGAAATGCAAATGTCTCAAGGATAAAATCCTAGAGTTGTAGGGTCATGTGCCTATAGGTTATAACTATAGTAGATATGTGCAAGGTCATCATGGTATCTTTTTTAATAGTATTATGTAAGTACAGTTGTAGCAACACATATAGCATATATATGCACCCAAAAGGTTTAAGAAAGGCTCGATTTTAGCCTCAGACTACTTATAATCTTGAAATATTTTAAATAACTTTTTCTAATATACATGGATAGTTTTATAATAAATAATATAATTTTGGTTTACATTAAATTTGTATCTTCAAGTCAAATGGTATGAAGATTGGTGGGGTTTTATGTCATTTGGTTTGAGTTATGGTTAATCTAAAAGTTTTCAAAAAAAAATTTAAAAAAAATTCTAATGGTTATCAATTTATTACCAAAGTATATATGGGATATCTAAATAATCATATGGGTTGTTAGTTATTTCATGCAAACCCAAAGTGCAAGAATGCATGAATTTAAAATTATGGGGTTGGAAAACAAAAAAGATACTCGTCAATTCATTGGTTACCCCAGTGATCCTTTATGAATGTGAGATATGAGGTAGCAACATGTCAGAAAAGAAATGGAGACAAATAGAAAGAATCCAAAACCATTTAATCATCTGCAATCTCAAAATTAAAACCATGGTTCCTTATGAGATTTTATTGGCATAAACATGCGTATTTCCTTTAAAGGTGACAACCATGGTCTAGTTATTATGTTATTTAAGAAAAAACTCAAAAAATGGAGAATCTATGTTGGCCTATATTGTTTATAGAGGAAAGACTTGACATAAGGAAGAACGCGTGGACGAAACAAAATGTCAAACGGATGAAAAAAATGGAATATTAGTATTCATGAATGCCTACATAATAACAAGGGAATAAAAAAGTTTGTGAATGAAAAATTCAAGAGTGCCATATGGTCAAAATAAAAAGGGTGCAAAAAATAATATTATATCAAAGAATTTAACCCAACTAGTGATCATGTGAAAGGTAAAAGACTCATAGCGCAACTTAGAACAAATTCCCATCATCTAAGGTGTGAAAGGGTAGATGTATGCTATCAAAGGAAGAATGAGAGGAGATAATATGTTTATAGCTTTGGCCCTTTGATGTTTATAGCTTCAGCCCTCTAAGTGGACCCCGATAAAATTATTTTTGAAATCTTGTGCATAAGCATATTTAAAGGGCCCTACACAAAGGATTTAGATGAGGTGACCATTAACATCAGAGGAGACTTTGATGTTTCTAAACCTATATTCTTAAACCAATGTTGCAACTAATCTTCTATATATATATTTGATTAAGTTGGACACAAATTTTTAGTCGAGGATTTGTCTGTAGCTAGTTGCTTGTAGTGCCATGATCATTTTTGGTTAAGGCTTCAATGGACACCCTTCTCAAATGATGTCTTGTAATAAGGAAACATCTTTTTGGGGTTAGGTTACTAAGTCTAGTATAAGTAAAATGGTTAAGGTCCATGACATACTATTGTATAGAGAAATTCTAAAAGTAATAGGGGAAGAATTCTCCAATTTAATAGATAGGCATAAACATAATATGGATATTATGGAAATGTTTATTACTATGATTCTTCATATTGATCGTGACAAGCCTACCATAGTAGAGTTTTTTAGTGAGTTATTCAAAGATTATGTGTTGAAAGAGCTTGGCGTGCTATTAGAAAGTACCAATGACAACCTTTGTATCCCAAAATAGAGTCAATATGATATTATGGACCAGCCCCTCATTGTTTATCAGATTGTGGAGATCACAAACTACAAAGTTTATGTGAAAGGCATAAACAAATTAAATGTAACTAGATTTTTATGTTGGCTCTTATAAAGGCTAGGTTCTATGTACATTGGAATGGAATCAACTGGTCTTTGAAATGCGAAGGTCTCAAGGATAAAATGCTAGAATTGTAGGGCCATGTGCCTATAGGTTATAACTATAGTAGATATGTGCAAGGTCATCATGGTCTCTTTTTTAATAGTATTAGATAAGTATAGTTGTAGCAATATATATAGCCTATATATGCACCCAAAAGGTTTAAGAAAGGCTTGATTTTAGCTTCAGACAATTTATAATCTTGAAACTTTAGAAATGACTTTTTCTAATATACATGGATAGTTTTATAATACATAATATAATTTTGGTTTGTATTAAATTTGTAGCTTTAAGTCAAATGGTATGAAGATTGGTGGGGTTTTATGTCATTTGGTTTGTGTTATGGTTAATCTAGGTAAAGGGTTTTCAAATATACAAAAAAATTGAATTATGATGTTATCAATTTATTACCAAAGTATATATGGGATGATATCTAAATAATCATATGGATTGCTAGTTATTTCATGCAAACCCAAAATGCAGGAATGCGTTAGTTCATTGGTTACCAAGTGAACCTTTATGAATGTGAGATCTAAGGCAGCAACATGCCAAAAAAGAAATGGAGACTAATAGCAATCCAAAAGCATTTAACCATCCACAATCCCAAAATTAAAACCATGGTTCCTTATGAGATCTTATTGGTATAATCATGCTTATTTCCTTTAAAGGTGACAACCATGGTCTACTTATTATGTTATTTAAAAAATACTAGAATCTGTGTTGGCCTAAATTGATCATAGATGAAAGACTTGACATAAGAAAAACACGTGGATGAAACAAAATGTCAAATGGATGAAAAAATGGAATATTAGTATGCATGAATGCCTAGATAATAATGAGGGAATAAAAAAGTTTATGAATGAAAAATTGAAGAGTGCCATATGGTCAAAATAAAAAGGGTACAAAAAAAGAATATTATATCAAAGAATATAACCCAATGAGTGATCATGTGAAAGGTAGAAGGTTCATAGCACATCTTAGAATGAATTCCCATCATATGGGGTGTGAAAGGGTAGATGCATGCTATCAAAGGAATAATGGGAGGAGAGAATATGTTTATAGCTTCGGCCCTTTGATGTTTGTATCTTCAGCCATCTAAGTGGACCTCAATAAAATTATTTTTGAACACTAGTGCATAAGAGTATTTAAAGGGCCCTACACAAAGGATTTAGATGAGGTGACCATTAACATCAGAAGTGACATTGGTATTTCTAAATGCATATTCTAAAACCAATGGCGTAATTAATCTTCTATATATTTGATTAAGTTGGAAACAAATTTTTAGTCAAGGATTTGTCTATAGCTAGTTGCTGGTAGTACCATGATCATTTCTGGTTAAGGCTTCAATGGACACCCTTTTCAAATGATGTCTTGTAATAAGGAAAGATCTTTTTTGGGGTGAGGTTATTGAGTCTAGTATAAGTAAATTAAGGTCTGCAACATACTATTGTATAGAGAAATTCTAAAAGTAATAGGTGAAGAATTCTCCAATTTAATAGATAGGTAGAAGCATAATATGGATATTATTGAAATGTTTATTACTATGATTCTTCATATTGATCATGACAAACCTGCCATAGTAGAGTTTTGTAGGACGGTGTTCAAAGGTTACGTGTTGAAAGAGGTTGACGTGCTATTAGAAAGTATCAATGACAACCTTTGTATCCCAAAATAGAGTGAATACGGTATTATGGACCAACCCCTCATGGTTTATCTGATTATGGAGATCACAAACTACAAAGGTTATGTGAAAGGCATAAACAAATCAAACATAACTAGATTTTTATGTTGGCTCTTACAAAGACCAAGTTCTATGTAGATTGGAATGGAATCGACTAGTCTTTGAAATGTGAAGGTTTCAAAGATAAAATGCTAGAATTATAGGGCCACGTGCCTATAGGTTATAACTATAGTAGATATGTGCAAGGTCATCATGGTCTAATTTTTAATATTTTTAGGTAAGTATAGTTGTAGCAATGTATATAGCCTATATGTGCACCCAAAAGATTCAAGAAAGGCTCGATTTTAGCCTCAGACTACTTATAATCTTGAAAATTTTGAAATGACTTTTTCTAATATACATGGATAGTTTAATAATACATAATATAATTTTGGTTTGCATTAAATTTGTATCCTCAAGTCAAATGGTATGAAGATTGGTGGGGTTTTATGTCATTTGGTTTGTGTTAGGGTTAATCTAGGTAAAGGGTTTTCAAATATACAAAAAAATTGAATTATGATGGTTATCAATTTATTACCAAAGTATATATGGGATGATATCTGAATAATCATATGAATTGCCAGTTATTTCATGCAAACCCAAACTGCAAGAATGCATGAAAGCAAAATTATGGGATTTGAAAACCAAAAAGATACACGTTAGTTCATTGGTTACCCCAGTGATCCTTTATGAATGTGATATCTGAGGTAGCAGCATGTCAGAAAAGAAATGGAGACTAATAGAAAGAATCCAAAACCATTTAATCATTTGCAATCTCAAAATTAAAACCATTGTTCCTCATGAGATCTTATTGGCATAAACATGCTTATTTCCTTTAAAGGTGACAACCATGGTCTAATTATTATGTTATTTATAAAAAAACTCAAAAAATGGAGAATCTGCGTTGGCCTAAATTGATCATAGAGGAAAGACTTGACATAACAAAGAACACATGGATGAAGCAAATGTCAAATGGATGAAAAAATGAAATGTTAGTATGCATGAATGCCTAGATACAAGGGAATAAAAAAAATTGTGAATGAAAAATCAAAGAGTGCCATAAGGTCAAAACAAAAAGGGTACAAAAAAAGAATATTATATCAAAGAATATAACTCAATGAGTGATCATGTGAAAGGTAAAAGATTCATAGCACAACTTAGAATGAATTCCCATCATCTGAGGTGTAAAAGAGTATCAAAGGAAGAATGGGAGGAGAGAATATGTTTATAGCTTTGGGCCTTTGATGTTTATAGCTTCATCCCTCTAAGTGGACCCTAATAAAATTATTTTTTAACTCCAGTGCATAAGAGTATTTAAAGGGCCTAACACAAAGGATTTAGAGAAGGTGACCATTAACATTAGAAGAGACATTGGTATTTCTAAAAACCAATATTCTAAAACCAATGGTGTAACTGATCTTCTATATATATTTGATTAAGTTGGACACAAATTTTTTGTAGAGGATTTGTCTGTAGCTAGTTGCTAGTAGTGCCATGATCATTTATGGTTAAGCCTTCAATGGACACCCTTTTCAAATGACGTCTTGTAATAAGGAAGCATCTTTTTTGGGGTGAGGTTACTGAGTCTAGTATAAGTAAAATGGTTAACGTCCGCAACATACTATTGTATAGAGAAATTCTGAAAGTAATAGGAGAATAATTCTCCAATGTAATAGATAGGCAGAAACATAATATGGATATTATGGAAATGTTTCATACTATGATTCTTCATATTGATCATGACAAGCCTACCATAGTAGAGTTTTGCAGAGCGGTGTTCAAATGTTACCTATTAAAAGAGCTCGACACGCTATTAGAAAGTATCAATGACAACCTTTGTATCCTAAAATAGAGTGAATATGATATTATTGACCAGCCCCTCATGGTTTATTTGATTGTGTAGATCACAAACTGCAAAGATTATGTGGAAGGCATAAACAAATCAAACATAACTGGATTTTTATGTTGGTTCTTACAAAGACCAGGTTCTATGTAGATTGGAATGGAATCAACTAGTCTTTGAAATGCAAAGGTCTCAAGGATAAAATGCTAGAATTATAGGGCCATGTACCTATAGGTTATAACTATAATAGATATATGCAAGGTCATCATGGTCTCTTTTTTAATAGTATTAGGTAAGTATAGTTGTAGCAATGTATATAGCGTATATATGCACCCAAAAGATTTAAGAAATGCTCAATTTTAGCCCTAGACTACTTATAATCTTGAAAGTTTTGAAATGAGTTTTTCTAATAGACATGGATAGTTTAATAATACATAATATAATTTTGGTTTGCTTTAATTTGTATTTTCAAGTCAAATGGTATGAAGATTAGTGGGGTTTTTTGTCATTTGGTTTGTGTTATGGTTAGTCCAAGTAAAGGGTTTTCAAATATACATAAAAAAATTGAATTTTGATGGTTATCAATTTATCACCAAAATATATATGGAATGACATCTGAATAATCATATGGGTTGCTAGTTATTTCATGCAAACCCAAAATGTAGGAATGCATGAATGCAAAATTATGGGATTGGAAAAACAAAAAGATACTTGTCAATGCATTGGTTACCCCAGTGATCCTTTATGTATGTCAGATATGAGGTAGCAACATGTCACATAAGAAATGGAGACAAATAGAAAGAATCCAAAAGCATTTAATCATCTGCAATCTCAAAATTAAAACCATGGTTCTTTAAGAGGTCTTATTGACATAAACATGCATATTTCCTTTAAAGGTGACAACCACGGTCTAGTTATTATGTTATTTTAAAAAAAAAACTCAAAGAATGGAGAATCAATGTTGGCCTAAATTGATCATAGAGGAAAGACATGAATAAGAAAGAAAACGTGGATGTACCAAAATGTCAAATGGATGGAAAAATGGAATATTAGTATGCATGAATGCTTAGATAATAATGGGGGAATAAAAAATTTTGTGGGTGAAAAATTCAAGAGTGCCATATGGTCAAAATAAAAAGGGTGCAAAAAAGAATATTATGTCAAAGAATTTAACCCAATGAGTGATCATGTGAAAGGTAAAATGCTCATAATGCAGCTTGGAACGAATTCTCACCATCTAAGGTGTGAAAGGGTAGATGCATGCTATTAAAGGAAGAATGGGAGGAGAGAATATGTTTATAGCTTCAACCCTATGATGTTTATAGCTTTAGCCCTCTAAATGGACCCCGATAAAATTGTTATCGAGCTCTTATGCATAAGAATATTTAAAGGGCCCTACAAAAAGGATTTAGATGAGGTGACCATTAACACCAGAGGAAACATTGCTATTTCTAAACCCATATTCCAAATTCAACATTTTAACTAATCTTCTATATATATATATAATATTTGATTAAGTTGGACACAATTTTTTAGTCAAGGATTTGTCAGTAGTTGGTTACTTGTAGTGCCATGATCATTTCTGGTTAAGGCTTCAATGGACACCTTTTTAAATGATGTCTTGTAATAGGTAAATGTCTTTTTAGTGGTGAGGTTACTTAGTCTAGTATAAGTACAATGGTTAAGGTCCACAACATACTATTGTATAGAGAAATTTTGAAAGTAATAACAGAAGAATTCTTCAATTTAATAGATAGACAAAAACATAATATGGATATTATGGCAATTCTTATTACTATGACTCTTCATATTGATTGTGACAAGCTTGCCATAGTAGATTTTTGTAGGGCGGTGTTCAAAGGTTACCTATTGAAAGAGCTTGACGTGTTATTAGAAAGTATCAATGACAACATTTGTATCCCAAAATAGAGTGAATATGGTATTATGGACCAACCCCTCATGGTTTATGCTATTGGAAATATAGGATAGAATAGGTTACTAAGAGGGGAGAGGTGAATCAGGAACCAATAAAACTCAATCTTACTTTACTAATTAATCCTTCATATATATTCTGATCTAATTGCATGCATACAAAATTGAAAGCATTAAAACATTCATAATAGTTTGACACAAGATATAGTGACCCAAAAACCTTCCAAATAGAAAGTAAAACTAGGGTGGGGATGATACCCACAAGCTTTAATATTGCAGTATAAATTTGGTCAGTTAAGGCTTACAATTGATCACTTCCAATGATCTTCCCTGTTAGGAGCAATAAGGACTGCTAGATCCACCTTATGAAAGGATTTATGAAACATACAATGAAGTATGCACTTAGTAAAGAGATTTGAAAAAGACTGTTAAGTCTACCTTGTGAAAGGATTTAATTAATACACCTATTAGGATGAACTAGTGGCTAATCTCTAATTTGCAACTTTGATTTGCTGGTTGAGATTCCTTTGAAATGTAATGATCACCTTGATGTGATAGATAAATCTTTGTTGCTCCTTATATTGCTTGTAGCCTTCTTAATTCACACTTCTGCTCTTTGTAATTTCTTCTTATTATATCTCACTTGGATGTGATACAATACATTACATATATACTAATCCAAATTATAATTTATCATAGTTAGTTACAAATTAGATTTCTAATAAGATCACAAAGTTGGCTCAACTACTGGCACTCGAGTTTTGAAGACAAACTTGGTGAGGTTTTGATACTCAGCAACCATTGTCAACACTTATCATCATCATGCACTCGATAGACGTAGAAGCTTGGCTCATACTAATCACATCCAAGTAGTCTTAATATAGTTAGTGCTGGTGACTCAGTGAACATTGTGAAACTTGACATATAAATTGAATCACCTAGTTGACACTGCATGGATTGGTCAACTCTAATACTACAAGCTCAATACAAACTAAATCACTTGGTTGATAGTCCTTGGCTCGGTCAACACTAGATTCACATCATTGACAATGTGAACTTGGTAGCAACTGTTGAACTCAATACAACTATATTGCTCGGTAGTAACTGTAGCATTCAATTAATACTACAAACTAAAAGATAAGCTTCATAGCTACTAACCAATTGACTAAGCGTGAGTCACTAATGATCACCTTGATGTGATAGATAAATCTTTGTTGCTCCTTATATTGCTTGTAGCCTTCTTAATTCACACTTCTGCTCTTTGTAATTTATTCTTATTATATCTCACTTGGATGTGATACAATACATTACATATATACTAATCCAAATTATAATTTATCATAGTTAGTTACAAATTAGATTTCTAATAAGATCACAAAGTTGGCTCAACTACTGCCACTCGAGTTTTGAAGACAAACTTGGTGAGGTTTTGATACTCAGCAACCATTGTCAACACTTATCATCATCATGCACTCGATAGAGGTAGAAGCTTGGCTCATACTAATCACATCCAAGTAGTCTTAATATAGTTAGTGCTGGTGACTCGGTGAACATTGTGAAACTTGACATATAAATTGAATCACCTAGTTGACACTGCATGGATTGGTCAACACTAACACTACAAGATCAATACAAACTAAATCACTTGGTTGATAGTCCTTGGCTCGGTCAACACTAGATTCACATCATTGACAATGTGAGCTTGGTAGCAATTGTTGAACTCAATACAACTATATTGCTCGGTAGTAACTGTAGCATTCAATTAATACTACAAACTAAAAGATAAGCTTCATAGCTACTAACCAATTGACTAAGCGTGAGTCACTAATAAACAAACTTGACCATAATGTCAACAATCTCCCCCTTCGACATTAGTGACAAAAACACTTATCAATCCAAAACTAAATTCTCAAAATTTCAACTCCAAAACATTCTCCTGTGTCTTCAACTCAGTAACATACTTTGTTTTTGAGATTTTTCAAATTTTCTTTTGTAAGGAATAGTTTCTTATTATCTGTACATGTATATGTATAATATTATATTGCTCCCCCATACATATATCACATATTATACTTCTCCTCAATATATATACATATATCTCCTATCTTATCTTCTCTTGTTTATATATCACATCTTTTCCCCCTTTTTGATAGAAATGCCAAAGATGTATGCTACATGGTAATGCCAAAATGTGACAAGAAGTTAGAATGTACCTTCAAAATTAGTGCCATTGTCTTGTCCCAATTTTCCTATAACACCTTACTTGCATGAAGTACAATCTGTACTTCTCCTAATAACTCCATCATGTGGTCAACTATGGAGAAGTTATTTTCATGGATGAGAGTTTTGGCATGTGCAATGTGTTTTTGCAATGCATCCATGTTTAGGAGAATCATGCCTTGGATGTCTACAAGTGTGGCCCTAATCATGGCTTCTTCCCTTAATAATTATGCTTGTAAATTAGTCAAAAATATTATCTTTGAGTAATGAGTAGAACTGTAGCTTGGGTCAAGTGATAACTGGTGTGCACTTGCCTTCAAGTCTTCATCTATCTTAGATACTTTGTCTTCGATTACCTGAGTGAAGATAGATGTATCACATAACTTTCTGAATAATGAAGTAACATTATTTGTAGAGGCTTCCAATGAGCTAAGAATAGTAGACAATTCTACTTGATTTATTACAATTTTCTGTGCAACTTGCTCCAATACTTTGTTCTCAAATTTTCTCTCTTCTATCTGTAGCAACTTCTCTTGTCCATTCAGATCTTCATTGAATTTCTAGACAATTATGAACCAAAATAGGTTGTGTACTACCAACCTCAGTACCTAGTGCATCTACAAGGATGTTCTTCACATCTTCAATCACTTGGTTTTCTTTTCTTTTCTCTTCTTTAAGCTTTTGTTGCTTAGCTCTCTTTTGCAATAGCTCACCCATATGTTCATTTGATCAGGATTCATAGTAGAGATATCCCAATTTGGGATAACTATATCCTCATCTAGATCAATGTCTTCTTCTTTACCTTTATCCTTGCTTGAATCTTTAGTACTCAGTTGAGACTTATTCTCAATTGTCCTTGTACTTGTTATTTGCACACTTGGAATTATAACAATAGTAGAAATAGAAGGGATAGAAACAAAAGTAGATATTGCACTAATAGTAGAAATACCTTGTTGTTGTGTAGCCAAATTTGATGATGGAGGAGGCACTAGCTGCTCGGTAGATGAAGAGTTGATCACTTTAGTCAATATGGTACTTAGCTAAACAAGTGTAGAAATTGGTTGGGTGCATGGTGTTGTAGTGGTTGCCACAACCAACTTGGCAGAAGCTTTCTTTGAGCTTGATAGCACTAAATCTTTTCTCAAAGAGTGAGGAAATTAGGCCATCAGTGTTGTTGCAATCTTCTTTGGGTCGGTTTTCTCAATACTCTAAATCTCAAGGAAATTCTCCTCTATAGCTTCATGTTCTTGCTCCTCATCATCTAGATTTGCATCATCTGTTTCTATATCTTCTTCATCATTATTGTCATTATCTTTCCTTGTCATATTCATCATCTATGTCACTAACATGGATAAAAATAAATCACCTAGTTGATGAAGTTTGTAAATATTCTTCCATATAATTGTAGTTGTCTTCACCACATGTTCAATGTCATTTACCAATATCATGCATGTGTTGAATTTTAGAGTGAACTTTTCTTCATTTTTCTTCATGGATTCTTTCACCTCTTTGTCACTAAGACTCAACATGAGCTGCTTTAGAGTCTATTCAAATATATATTTTGTAGTTTTCTACGCATTTTCCCATCCTGGATTGATTGCTTACATAAGCTCATTGGGAATTTGTTGTACATTTTGATCAGGAGAGTATTTCCATTTACCTAATTTTGACATCATCATGTCTTCAACTTTCTTCTTCTCATCTGCATTCTTGGTTTCATACCAGAGATATTTGAAGTTTTCCATTCCAATTCCTCCTTCAATTTCCTTTAATTTTTCTTGAAATGTAGGTGGAGGATTCTTGAATATAATTTCCCCATCATCCTCCTCACCTAATTTCAATTTCTTTATTAATCTTGATGCTCTTCTTGTGAATACTATAGTAGATGACTTGGTGGGTCGCTAATGATAACCTTACCCTTCTTCCTTATAGGTTGTTCCTCTTCAAACTTTGTTTCTTCTACTTCACCTTCTGCATCATCTTCTTCCACATCATCTCCTTTTCCTTTAGTCAACAGGAGAGTAGAACTTGCTTGCCTTAGCTTTGCTATCCTCTTCTTTCCTTTATTGACTGCTTGAGGAAGCTTGATTTCAAGTTCTATTCTAGCTTTGGCTTCATCATAAGTACCAAAATATGTGGCCTTGGGATCCACAGGTTCATTCAAGAATGCCTCAATGATATCCTTGGTATCATCAATGTTAACCTCATAGCTTAGAGGCTAAACCCACACCACTCTAGGTTTGACTACTTGAATGTACACTTTATCACAGTCCACCATGAACAAACATCATCCTTGTAATCTTCTACAAGTTTTTTTGGAATTCTACATCTTTTCCTTGAATGATTCAAAATAGTTGTCCATGATACTGACAAATTTCTCACCCATCTTTGCTATATATTCATTAATTTGACATAACACTTTTACATCTTTTCTCCATATGAATAAACCTTTAGAAGGGAAAAAAAAATTGCACAAAGAACAAACAAGTCAAGAGTGAACCAAACTTAAATGGATTGTTCTTTGAAGTCCTAATGCTCTCCATGTTCTTGTTGAATTGATTCAACATTAACTTGGCAAGGTCAAAGGACATGTTCTTCTTCACTACCTTGAGAGCTAGATCAACTACCTCACATAACACATTGTTGAGATGATTGGAGCTATAGATCTTATGAGCTATCACATGAATTCCAAATTTCAGCTCCATATCAGTCACATTGTTGATCTTCATACCTCTTCCATTCCACTTGGCAAGAGTCTTGTTTTCCAATTCTACTTAACTTATGGTTTTGGTAGTCTTTGCTTTGTTCAACATCGGGAGCCCTGTGATTTGATGAATCATTTTCTTTATGATTTGAATAAGCTTCTCCAACCATAACTACCCATTGTGTATACGATTGAGAATAAACCTTATCCATTTTATCTGAAAGTCTCGGGGCATATGTGGAATGTGTGTTAAACCCTTGTTCTCTAAATGTTGATGCTTAGTTTTCAATGCACTATTCACACATAACCTTTTCAAAGTCTCATCCATCTAACAATGAAAATGTGAATGAATATCATTAACAAGTAATACCTTGGGCAGAATCTGCAATTGAGCTCCAGTTGGGTCAAGTGTTTTTGCAATTGTTAGACTCAACTTGAAGTCTAGTGCCTTTTGATTGACTCCTCGAAACCAACATCTCATATACTTTCCTAATTTTTCTACTGGAAGACACCATGGTTAGTAGGGTTTTAAGAAAACACGAAAATATTCAACAACAAACACATAGATCGCTTGGAAGCACAAAAATTGCCCTTTGCAAATAGCTCTTCAAAAAATCACGGTGATAAATGAATTTGATTTCCTTCCTTTTAACCAATTTTCACTTTTTAGTTGCCATAAATTCTTGGTATGATCACTCATTCGGTGACAAACTGTCTTCCACTTAGTTCAACTTTAATGCTTGGTAGAGTCATTCATAACTCAGTGTCCACACAATATTTTAGTGTATCCCGACCTTGCTCAGTAGGGTCTTTCAACCGACCTATCTCGGTAAGGTCTTGATTTTCCATAGTCACTTGTTGATCCCTTTGCATCTTGAATGCTGATATGGATATTTCCTTCTAGCTGGCTGAAACTAATGTAAGATGTCTACTTCAGAGTCTCAATTCTAGTCATTCTTGTGAGAGATCAAGTTGAAATGCTTGAGTCACCCAATTCTTGAGTGACATGTGCTTCATGACTTAGACTTGCATTCTCAAAAGATTTTGGAATCCATTGTTGCCTCATCTGCTTTCTAATATTGTTAGCTTTGGCTTTCTTTTCATCTTCAATCCTTCCAATATTCATATAGTTCTTGGCAAGATGTCCAAGTTCTGTACAAATAAAACATCTCTTGGTGGTGTCTCTTGTCCTCATGTGATGTTTCACACAATTTGTTCCAATGTGCCCAAATTCTCCATAGTAGTGCCATCTACACCATGTATTGTAGTTCCAACCAAAATATAGCTTTCATAATCTATTCTACTGGGTTTAATATCTTGGTTTTTCATTCAAAAGATTTGTGTCCATGCTTCTTGCAGTTGTGATATTTACCTTCAAATTTAGGTTTCTCTTTGCATTCACTTGCTCTATGATCATGCTTATTGCAATTGTAACACTTTCCACTTTCGATTGAATTTTGCTTTACCATTACTCCAACATTTGTTTGATGTATGACCTAACTTACCATATTGATTGCAAGTAGGCCTTTGATTCTTTTGAGCTGCTTGCTTGGATGATTTTTCTTCTTCTGTGTATCCTATTCCTACTTTGTCTTTCTGTTTGTATTGACTTTGCTCATTCAAATGATTCATGTCTGCTTGAGATTTCAACATTCTCTCATTGGTTTGATTTTTCAGTATTTAGATCATTTTTCAATCTTTCATTCTTTGATCTTAGATTCATGATTTCTTCATTTAAATTAGTAAGTTGATCAATGAAGTCTATTTGTTGAAGAGATAGATGTTGAATTTCATTGTTCTTTTTTTCTGTCTCTTCTTTGCCTTTGTCTTTTTCTTCAATGAATTCACATAATCTTATTGACTGAATTTCTTGTTCTCTTTTCAGCTTTCTAACTTCTTCTTGAAAATTGCAATTTTTTTAATAGATCTTTGATTGCCTCATCAACTTAATCTGAGTTTCTTTTTGGATAGATATCTTCAATTCTTTCTTTGGTGTAGAGATTGTCATTCATTTGTACTGCAATATCTTTTCTTCTTTTCAATGATCGAGAGAGTTTCTCCTTTGCTTTGTTTAGTTGTCCAATAGCCAATTCCAAATCCAGATTTTCATTATCAATAGCCTTATCTAGCTTGTATACCTCTATTGCCTCTAATCTTTGCTCAAGCTGCTAAACTTATTCTCTGAATACCACAATAGCTCTAATATCAATTGTTGGAAATATAACATAAGCTAGGTTACTAAGAGGGAAGGAGTGAATCAGGAACCAATAAAACTTAATCTTACTTCACCAATTAATCCTTCATATATATTCTGATATAATTGCATGCATGAAAACTTGAAAGCATTAAAACATTCATAACAGTTTGACACAAGATATGGTGACCCAAAAACCTTCCAAATAGCAAGTAAAACTAGAATGGGGATGATACCCAAAAGCTTTAGTACTATAGTATAAAGTTGGTCAGTTAAGGCTTACAATTGATCACTTCTGATGATTTGCCCTATTAGGAGCAACAATGACTGCTAGGTCCACTTTGTGAAAGGATTTACAAAACATAAAATGAAGTATGCACTTGGTAAAGAGATTTTAAAAAGATTGTTCAGTCTACCTTGTGAAAGGATTTAACTGACACACCTATTAGGATGAATCAGTGATTGATCTCTAATCTACAACTCTAATTTGTTGGTTGAAATTCCTTTGAAATGTAATAATCACCTTGCTGTAATAGATAAATCTTTGCTTCCTTTTATACTACCTGTAGCCTTCTTAATTCACACTTTTGCTCTTCAAACTTTCTTCTTATTATATCTCATTTGGATGTGATACAATACATTACATATATACCAATCCAAATTACAATTTTTCAAAGTTGGCTACAACATATTTCGAATAAGATCACAAAGTTGGTTCGACTATTGGCACTTAGGTTTTGAAGACAAACTCGATGAGGTTGTGATACTCGACAACCTTTGTCAACACTCGACATTGTAATGCACTTGGTAGATGTAGAAGCTTAGCTCATACTAATCACTTCCAAGTAGTCTAAACTCAGTCAACATTGGTGACTTGGTGAACACTGTGAAACTCAACATATAAACTAAGTCACTTGGTTGACACTGCATGGCTCAGTCAATACTAGATTCACATCACTAACACTGCAAGCTCGGTAGCAACTGTAGAACTCGGTAACAATTGTGTTACTCAGTAGTAACTGTAACATTTGGTTAATACTACAAACTAAAAGATAAGCTCAGTAGCTACTACTAATCAAAAAATTTGACCATAATATCAACATATTTGAATGTGGAGATAACTAACTACAAAGGTTATGTAAACGACATAAAAAAATCAAACATAAGTGGATGTTTATGTTGGCTCTTACAAAGACCAAGTTTTATGTAGACGAAAATGGAATCAACTAGTCTTTGAAATATGAAAGTCTCAAGGATAAAATGCTAGAGTTGTAGGGCCATGTGACTATAGGTTATAACTATAGTGGATATGTGCAAGGTCGTCATGGTCTCTTTTTTAATAGTATTACGTAAGTATAGTTGTATAATGTATATATTGTATATATGCACCCAAAAGGTTTAAGAAAAGCTCAATTTTAGCCTCAAACTACTTATAATCTTGAAAATTTTGAAATGACTTTTTCGAATATACATGGATAGTTTTATAATACATAATATAATTTTGGTTTGCATTAAATTTGTATCTTTGAGTCAAATGGTATGAAGATTGGTGGGGTTTTATGTCATTTGGTTTGTGTCTTGGTTAATCTAGGTAAAGGGTTTTCAAATATACAAAAAAAATTGATTTCTAATGGTTATCAATTTATTACCAAAGTATACATGGGATGATATATGAATAATCATATGGAGTGCTAGTTATTTCATGCAAACCCAAAATGTAGGAATGCATGAATGCAAAATTATGGGATTGGAAAACCAAAAAGATACTTGATAATGCATTGGTTACCCCAGTGATCATTTATGTATGTGATATTTGAGGTAGCAATATGTTAGATTGGAAATGGAGACAAGTAGAAAGAATTCAAAAGCATTTAATCATCTACAATCTCAAAATTAAAACCATGGTTCCTTATGAGATATTATTGGCATAAACATGCATATTTCCTTTAAAGGCAACAACCATGGTATAGTTATTATGATATTTTAACAAAAATCAAAGAATGGAGAATTAGCGTTGGCCTAAATTTATCATAGAGGAAAGACTTGACAAAAGAAAGAACACGTGGATGAAACAAAATCTCAAATGGATGGAAAAATGGAATATTAGTACGCATGAATGCCTAGATAATAATGAGGGAATAAAAAAGTTTGTGAATGAAAAATACAAGAGTTCTATATGGTCAAAATAAAAAGGGTACAAAAAAAGAATATTATATCAAAGAATTTAACCTAGGATCTGAGGTGTGAAAGGGTAGATGCATGTTATCTAAGGAAGAATAGGAGGAGAGAATATGTTTATAGATTCAACCCTTTGATGTTTATAGTTTCATCCCTCTAAGTGGACCCTAATAAAATAATTATTGAACTCTTGCACATAAGAGTATTTAAAGGGCCCTACACAAAGGATTTAGATGAGGTGACCATTAACATCAGAGGAGACATTGCTATTTCTAAACCCATATTCTAAAACCAAAAGTGTAACTAATCTTCTATATATATATATATATTTGATTAAGTTGGAGACAAATTTTTTAGTTGAGTATTTGTCTATAGTTGGTTGCATGTAGTGCCATGATCATTTTTGGTTAAGGCTTCAATGGACACCCTTTTAAAAGGATGTCTTGTATTAGGGAAACAACTTTTTTGGGGTGAGGTTACTAAATCTAGTATAAGTAAAATGGTTAAGGGCCGCAACATACTATTGTATAGAGAAATTCTGAAAGTAATAGGGGAAGAAATCTCCAATTTAATAGATAGGTAGAAACATAATATGGATATTATGGCAATTTTTATTACTATGATTCTTCATACTGATTGTGACAAGCTTGCCATAGTAGATTTTTGTAGGGCGGTGTTCAAAGATCACCTGTTGAAAGAGCTCGATGCGATATTAGAAAGTATCAATGACAAACTTTGTATCCCAAAATAGAGTGAATATGGTATTATAGACCAACCCCTTGTGGTTCATACAATTGTGGAGATCACAAGCTACAAAGGTTATGTAAAAGACATGAAAAAACCAAACGTAACTGGATGTTTATGTTAGCTCTTACAAAGATCAGGTTCTACATAGATTGAAATGAAATCAACTAGTCTTTGAAATGTGAAGGTTTCAAGGATAAAATGCCAAAGTTGTAGAGCCATGTGCCTATAGGTTATTACTCTAGTAGATATGTGCAAGGTCAACATGGTCTCTTTTTTAATAGTATTAGGTAAGTGTAGTTGTAGAAATGTATATAGCATATATATGCACCCAAAAGGCTTAAGAAAAGCTCGATTTTAGCGTCAAACTACTTGTAATCTTGAAAATTATGAAATGACTTTTTCTAATATACATGAATAGTTTTATAATACATAATATAATTTTGGTTTGCATTAAATTTGTATCAACAAGTTAAATGGTATGGAGATTGGTGGGGTTTTTTTATCATTTGGTTTGTGTTATGGTTAATCTAGGTAAAGGGTTTTCAAATATACAAAAAGATTAAATTCTGATGGTTATTAATTTATTACCAAAGTATACATGGGATGATATCTAAATAATCATATGGAGAGCTAGTTATTTCATGCAAATCCAAAATGTAGGAATGCATAAATGCAAAATTATGGGATTGGAAAACCAAAAATATACTTGTCAGTTCATTGGCTACCCCAGTGATCCTCTATGTATGTGAGATCTGAGGTAACAATATGTCATATAAGAAATAAAGACAAATAGAAAGAATCCAAAAGCATTTAATCATCTGCAATCTCAAAATGAAAACCACGGTTCCTTAGAAGATCTTATTGGCATAAATATACATATTTCCTTTAAAGGCGACAACCATGGTCTAGTTATTATGTTATTTAAAAAAAACTCAAAGAATGGAGAATTAGCGTTGGCCTAAATTGATCATAGAGTAAAGACTTGACAGAAGAAAGAACATGTGGATGAAACAAAATGTCAAATGGATGGAAATATGGAATATTAGTATGTATGAATTCCTAGGTAATAATGAGGGAATAAAAAAAGTTTGTGAATGAAAAATTCAAGAGTGCCATATGGTCAAAATAAAAAGGGTGCAAAAAAGAATATTATGTCAAAGAATTTAACCCAATGAGTGATCATGTGAAAGGTAAAATGTCCATAGCACAACTTAGAACAAATTCCCACCATCTGAGGTGTTAAAGGGTAGATGCATTTTATCAAAGGAAGAATGAGAGGAGAGAATATATTTATAGCTTTGACCCTTTGATGTTTATAGTTTCAACCCTCTAAGTGGACCCTTATTGAACTCTGGTGCATAAGAGTATTTAAAGGGCCCTACACAAAGGATTTAGATGAGGTAACCATTAACATTAGAGGAGACATTCTTATTTCTAAACCCATATTCTAAAATCGTGTAACTAATCTTCTATATATATTTGATTAAGTTGGACACAAATTCATAGTTGAGGATTTGTCTGTAGCTAATTGCTTGTAGTGCCATGACCATTTGTGGTCAAGGCTTCAATGGAAACCATTTTCAAATGATGTATTGTAATAAGGAAACATATTTTTTGGGGTAAGGTTACTGAGTCTAGTAGAAGTAAGATGGTTAAGGTCCACAACATACTAATATATAGAGAGATTTTGAAAGTAATAGGGGAAGAATTCTCCAATTCAATAGATAGGTAGAAACATAATATGGATATTATGCCAATGTTTATTTATATGATTCTTCATGTTCATTGTGACAAGCCTGCCATAGTAGAGTTTTGTATGGCAGTGTTCAAAGGTTACCTGTTGAAAGAGCTCGACATGTTATTAGAAAGTATCAATGACAACCTTTGTATCCCAAAATAGAGTGAATATATTATTATGGGCCAACTCCTCATGGTTTCTCTATTTGTGGAGATCACAAACTATAAAGGTTATGTGAAAGGCATGAAAAAATCAAACATAATTGGATGTTTATGTTTGCTCTTACAAAGGCCAGGTTCTATGTAGATTGGAATGAATTTGACTTGTCTTTGAAATACGAAGGTCTCAGGGATAAAATGCTAGAGTTGTAGGGCCATGTGCCTATAGGTTATAACTATAGGATATGTGCAAGGTCATCATGATCTCTTTTTTAATAGTATTAGGTAAGTATAGTTGTAGCAATGTATATAGCCTATATATGCACCCAAAAGGTTTAAGAAAGGCTCGATTTTAGCCTCAAACTACTTATAATCTTGAAAATTTTGAAATGAATTTTTCTAATACACATGGATAGTTTAATAATACATAATATAATTTTGGTTTGCATTAAATTATATCTTCAAGTTAAATGGTATGAAGATTAGTGAGGTTTTTGGTCATATGGTTTGTGTTATGGTTAATCTAAGTAATGGGTTTTCAAATATACAAAAAAATTGAATTCTAATGGTTATAAATTTATTACCAAAGTATATATGGGATGATATTTGAATAATCATGTGGATTGCTAGTTATTTCATGCAAACCCAAAATGCAGGAATGCATGAATGCAAAATTATGGGATTGAAAAACCAATAAGATACTTGTCAATTCACTGGTTACCCCAATGATCCTTTATGTATATGAGATATGAGGTAGCAACATGTCAAATAAGAAATAGAGACAAATGGAAAGAATCCAAAACCATTTAATCATCTATAATCACAAAATAAAAAAATAACAATTTCTTACAAGACATTATTGGCCTAAGCTAGCATATTTTCTTTAGAGTTGACAACCATGGTCTGCTTATTATGTTATTTAATGAAAACTCAAAGAATGGAGAATCGATGTTAGCCTAAATTGATCATAGATGAAAAACTTGACATCAAAAAGAACATGTGGATGAAACAAAATGTCAAGTGGATGGAAAAATAGAATATTAGTATGCACATGAATTCCTAGATAATAATGAGTGAATAAAAAAGTTTGTGAATGAAAAATTTAGGAGTATCATATGGTCCAAAAAAAGTGTGCAAAAAGAATGAGTTCCCACCACTTGAGGTGTGAAACAGGTAGATGGACACTACCAAAGGAAGAATGGGGGGGAGAATATGTTTATTTTGCAATATGGGAGTGGTAGAGACATAACAACATTTTTATTGTAGAATGTCCTGCATACATTGACAACCACTCTAGCTATGGTGATATCCTAGAAACTGACAATTAGACACTCATTTTGAGGAAAAATAGCTAGATAAGTGATGGGGACACAAACCAAGCACAGAATGGACACAATAGTAAAGGGAAAATTTTATTAACTATGAAAATATGCTAGTACACTTAGTGCGGAGAAACAGACTCCAAAACATGCCCTATGGGCTTACAATAGCATAAATCTGGAGATAAATTATTCTCCCAATACCTTCTCTCAAACTCCACTCCGAACTTCCTTTTACAATGCCATAAATGTTCTTAAATAGACCCTGAAGGGTTAAGGATTAGGAATACATTCTAGAAAGTGCTAGTTGGCATCCACCGACCAAATAGAAGGCTCCAGAAGTCGCATTAGAAGTCGACACAAAATTAGAAGAATCTAGAAATGGTAGTTGAACTTCCAGGAGGCATAACTTTTGAATTGTAGCTTCGATTGACAAACTATTTACATTTTCAGAAAGCTCTCGAAGCACTCTATAGCCATGTGAACAAGCTGTGCTCATCCCCCATTTTTCGGCCCTGTTTGAGGTCATTTAATGCCCCTAACCTGACTTTGAAGCATTCTTAGGATGTGTCCAGAAACTAAAAAATTGCAATAACTTTCAAACTGTGGGGCCTTTTGACCTAATTCTTTTTTTGGAATGCTCTAAATTACAATTACATTCATCTGACCAATTTACACCTTCTAGTTCACCAAATGTATAGCTCTGCAAGAACTTTACCCACTTCATATGCCTCTGATTCAATTTACCTTAGCTATTTAGGTACTATAATGCCTGATGATCAGTATACAAAACAAATTCCTTTGGCAATAAATAATGCCTCCATTTCTTTAAGGCCTAAACTATTGCATAGAACTCTTGATCATAAACATAATACTTCTTTTTTGCATCATTCAATTTTTCACTAAAATATGCAATAGGCTTACCTTCTTGGCTCAATACAGCTCCAATAACACTGCCACTAGCATCACAATCCACCTAGAACACCTTTCTAAAATTTGGAAGTGCCAACACAGGTTGTTCTGTCACCTTCTTCTTCAATAATTTAAAACTTCTCGCAGCTGCCACAGTCCATTTGAACTCTTTTCTATCCCCTCTTGTTGTGTCACTCAGGGGTGCACATATGCTACTAAAATTCTTAATGAACTTCCTGTAAAAACTAACTAGACCATGAAATGATCTTACCTCAAAAGCAGACCTTGGAGTAGCCCATTCCAAGATGGCTTTTACCTTCTCTGGATCCATTTTAAGACCTTCAGGTAATATAACAAACCCCAAGTAGACTAATTCCTTTTTAGCAAAGGTACACTTCTTTAGATTAATTAACAGTTTCTCTTCCCTCAACCTCTCAAGAACACTACAAATATGCAATAAATGTTCTTCCAAAGTCTTGCTGAAAATTAAAATATCATCCAAATAAACAATAACGAATTTTCCCAAGAACTTCTTAAGCACCTAATTCATAAGCCGCATGAAGGTGCTTGTGGTGTTCGTCAATCCAAAGGGCATGACTAACTACTCATAAAGACCCTCCTTAGTCTTGAAGGCAATTTTCCACTCATCTCCTTATCGTATCTGTATCTGATGATAGCCACTCTTGAGATCTATCTTTTTGAAGTACTGAGCTCCACTCAAACAGTCCATAAGATCATCCATTCTTGGCAAAGGAAACTGATACTTGATGGTTATCCTATTTATAGCTCGAGAGTCTGTACACATCCTCCACTCTCCATCCTTCTTTGGTGCCAGTACTATAGGTACTGCACATGGACTTAGGCTCTCCTGAATCAAGCCCTTCCTCAATAGCTCCTGAACCTGTCTATTTAGCTCCTCAGTTTCAGTAGGAGTCATCCTATGAGCAGCCTTTTTAGGCAAACTAGCTCCTGGGACTAAATCTATTTGATGACTGATTTGCCTTACTAGTGGCAATCCTTCTGGAACATTACCAAAGATGATATCTCCAAACTCACCTAGTAAATCTGAAACTTCAAGTGGTATTTCACTACTACCTTCTTTATCTTTCCTAGGAATCAAAGCATAGCACATACACTGATGTTTCATGCCATCTAAAAGCTTCCTTCCATCAACAAGACAAATCCTAGCATTGCTACATATCTTTTCGCCTTCCTTTTTCATGGGCTTCAGTTTGTGGTGAACTCCATCCTTTGTTAGAGAGTATATGTTTGCATGACCATCATGTACTGCATGCCTATCAAACTGCCACGGTCTACCCAACAATAGATGGCAAAAATCCGTTGGAATAACATCACAAAGAACTTCATCATGGTAACTCTGAATTTTGAACTTCACTAAACATTGTTCACTTACCAGGACCTTATGATCATCTTTCACCCAAGCAATTCAATAGGGCTGGGGGTGTTTCTCCCTCTTGAGCTTCAACTTAGAGACCATCTCCTCTGATACCAAGTTATCAGTGCTACTGCCATCAATGATCACATCACAACATTTATCCTCACACTTGCACCTGGTACGAAATAAACTCCTCCTTTGTCGTGGTTCAATTTCACCACTTAGTAGGATCCTTTCATTTACTAAAGTCTCTCCTCTTTTTGCATCCTTTGAATGTGATGATTGTGCATCCTCATCCACATGAGCAACCCTAGCTTGACCCTCAGCTCTCCTATCTTTCCTTCCTTATCGTTGAGGGCATTCAAAGGCACGATGACCTTGTTCATTGCAATGGAAATAGGTACCATGGAAGCCTCCTCTTCCTTGTCCATGTCCTCTACCTCTTCCTCTCTGATCTCCAAAGTTCTGATCACGGGAGCGGTTGAAATCCTCGTTCCTCTGGTTCCTGCTAGTACCCACATCTTCATTTTTCTTTTGGGTTTCATTTCGGCCTCTAGATGACCTACCACTACCCCTTCCTCCTTGACTGTGCCCTCTTTTTCTCCCTTCAAACTTTTTATTCAGCTTCTCTTCAACTCGCAGGGTAAATTGGTATGCCTCTTCAACACTGGTCATTCTTACTAGACTTAATTCCTCCTGGATGCTAGGTCGCAACCCATTGATATAACGAGCAACCTAATCCTTATTTGCTTCTGCATGCCCCGCTCTAATTAGAAGTCGATAAAACTCCTCTGCATATTCTTGGATTGATTTTCCTGCTTGCTTTAACCCATGCATCTTCTTAAACAAATCAAGCTCGTAGTCAACAGGAATGAGCTGCTTCTTTAGTTTGTCCACCATGCGATCCCACCTTGTGATTTTCTCCTTTCCTCCTCTATTTCTTTCCAATTAAACCTCTTGCCACCAAATTTTGGCATGGCCTTTCAGTTTGGCCTTTGCAAACTTAACCCTATCTGGATCCCTCATATCCTCATACTCAAAGTACTCTTCCAGTTCATTGATCCAGTCGATCAACTCATTTGGTTTTAGATTTCTCGAAAATACATCCACATCAATTGTAGGTCTTTTCCCAAACTTAGTAATGGCCCTAAAAAGCCTTTCCTCTGCCTGATTTAGAACTTCCCTGTCAAATTCCCCTTCTGGTCCAATTTCCTCTTCTTCATTGTCGTCCTCACTTTTGTCACCTGCAGTAACATTTGTTCCTCTACAGAGCTCCTCCTGCAATGCTTATACCTACCTTTGGAGGGCTCTAACCTCCTCAGGATTAATAGCTCTAGCCCTTCCACCATGCTCTCTTCATGGAGGCATCTTCTTAATTCAAACCCACAACCACACAGTCCTGGTGCAAATTGCCTCATAGTCGGCGCTTTGCCTACACACTCAGGAAAACTAGCTCTGATACCACTTGATGGGGACACAACCCAAGCACAGAATGGAGACAATAGGAAAGAGAAAATTTTATTAACTATGAAAATATGCTAGTACACTTAGTGCGGAGAAACAGACTCCAAAACATGCCCTATGGGCTTACTATAGCATAAATTTGGAGATAAATTCTTCTCCCAATACCTTCTCTCAAACTCCACTCCGAACTACCTTTTACAATGCCATAAATGTTCTTAAATAGACCCTGAAGGGTTAAGGATTAGGAATACATTCTAGAAAGTGCTAGTTGGCATCCACCAACCAAATAGAAGGCTCCACAAGTCGCATTAGAAGTTGGCACAAAATTAGAAGAATCCAGAAATGGTAACCGAACTTTCGGGAGGCATAACTTTTGAACCGTAGCTCCGATTGACAAACCGTTTACATTTCCAAAAAGCTCTCAAAGCACTCTATAGCAGTATGGACCAGCTTCACTCATCCCCCATTTTTTGGCCCTATTTGAGGTCATTTAATTCCCCTAACCTGACTTTGAAGCATTCTTAGGATATCTCTAGAAATCGAAAAATTGCAATAACTTTCAAACCGTGGGGCCTTTTGACCTATATTTTTTTTGGAATGCTCTAAATTAAAATTACATTCATCTAACTAATTTACACCTTCTAGTTCACCAAAATGATGGCTCAATTACATACTCTTATTTTTTTGACATTTACATGTATCCCAAGGTGATTAAAAACTCTAACCCAGAATACTAATAGTGGAACTGTGACAGTTGGAACCTTTATTTGACCCAAATGGGTATCTAGAAATGAAAACACATGAAATAGAAACTAAGTCTAAGTACATTTTTTTGGGTGACACATGATTGCCCTTATACCTCTAGATGCTCCTGCATCAACAAGACAAAAAATATAATGATCAACGACCATTGTCATATAGCAGAGCTATAGAAGCAATTTTAAAAGGATTAATGTTCTTTCACCCTTCTTGCAGGGGGCGGGGGGGTGGGGTGGTGGTGGTGGTGTATGTGTTTTTTTTCAATGGTTCCATAGGTTGCTTTGGCCTCATGGATGTTATTAAAATCTTTCATTTAGTCATCCACCCAACAAGACTCGATCTCAAATAGAGGCTAATTCATAACCATGTAGAGAAAAGATCCATTGAGAATTTAAAAAATATTTTTTATTGATTAGAAAAATACTATTATTGTACTTGTGGTAGGCAATATACTATTGCATTTTCTTTATCCAAAAATTGAAATAGATTTCCACCAATCACTAGTAACTATTTTTTAGTATTTGAAATATTTCTTAAATTTTATTATTTATTTATATATAGTTTTAATAGTATATAAATTAATTGATTGGTTGAATCGATTTTGTGTTATAGTTATCTAAATTTAAGAAGTGGGTTGCAAACACGATATTTGGTGAATCAAAATACATGCGATACCAATGTTCAAGTTCTGAAAAATCTTGCAAAACTCAAAAGAGTTGTATGCAAACCAAAAGCCATCGTATTGATTGAAATTGAAAGAATTTATACAATGATGGAATATCAACAATCCCCATAGCCATGAATTCAAAATGTTTATGTGGCTATAATAAAAAACAAAATTAAACAAAAACTATTTAAAACTAGGTGTTTAATTACCCCAACTTGTCAGGATCATAACTTTTGACCTAGAACTCAGATTTTGAAATTGCTTACACTATTGGAAAGAAGAACTAGAAATCTAATTTCAGTCTCTAAAACAAAAAGTCTATAGTTGACCAATTTTAGGGATTGGTGAAAGTTTTAGCTTGAAATTTTGAGCAGAAGACCCCTGAAAAGGCCAAATAAAAAGACAATTTTTTTTTAAAATATGAAAAGAATACTTTCAAACTTTTGATATTCTATATAATTTGGATCATTCCTCCCCCCTTGAGTGGAAATGGGCCCCATTGCATCAATATTTTGCAATAGATGAGGAAATTGTGCTGCAATATATTCCTTGGTTAACTATTTGCCTTTATGAGAGAATTGACTAGCTTGAACCACCCTATATAGCAAAATTTTCAGATTTCTCAAAGATTTCAGCATGACTTCAGTGACATGTTCATACTATAATGGAGTATTAATGGATGGATTTAATTCTATAGAATGAATATGTTCAGCAGCTTGAGAGATGTCCAATAATGGAAGAAAGTAGGGTCACAAAGTTTCACATTTAAAACTGGATGTAATCCCAAAAACTATGGTAGATCAAGTTCAAAAGCATTTTGACCAACTTGTTTCTTAATGGTATATGGTCCATACCAAATAGGATGAATCTTTCTATAGGGTCCTTGGAGGCACTCCTTTTGAAGATGTAGCCATACCTTGTCACCAATCTAGAAATGATGGGGAGTTCTATGTTGATCATGTCTTTCCTTATACTTCCTTTTTCTTTGCTCTAGAATATCATGAACTTGTTGCTATAACTGTTTGATCTTTTCAATAAATTTTTCTACTTTATCTACCTCCTTTTCAGTATTTAGTGGCTGACTAGATTGCAAGATGGGTAGCACTATATCTATAGGCACTAATGGTTGATACCCAAGACAAACCTCAAATAGACTATGTCCTATAGTACCATAGAGTGCACGGTTGTAGCTATGTTGCATATAAGGCAAGCTCTCATCCCATGTACATGGGTGTTTGTAGTGGTACATTCAAAGGATATGGATAATCATTCTATTGACTACCTCTATTTGGCCATCTATTTGAGGATGGAATGTTGTAGACTGTGTCAACTTTGTGTCCATTCTAGCCCATAATGAAGACTAAAAATTGTTAAGGAACTTGCTATCCCTATCTGAAATAATGATTTTTGTTTATTCTTTGTCCACCAAATTTTTTCTTGTGTTCCAACTTTGAGTAATTGATTAAGAGGTCATGATAAATGTGAAAAACCAAATTCAAATATGTGATAGAAGTTGGCTAGACCCAAGAAAATGCTAAGTTCTGTGAAATTTTTTGGAGGTGGCCAATCTCTGATTATTTGTATCTTTGTAGGGTCCACATGAAAACCCTCATAGTCAATGATGCACCCTAAGTACCGGATGCTTTGCATATCAAAAGAGCACTTTTCTATGTTGGCATAGAGTTTATGTTTCTACAAACTCAAGTATACTTGTTCAACATGTTGCAAATGTTCAAACCAAGTTTTACTAAAAATGAGGATATCATCCAAATAAACAACTACAAAAGATTTAATGAATGGTCTAAGCACATCATTCATCAACCTCATAAATGTAGTGGGAGAATTTGTAAGGCCAAAGGCATAACTAGCCATTCAAACAACGCTTCCTTGGACTTGAATGCAGTCTTCCATACATCTGCTAAATCAATTGGTACTTAGTGATATCCAAATTTCAAGTCAATTTTTGTAAAGAACTTAGCCCCATTAAGTTGATCCAAAAGATCATCAATTCAAGGAACTGGATATCTATTTTTCATGGTAATTTTTCTAAGTGCCCTATAATCAATACAAAGTCTCCATGTTCCATCTTTCTTTCTTGCCAAAACAATAGAGCTACCACAAGGTGAAGCACTTGGCTTGATATGTCCCTTTTCAATAAATTATTGATTTTGTCTCTTAATTTCATCATTTTTCATAACTGGTCTCCTATATATTGGCTCATGCGGTAATGGTGTTCTTGGAACTAGATCAATAGAATGCTTTACTTGACAGTGCATTGGGACCCTTGCTGGTGATTTAAACACACTATGGTATCCTGTCAAGATTTTATCCATCTCCTAGTGCTGGTCTATAGCTGTGGCCACCTTAGTGTGTGTGTTAAGGACAACTAACTTTTATTTCTAAGAATGAATCACGAGGAGTACAAAACTTCTAGTTTGAGCAATAAAACATTTACATTGTTTAGCACTGATTAAAGTAGTAGCTTGAGTTGGGCATACCCTTGATATTTGATATTTCTTTTCACCAAGCTTGATTGTGACACTACGTGGTCTGGATTCATACACTCCATGCCTTTGATACATCTATGGCTTCCCCAATAGAACATCACATACATCTAAAGGTGCTACATCACAAATTACTTTATCCTTGAATGGTTTGATTGAGTATGATAGGCGACACTGCTGATTTACCTGAATGTCTTTTCCTTCATTAACTCATCCCATAGAGTATGGTTGTGGGTGTCTTGTCATCTTTAAACTTAATCTTTTAGTTGTCTCCATAGAAATTAAGTTCTTTTGGCTATCACTATCAACAAGAAAATGTAGAGGCTTTCCATCAACCCACATCTGTTAATGGAACAATCTCTCTTCATCTTCACGTGGAACTACTTTCATTGTTGCAACTCTGGCATACAGGTTTGCTTCTATCACCAAATCATAGTTAGGAGTTTCTATTGGTGTGGATTTATGCTCAACTTCATCTCCTCATATTTCTGTCATTAAGTTTTTAATTCTTTGACACTCTTGTATGTTATGAGTTGGACTCTTATGTATCTCACACCACATGCCTGTATCTTTTTGTGTCTTTTTAGTAGCCCACCAGGTATTCTTGGGTGAATTTGAGGGAGGGTCCTTCCCCACTTGTTTTCCTCTGAATTTATTATTGCCTTCACCCCTTGGCTTATTATTTGCAAAGTAATATCTTTATCCTTTCTCTTTGAGTTCAATTATATAGCATATTTGTAACCGATTGCCAATGTTTCAATATTCAAGAATTCCATTTTATTTTGAATGTATCTATGAAACCCACTATGATATTTTAGAATTTTATGCTTCTCTAGATCTTCTATACCAAGTTTTCTAGAGACTGCATGGAATGTATTGGTGTAATCTTGTACAGATTGGTCCCTCTTTTCGTGAAGCAATAGTCATTCTATATATTTATGTTCATATACATCTTTAGGAAAGTATGCTTCTTTTATGTATTCCACAAATTCTCCCCAAGTGGGCTTATTATCAAAGAGTATTTCCAACTCTTATCCAACTTCACTTTCCTTATTCAATAATTTTGTTTCCCATGCTAGTTTGACATGGATTTCAGCTTTCAAGAGGGCAAATGTTTTTTTTTTTTTTGCATCAGAAAATTATTTACAGAGAAATATCATTCTAACTTGGACAACCAATTATTAACAACATCAACATCAACTTTTCCTTCAAAAATTGGGATATCAAAATTCACCTGCACTTTAAAACGGGTGTTCCCATGGAACAATGCTACTGAATTGGGCACTTGTTGGGTCTTCAAAATTTATGAAAACTTACTCATCATATCTTCTTTTTGCTTAGCCAAATCCTCTTCCACCATCTTCTTTACAGACTTTGCCAAATTATCTAACATCTTTGGTTTTGTGCACCGCAAAGGAAAGTATTGCAATAAATTTTTCGTGGCCAATCCTAATCTTAGATAGGAAGTTCTTGTGTTAGTTGGCATACATGAATGTTCTCCCTCTGATACTATTGATTTGAATTTAAGAAGTAGGCTACAAACACAATATCTGGTGAATAAAAATACCTATGATACCAATGTTCAAGTTCTTGAAAATCTTGCAAAACTTGAAAGAGTTGTATGCAAACCAAAAGCCATCTTATTGATTGAAATTGAATAATATATACAATGATGGAATATCAACAATCCACATAGCCATGAATTCAAAATGTTTATGTGGCTATAATAAAAATAACAAAATTAAGCTAAAACTATTTAAAACTAGGTGTTTGATTACCCCAACTTGTTGGGGTCATAACTTTTGACCTAGAACTCGAATTTTGAAACCCCTTACACCGTTGGAAAGAACTAGAAATCTAATTTCAATCCCTAAAATTATGAGTATATGGCCATCCAATTTTAGGGATAGGTGAAATTTTTGGCTTGAAATTTTGAGCAGATGACCTCCTTTAAGGCCAAATAAAAAGACATAGATTTTTTTTTTTAAATATGAAAAAAATACTTTCAAACATTGATTTTCTATATAATTTGGATCATATAGGATCCCTTTTTCAGAGGGTTCTTGATATAGCATTTTTTTGGGCCAAATTTTTTATAGACATTATCTATGAATTATTAATAATAGTCTATTTTACTATGAAATAAGAAATATATAATTATATTTCATAAAACTATAAAACTATATAAATATTGCTATTAAAATTTATATATCACAATGAATTCTATAAAATTTAAATCAATATAAATTATATATTTATTATTGCTATATTTTGAAAGATATTATAATATATCACTATTGTATATTAAAAAATATATATTATATGAAACTTGTAATATGTACATCCCTAAGTTTAATCCCTCTCAACGTCAACTCTGACTAAACTTAGGGCCCAAATGTTTAGATAACTTTTGATGAACCTATCAATGGATGAAGATTAAGAAGTATTATGATGTTAACACATTTTCTAGTAGTAAGAGAAATCTACCAGTGATAAATTTTGGGTGAATTCTGGCATCCCTTCAATGTTTATAGCTTCATCCCTCTAGGTGGACCCCGATGAATTTGCTATTGAACTCTTGTGCAGAATAGTAATTTAAGGGCTATACTCAAAGGATTTAGATGAGGTGATTATTAACATCAGAGGAGACCTTGCTATTCCTAAGTCTAGATTCTACAACCAATAGGTAGTGAGAGGTAGATTGATTCCAACCTTCCCTATTTTGAAAGTTGACGATATGAATAGGTTTCTTAACTAGATAGCACCTATTAGGAAAAATCTAGATTTTCTTTTATTTTTTCCTACATATTTTTCCTCCATCTTTACTAAACTGGATAGAGACCTTTATTGTGAAAGATAGAATTAGTGCTTGGGAATGGGAGTCAAACTATTTCTTGAATGATGAAATTGTGGAAATCTCTAATGATAGTTTATTAGTGGAATTGGACTCAATGTAGACTTCTCATTTTTCATATTTTTCATAAGGAAAGTTTGAATGTTATTGAATATATTTTTGAATTATTCATTTCTCCCAATTGTGGCATATCAATTTATCATCTTTTTTATTCTAGCAACTTTCTAACCCTTTTTTAGTTGCATGACTAATATTTCTTTATTTATTATTAGCTTCCAATACTTCCTATATGAAAATGGTAGCATAAAACTCCCTTATTTATGCAATGATAATTTCATAAGAGATCAAATTATTAAATTTATCTGATTAAAAAGTGATTGATTGCATTTATGAATTTTCAGAGTGACATTACGAAAGTGGTGCAGAAGCACCTAAAACAATGGACATAAAAAATACATATCTCATTAATGTTTATTTTGAAATTTCAAATAAATGTTTTTCAATATATTTTAGGTCTATTCGAGTCAACATGTAAGGCTAAGTTAAGCCGTGGAATCAATTTGTAATAGATTGTCAAAGCTGTTTAGTATGGTCAAATTGTGTAAATAAACTCATGGAAGGGTAAAATGTCATAAAATGTCATACAGAGTCTATTTTTATATGTTAGTAGGGTTTTTATAAATTTAAAAGGTCATTTATGAGAAAATGCAAAAGTTTTCAAATATGTAATAAAATATTGTCACAAAAATTTGACAATATGAAAAGTAGATGTAAAGAGGAAGGTCAAGGGTCATAGGAGGTATCCAATAGTTAAAGGAAGTGAAAATTAATTAAAATATCATTTAATGGTTGTGATTTATAGATTGGAATGGTTGGAAATATTTTTGAGAAGAATAGAAATGAATGGAGTTTTGATTTTGCAAGTTTTATGTTAATTTTTGGTATAATTTTATAGAAACCCGATTGTTGTTTCTGTTGCTTCTTTTGGTATAAATTAATATGAAATGACACAGACCTAAAACTTATATTTTCAAAAATATATTCAAGTTATCTTTCTTTTGGCTTTTGTTTGGTCAAATTTCATTAAGTTTTGCAAAAATTATGACCATTTTGGTGATTGCAGGTCTGAATCTGTCCTAGTTTGTTGATTTGGTTAAAAGCTTGCAAAAGTATGCAATATTGATAAGTAATGACACTTTTTATCATGTTATTTTTTATTCCTTTTATTCCTTGCATCAAATTGGTATCAGAGCCCAAAAGGTCTGGGCAAATGAAATTGTGTGGGATTGGTGTTTTCGTTTTGCAGGTTGAAGAGAGAACTTGGATGCCAGGAAATGAGGTAGTGGAAAAGAGAGGAAAACCTAGGTGAGGCAAGAAAAGATGGGGCAAGAAGATATAATATTGCTTGGAGGATTAAAATTTTTTATGAAGTATTTGCAAGGTAAGGATTCACAAAAGGAGAAGAAAGAGGATGAAAATAAAAGGAAAGAAGAAGAAAAGAAGAGGAAAAATGAAAAGAGAAGGAGGAGAAAAGAAGAAGAGATGAAGGAGATAAAGGAGGAACCAATTAATTTGAGGTAAAGTTAAAGAATATGGAAGAGAAAACTCAAGACCTGGGAGGGAAGATTGCAGTTCAAGAGGAAGAGGCAAATCACAAACCTATTATCTAAATTGTGAAAGAAGATGAATGAAATTTTTTACACATTGTGGAACCTACATAAGAAATATTAGTGTTGATAATATGGTTGTGGCTGAAGACCACAAGGATGGTACCATTTCTGATGAATCTCATGATGATATTTCTATTGAAAAAGAATAAATCAAGGTTGTGGATGAACAAAGAGTAGAGAGTGATTGAATGTATGATGAAAGTGAAGACAAATGTGAAGAGTTCCCAAGAAGACTTGAGAGAAAAGCTACAAGATTTATGATTGACTTTGATACTAATCCCATTTATTTTATCCATGAATTTTTCATTATGTTCTTTTCGATGTAGGTGATAGAGAAATCAAATTGTAAAGGGCATAAATGTTTTCATGTCAAAGTCATATTCTTAAGCAAGAGGATTGAGAGACCAAAAGTGAAGATGAAGAAAAGCTTTCTTTTTACCCCTTTCCAAGGGATTTGGAAAGATTTGAACATCGGGAGTATGGTGCAGGACCACCTAAAACAATGGACATAAAGAATACTTATCTCATTAATGCTTATTCTGAAATTTCAAATAAATGTTTGTCAATATATTTTAGGTCTATTTGAGTCAACAGGTAAGGCTAAGTTAAGCTTTGGAATCAATTTGTGATAGATTGTCAAAGTTGTTGAGTATGGTCAAATTGTGTAAATAAACCCATGGAATTGTAAAATGTCATAAAATGTCATACATAGTTTATTTTTATATGTTAGTAGAGTTTTTATAAATTTAAAAGTTCATTTGTGAGAAAATGCAAAAGTTTTCAAATATGTAATAAAATATTGTCACAAAGTTTTGACAATTTGAAAAGTTGATGTAAAGAGGAAGGTCAAGAGTCATAGGAGGTATCCAATATGTTGGAATTCTTTTAGAATAACTAGGAGCGAGGTGGGGGGGGGGGGGGGGGGTGGTGGTGAATCAATTACTCAAGGTCCAGATTTATAAATAAAACTTTTCACAGCTTAGTGAACCCATAAAATATTCTTCATGCATGCATCCATAAGATTATGCAATCACTAAAACTTGTAGGTTAATATCAAATCAACTTGCAAAAATGTAAACATAAAACATAACATATTCATCAACATACTTGACATAATGATTTATGTGGAAACCCAATTTGGGAAAAACCACCAATAACATGCTACTCTTTTTCACTCTTTTGAAGTGATGTCTTGTGACTGTTAATTGTGACCCTGTTAAAGGATTTCAATCACCCTATTAGGGGTGAGCCTTGTTAGAGGACTTTAGACCATTCACTTGGAATGTCACTCAGTTAAAGGATTTACAAATGATTGTTAGGTCAACCTTAATCCAAAAGATTTACCCTAGTCTGATACAATTGTTAGAGAGTAATAGTAAGGTTTGATTTGATAACAACTTACAACATTACTTGCAGATTACATATCACTTTTTCAACTCAATTCGACTTGGCCTTCATACTTTTTAGCTCTGACAACTTGTTTTCCCTTCAAGCATTCATATCCTTAAGCCTTGTTGCTTAACATGCCAATGCAATTTCTTCTCTTAGGTCACTTGATGAAGCAAAACTCTTAACTCCCTATCTTCCTTAAGTTCTTGCACATGACTCCTTTTGCTTATGACCAGTCATTCCTATAAATAGAAAATTAAGATCTTTTCCCACTCATTTTTCATCATCCAATTTAGGGTTAGGATAGATTAGGTAGGATAAAATGAATCTATCCCACATTCCATAACTCTTCTAGAGACTTCTCCTTGAATCCTCTTTGAATTTACCTAAAAATAATTTACCTTGAATTTTGTACCACCAGCTCATCAATCTTATCTTCCACCTGGTTCACAAATTTCAAGAAAACAAACTTGTCAGCTTAGATCCATCGAATTCATGATCTTTTGAATAATGTAGCCACTCGACATTATTTGGCTTTTGATGCTCGACACACACTACGTTGCTTGACATCCTTTGTGAAATCACTCGATAGGAACCAAAGTTTATTGGTACTCGACATCAACTAAACTTTACTCAACATCCACTATTCTACTCACATATACTAGAATGAACTTTTACATTTTCTACTAAGCTTGCACTGTCTTTGCTTGACACCTACTATCTAGTTGGTCAAGGTTGACAGACAAACTTTGTGTAACTTGTTCTTCTAAACTTTCTTAGTGTAACCAACCTTTGTAACCTTAAGTAGATTATCAATACATCATGTTATCACTATCTTAACTGATTTTTGTACTTCTTTACATAAGCATAACTCAACCTTTCCTCTAGGTGCTATTGTTACATCTTTTGATCAAATCCTCTTCATCAATCAAATAAGTGATAGTACTTAAATCATATAAGCAGTTGTCTTACTAGCCAGTAGCAAGTTTGACATCAGTGATAAAACAATGATTGAAACATATTGATCATACTTGTATGTTCTCAATAATCTCCTTCAAACAATCTCCTTCTTTTATTGTTTTCAATCTATTCTCAACAATCTCTCTCTTTGGCATTGATGGCAAACCAAATTAATCAACCAAATGGCAAACACCTTGTTCAACCAAACTGACTAGGTTAAAATAGTAAGACAATACCAAAAAAGAAATAGTTCCTTGTATTGAAATCTCTCCCTCTATCAGCAACTTCCATCTTCTAAATAGGTTACAAAATTCTTTCTTATAACTACCTCTGAATTTCTTCTTGTATCTCCTTCTCTCTATATCTCGCTCTTACTAGGTAGATGTTAGGATTTCTCTTTCTTTGTTCTCCTAATCAATAACTAGCTCCTTCCAAGATCCATTTTATATTTATCCCTCTAATTAGTAAATCTCTCCCTCGGTAATTATACTGACTTGATCAACAATTATCTCTCTTGATCAGTAATCTCTCCCTCTTTGACAACAATGCCAAAGACTTGTGATCTTAACATGTAGATATAAGCTTTTCTTCAGTTTCTCCCTCTGTTGCCTTACTTGTGACTGATTTTGAGGTTTTAACTCTTTGGTTACTTTAGGAAGCTCCTAAAGTAAGATCCTTTGCATAAATTTTTAGTATTGAAAAGCAACTTGTTTGATGTAGAGCACTTCTTTTGTTACTTAGATAGCTTTTGATACAAAAATTACCCCTAGTTTACCTCTTAGATACCCATGAGCATCCTTAGGTAATGATTTTGTGAAGATATCAATAATTTGTTACTTAGTGTTGACATATTCCATCTTCACCTCTTTATCTTGAACTAATTCTCTAAATTAATGATACTTGATTGCAATGTGCTTAGTCTTTGTGTGCATCATAGGATTCTTTGATATATTGATAGCACTTGTATTATCATAATAAAGTAAAACTAGGTTTGTGATCTCTTCCTTCATTCCTTTGAGTAGTTGTTTGATCCATACAATGTTTGTACAATTCACAACAACAACAACATATTCAGCTTCAATAGTAGATTGTGAGGTGTAATGTTTTTTCTTGCTAGTCCATGTAACTAGTCTCTTGCCTAAGAAAAATGCTCCCTCATTGGTGTTGTTTCTGTCATCAATGTTTCCAACCCAATCAACATTAGTGCAGGCTCTTAATTCAAATTTCTCATTTTTCCTATAGTATAGACCAAATTCCTCTTTTCCTTTCAGATATCTCATTATTCTCTTTACAATCATCAAATGATTCTCCTTAGGATTAGCAGAGAATCTTACAACTATCTCTAAAACATGTGTAATGTTAGGTTTGATACGTACAACATATTGTAATTTTCCAATCATAGACCTGTATAGTGTTTGATTTACTTCAATTGAATCATCATTCCTTGACAACTTGTGTCCTGTCACCATAGGTGTACTTATTGGTTTTGAATCCTCCAATCCAAAAGTTTCAGTATTTGCTTGACATACTTTGACTGAGTTATGTATATACCATATTTCATCTGATATACTTGCAAACCCATAAAGAATTTGATTTCTCCAAACATAGACATTTCAAATTCTTGCCTCATTTCATTTGCAAAAGCTTTACATAAAGCTTCTTGTCCTCCAAATATGATATCATCAACAAAAAATTTAGATAACAAAATACCTTTGCCTTTCGCTATCTTTATATACAGATTGTTGTTATCATCAGTCCTTTCAAATCTAATCTTCACAAGATACTTATGAAGTCTCATACCATGCTCTTGGTGCTTGTTTCAAACCATATAGATCTTTATGCAATTTACATACCATGTTCTTATTGTTGACATCAAAAAAACCTTCTAGCTATTCTATGAAAACTTCTTATTCGACTATGCCATTCAAAAATGTAGATTTAACATCCATCTGATAAACTTTGAAACCTTTGTATGTAGAATAAGAAAGTAAAGTTCTTACTCCTTCCAACCTGGCAACAGGGGCAAATGTCTCTCCATAGTTAATTCCTTCTTCTTGTGCATATCCTTCGTAGACTAATCTTGCCTTGTTCATTTTCACTTCACCATTTTCATCTAGCTTGTTTATGAATACCCACTTGGTGCCAATCACATTTTTGTCTTCTACTCTAGGAACTAGAGTCCATGTCTTATTTTTCTCAATTTGTTTGATCTCTTCTTCCATGGCCCTAATCTAGTCTATATTCTCCAATGCATCTCTTATTGATTTGGGTTCTTTCATGCTTAGAAAACATGTATCATTTCTTAATCTATTTCTCGTCATTGGTCTAGCATCTTTATCTCTAATAATTTGTGTAGAAGGATGATGTCTCTTGACATATTTGGACAATCTTGGTTCAGCTTTAGTTTCTTCAATTTGTCTCTTAGCTTCAAAATCAGTGTGTACATCTCTATCAGGTAACTCAACATTTCCACTAATCTCAAAATCACAATGTGCTTTAACTTCATTCTATAACTCAGCATCTGATAGTAACTCAGTTCTTGAATGTAGCTCAACATTCATAGTTTGTGACTCGACAGTCACTGAAACTTGCTGTTGGTTTGAAACTTGATTTGTTGCATCTTCTTTAGTAGGCATACCTTCATAAGAGTATACAAATTATATTCTTTTGGTTCTTTCATAGGTTCATCCTCATCTACATCTGTATATTCATCAAAGTACACATTTGCACTTTCCACAACTTTGTTAGTGGTAGTGTTCAAACACTTATAAGATTTACTTCTTGTGGAATAGCCTAGGAATATACCTTCTTTACTTTTTGCATCAAGTTTACCATTCTTGAAATCTTTAAGAATGTAACATTTTCTTGCAAATATCTTAAAGTATTTTACATTGGGTGAGTATCCATACCATAATTCAAAAGGTTTTGAATGGGTACCTTTCTTAACTTGTACATGGTTCAAGGTATAGACAGTTGTACTTACAACTTCTCTCTAGTATTTCAAAGCAACATTTTTCTTCATCATGAGTGTTCTAGCATAGTCCATTATAGATTTGTTCCTTCTTTCAACAATTCCATTTTGTGGAGGGGTTCTAGGGGCAGATATCTATCTTTTGATTCCTCTATCATTGCAAAACATTTCAAACTCATTTGATATAAACTCTCCTCCTTTGTTAGATCTTAAACACTTCAAAATTTTACCTGTATCCTTCTCAGCTCTTGCTAAGTACCACTTAAACATTTGGAAAGCATCATATTTCTATTTTAGAAACATAACTATCATCATTCTAGAATAGTTATCAACAAATAGCATAATATATATTTATCTCCTTTGTAACTTTGTACATCAATTGGTCCACACAAGTCAGTATGAATAATCTCTAATATTTCTTTAGAGGTATGAGTTTTACTCTTAAAACTTGACTTTGTCATTTTGCCTAGCTGACATTGTTTGCACATTATATTATCAGGCTTCTTCAACTTAGGCAAACCTCTAAGTTTTCTCATGTTACTGATACTGACCAGGTTATCAAAATTGACACGACATAACCTTTTGTGCCACAGTTATATATTATCAGATTTTACAACTAGACAAGTAGTATCCTCTAAATCAAGATAGAATAAATTACTTCTGGTTTGATCACCTTTTCCAATCAATCTTCCATTTATGTCATATATCTTAGCAACTTTGTTTTCAAATTCAACCTTACATCCCAAATTATTCAATTGTGATACACTCAAGAGATTATAGTTAAGTCCTTCAACATGGTAAGCATTGTCCCGTAAGATCTTGTCTGTGAGTTTGATATAACCTTTTCCTATTATCAAACATGGTGCATCATTACCAAATCTTACACTATTTCCACCATAACAATTTAGGGTAATGAACTTACTTTTGTCTCCAGTCATGTAATGTGAACACCCACTGTCAATGATCCATCTATCATTCTTGTTTACACAAGTCACAAGTATAGTTGACTCATCTTCATCAAATTCATCCTTCATTGCAACATACACCACTTCATCATCCTGTTCATTAGATTCATCTTTTGTTTCCTCTTTAACAATGTAGCATGAATTTTTGCCTTTGTCTTTATAATCCTTGATGTCTTCATCTCTTCTACTTTTGTACTTGTCAACACCTCTGTATTTCCTCTTGTCTAGACATCAAGCAACAATATGACCAACCTCATTGCAATTGAAACAAATGATAGGTAGTTTACCTTTGAACTTACCTTTACCTTTGTGGAATCTTCTTGCTAGTAGTGCTTCAAGCTATTCTACATCCTCCTCATCTGTATCACTATCACTAGACAAATACTTTATCTTTTTCTTCTTCTTCTTCTTCTCATCAAGTTCCTTCAATGTCACTTTAGCTTTGAAAGCAGATTCAATATTTTTAGGTTTGTAATTATCAAAGTTAGATAGCTCAAAAGTAGTGAGTCTACCTACTAGACCTTCAAGTGATAGATCATTTCTTGGTATACATCTTAGTTCTTGAATTGCAAAAACTCCAATAACACATACAGGCAATAGTGTTCTCCAAACTTTGCTTAGCACAATATCATCATCTACTTTTTCATTAGCTTTTCTTATTGGATTAACAACTTCTTTTATCCTTGTAACATATTAAGCAATATTTTTGCTTTCTTCCATTCTCATGTCATTGAACTCACCTCTGAGACTTTCAACTTTGGCTCTAAGAACATTGGTGTCTCCTCCATAGATGGTGGCTAAGGAATCCTACATTTTCTTTGCACTGTTAAGACCTTTGTGTTGACATTTAGTCAAGTTTTTTAATAGTGACAATACTTATTTAGATTCTGTATGGCTACCGAGCTCATTGAGTAGTGTACAGTGTTTTCCATGTAATTCAGTAGCCACCGAGCTTTACAGTTGCTATCGAGCATTTCAGTGGTTACCAAGGGAATTCAATTATTGTGAAGTGTAATAGTTCAAACCAAGCAAAATCAGGCAGTGTGAAGTCTAGCAGTTCAACCCAAGCAATTAAGTGATTACCAAGCCTTTTAGTTTCTACTGAGCTAGTAGTTCATGTGAAGCAAAGATAGTGTTAACTGAGCTATGCGATGATTAGTGTTTGCCGAGTGCAGTCATGGTAAATGAGTAATTCAATTTCTATCGAGTTACATAGTATTTACCAAGTCACCAGTGCAGACCGAGTTCGAGACTACTCTAAGATGATTAGTATGGACTGAGCTTCTACTTCTACTGAATGCATGATGATGTTGAGTAGTGACATTGGATGCCAAGTATCAGAACTTCACCAAGTTAGTCTTTAGAACTTGAGTGTCTACATTTGGGCTGACTTTGTAATATTGGTGTTAACTTGTATATTGGCTGACTTCTTAATTTTGTGAATTGGATTAATATATATGTAATGTATTGTATCATATCCAATATATAATGAAATTATGAAAGTGAAAATAGTATGTAAGTGTAATGGTAATGTGAAATAGAATCATGCAAATGTGAGTTAGTAGTAGACAAAGTGTATTGTAAGGCCATATCAGTAAGGAGCAGTAGAGTCACGTCTATCACAAAAAGGTGATTAGTACTTCAAAGAATATCTATCAACAATTCAATTGTAAGTCAAAGATCTACTATTTCATCTTAACAAGTGAACTAGTCCAAATCCTCTAACAAGGTAGACTTAACAGTCTTTTGTCAAATCTCTTTACTGAGTGCATACTTCATTGTGTGTTTGTAAAACCTCTAACAAGGTGGACCTAGCAGTCCTAATTGCTCCTAATAGGGTAGATCATCAAAAGTGATCATTGTAAGCCTTAATAGGCCAACTTTATGCTACAATATTGAAGTTTTGTGGGTATCATCCTCACCCCAGTTTTACTTTCTATTTGGAAGGTTTTTGGGTTACCAAATTGTTGTGTTCAGGTGTTATGAATGTTTTATGCTTTCAGTTTATCATGCATGCAGTTAGATCTGATTTAATGAATTAAATGGTAATTGGATTATTGCAATTAAGATATGAATTTGGTAAAGTTTTGAAGGTTACTGATTCACCCCTCCCCTCTCAGTAACCCAACATAGTCTTGAATATTTCCAACAATTGATATTGAAGCTTTGTGGTTCTTAGGATAAAGCTTGATAGCTTGAGCAAAGATCAAGGACAATGGAGATATTAAGACTTGATAAGGCAATTGACAATGAAAAGCTAGATCTAGAGATGGCCATTGCACAACTCAAGAAAGCTAAGGATAAACTTTCCCAATCCCTGAAAAGAAGGAAGGAACTTGCAAATCAAATGAATGATCATCAATACATTGAAGAAAAGATTGAAGACTTTTTCCTTTCAAGAAGTTCTGATGAAGCAAATGATGCAATCAAAGAACTCTTAGAGAAAAATGGTTCCCTGCAAGAAGAAGTAAGAAAGCTCAAAAGAGAAGAAATTCAGTTAGTAAGGCTATGTGAAATCTTGGAACAAAGAAACAAGATGAAAGAAGAAATGGATGTAAGTAACAACGAGATCCAAAACCAATCCTTTCAGCATGCAAATCTTATGGATCAAATCTCTAATGCAAATGAGAAAATCATGAGCCAAAGATAGATCAATGAAAGATTAAGGAATGATCTAAATTTAGAAAGATAAATCAGTGAAAGAATGATGAAATCCCAAGCAAATATGAATCAATTGAATCAATTGAATGAGTAGAGTCTCTATAGACAAAAAGGAAAAGTAGGAATTAGATACAAAGAAGAAGGTGAATCCTCCAAACAAGGTGCTCAAAGGAATCAAAGACCTACTTGCAATCACTGTGGTAAGATAGGTCATATATCAAATAGATGTTGGAGTAATGGTAAAGAAAAATTCAATGGTAAATGCTACAATTGCAATGAATGCAAAGAGAAACCTAGATTTGAAGGCAAGTGTCACAAATGCAAGAAACAAGGTCACAAGGCATCAGACTGCAGAACTAAGTCATTCAATCCAGCAGAACAAATTATGAAAGTAATATTCGGTTGGGACTATAACACCTAGTGCAAATGTCATTACTATGGATAGTATGGACACATTGACATGAACTGTGTTAAACATTACAAAGGGAAGAGAGATACCACCATAAGATGTTTCACTTGTATAGAACTTGGTCATATAGCTAAGAATTGCATGAATACAGGTAGAATTGAAGATGAAAAGAAAGCAAAAGTAGATAACATTTGAAAGAAGATGAGGTAGCAATGGATTCCTAAATCTATCGAGGAAGCTAGTTCAAGAAATGATGGTCATGTCACTCAAGAAGTGGGTGACTCCACCATTACCAACTAAGTTCTTAAAGAAAGAACTGGAACTATATTATCATGATCACATCCAAACAGTTCCAATAGAAAGGAAGCAAAGATCCTAATTAGTATTTAAGATACAAAAGGATCATCAAGGAGGATTGGTATTAGCTATCACTGAGTTACCTTCTCTATTGAGTAAGGTCGGGTCATGGACTCTATCAAGCAAGGTCAGGAGTAACAAGAACATGTTTGATTACCAAGCTATGAAGCCTTTACCGAGAAATCCGAGCAGATAATGGATGATAGCCTGTCATGCATAATGATGTCATCATAGCTACCTTCGTACCAAGCATCAATGGTAGAGTTTTAACAAAAAGTAGGAAATCAAAATCATTTTCATTGAGTATTATAAGTGTTATTGTGATCAAGTGAATTACAAAGCAATCAAGCGAATTTGAGCAAAATTTGACGCTAAAATCCTTCAAATTTTTTCATAGCTTACCAAGTAGCCATGGTAGCATCAAGCAGCAACAACAAAAGATATCTATGCACAAATCCAGAGGTAGTTGCTACTAAGCATAATAGATGCTGAGTTAAAAGAGTCCATAAAGAAAAATGAAGATAAGATGACTCTCAGATTCAATACTTGTTTAATTTTGTTAAAGGATATAGAGGATGTGGTCAAGAATGCCACAAGTATGTGGAAGAATGTTTATCACTTTCATAAACATAGTGACTTCCTTGTAGAAGTCAAGGATGATGAAAATGATGATAAGGAAGAAGAAACATACTCTAGCCAACACATTTTGACAGTGAAGAAGTTGAAGAAGATAAAGAGGAAGAAGCTATCGAGAAAGACAAAGAAGATGATGAGGAGACTAATCCTATGAAGATAGTAGCCATAGTCATTGCCTCACTTCCTAACTCTCCAAGAAAATTAGTAGCTACATCAAGTTCAGAGATAGCTTTAGCAAGTTTGATTGTGACCACAGTAGATACATCAAATGTCCAATCACTCTTCACTCCATCATAGCTCAACACATCATTGATAGAAGTGTCTACCACTTCATCTACTAAGCTGCAACCTCCCTCTTCTTTAGCTCCTGAGTTACCATCATTAGCAATGAGTAAAGTGGCTTCCACAATTTTGAGTTCTTCAGCTATAAGTACAATTTTGATTTCTACAATTTTGGATTCTACAATTTTGGATACTTCTATAAGTACTTTAGTTTTGGATTCAGTAAGCATACCAGTTAGTATTCCATCTATTGGTACTATATCAATTTTCACTGCTAGTCCTACTATCTCTACAATTGTTTCCATTTTGGATTCAATGGCATTAAGTAAAAGGATAGTTGAATCTAAGGCTCAACCAAGTACAAGATTTTTGAGTAGAAGAAAGGAGATAGAGGAGGATATAGACCAAGATGAGGAGATTGAGATTCCCAAATGGGATTTTGATAATATCACTATAGATCAAATGCATATAGCTGGGCAACTCCTCCAAAAGAAGGCAAAGTAGAAGAAATTGAGAGAGGAGAGAGATAGAGAATATAAAATTATAGAAGATGCCAAGAACATTTTGACTGATTTGATAGGTGTTGAAATTGATACTTCTCAACACATTCTATTTCAATTGGAATAGACAGTCCATAAGTTTAATGAGGACTCTAGTGGTCAAGACAAATTGGTTGAGAAAGCAAAAAAAGAAATTTGATAATAAAGTGCTTGAGCACATTGCTCAACAAATTGCCATTTAGTAAGTGGAGCTCTCATCAATTATGACCAATCTTGAAACCTCTTGCACAAATGTAACATCACTTTTTGGAAAATTGTGTAATGTTATCGAGTTCACAAAGGAAATAAAGAGAAAACTAACAAATATTGAAGAAGATCTGAAGGCTAGTGCATAAATGTTGCAACTTGACCCTAGTTCAAGCTCTGCACATCATATGAAAATTAGATTCTTGTTAGATATGCAGGTAGAGTTGTTGAGAGAAGAAGCAAGGATTCAGTCTACACTGATAGATATTCAGAATTTGATCCTTCTCATCATGGATACAATGCAAAAGCATATTGCTTATTACAAAACATTGATCCATGACAATAACTTCTTTATTGCAAATCACATGATATAATTCTCTATAGAAGTGCAAGTTGCTCTACATATGTGCAAAGTTTTGCAAGAGAACTGGAATAAGACTCAAGAACTCATACTTAAGGTACAGTCTAATTTTCTTTCTTATATTGGTACCTCCATGTAAATAAGTTTTGAATAAATCTTTGGCATTATTTCCAAAAAGGAGGAGAGACACTTAGTATGTATATATGGGGAGAGACACTAGTTATGCTATGTATATTGTATAGGGGAGAATCATGCAAAGGAAAGAAAAGTGTATATAGTAGAAAATTTGTAGATATAGTATACTTTATATTCTTACAAAGAATTTTTTTGAAAGATCTCAAAAAACACAGTACACCATACCAAGCCAGTACCACACTATGATGTATATAAGTTTTGGCTGATAAGTGTTTTTGTCACTAATGCTAAAGGGGGAGATTGTTGACATTTAGTCAAGTTTTTTATTAGTGACAACACTTATTTAGATTCTATATGGCTACTGAGTTCATTGACCAATCTATAGTGCTTGCCATGTAATTTAGTAGCCATCACGCTTTACAATTCCTATCGAGCATTTCAGTGGTTACCAAGGGAATTTAGTTAGTGTGAAGTGCAATAGTTCAAACTGAGCAGAATTAGGTAGTGTGAAGTCTAGTAGTTCAACCCGAGCAGTTTAGTGGTTACCAAGCTTTGCAATTTCTACCGGGCTAGCAATTCATGTGAAGCGAAGTTAGTGTTAAATGAGCTATGTGATGATTAGTGTTTATTAATTGCAGTCATGGTAAACAAGTAATTTAGTTTCTATCGAGTTACATGGTATTTACCAAGTTACCAGTGTAGACCAAGTTCGGGACTACTCTGAGATGATTAGTATGGACCGAGCTTCTACTTCTACCAAATGCATGATGATGCCAAGTAGTGACAATGGATGCCAAGTATCAAAACTTCACCAAGTCAGTCTTCAGAACCCAAGTGTCTACATTTGGGCTGACTTTGTAATATTGGTGTTAACTTGTATATTGGCCAACTTTGTAATTTTGTAAATTGGATTGATATATATGTAATGTATTGTATCATATCCAATATATAATGAAATGATGAAAGTGAAAATAGTATGTAAGTGTAATGATAATGTGAAATAGAAGCATGAAAATGTGAGTCAATAGCAGACAAAGTATATTGTAAGGCCATATCAATAAGGAGCAATAGAGTCATATCTATCACAAAAAGGTGATTAGTACTTCAAAGAATCTCTATCAACAATTCAGTTGTAAGTCAAAGATCTATTGTTTCATCTTAACAGATGAACCAGTCCAAATCCTCTAACAAGGTAGACTTAACAGTCTTTTGTCAAATCTCTTTACAAAGTGCATACTTCATTGTGTGTTTTTAAAACCTCTAACAAGGTGGACCTAGCAGTCCTAATTGCTCCTAACAGGACAGATCATCAGAAGTGATCATTGTAAGCCTTAATAGGCCAACTTTATGCTGTAGTATTGAATTTTTGTGGGTATCATCCCCAACCCAGTTTTACTTTCTATTTGGAAGGTTTCTGGGTCACCAAATTGTTGTGTTCAAGTGTTATGAATGTTTTATGCTTTCATTTTCTCATGCATGCAATTAGATCTGATTTAATGAATTAAATGGTAATTGGATTATTGCAATTAAGATTTTAATTTTGTAAAGTTTTTAAGGTTACTGATTCACCCCTCCCCTCTTAGAAACCTAGCATAGTCTTGAATATTTCCAACACTTTGATATCATCAAATTCAATATAACTTAGGGCAGAGGCAATCTCTAGCATTTCTTGGCTATGTTCTTTCTTCTTCTTTATATCCTTAGCTATTGGTACTCCAATAGAGTCAACATGCTCAGTAGTTATGGTAGATTGTGCATGATCTCCAAGTCCTCCAACGTGTAGCTTCATCAAACTTTTCCATGTAGGAAAGTTATCTCCGTTGAGCTTTGGTACTTCTCTTTTTGACATCTTGATCTTTGTGCTTCTAGTACCTTCAAACTAGTCCTTTTAAGCAGATGGCTCTGATACCAATTATTGGAATTCTTTTAGAATAACTAGGGGGGTGTGAATCAATTACTCAAGGTCTAGATGTATAAATAAAACTTTTCACAACTTAGTGAACCCATAAAACATTCTTCATGCATGCATCCATAATATTATGCAATCACTAAAACTTGTAGGTTACTATCAAATCAACTTGTAGAAATGTAAACATGAAACATAATAGATTCATCAACACACTTAAGACAATGATTTATGTGGAAACCCAATTTGGGAAAAACCACCAGTAACATACTACTCTTTTTCATTCTTCTACAGTGATGCCTTATGAAAGGCCAACCATGTTAAAGGTTACAATACACACTATTAAATGTGACCCTATTAAAGGATTTCAATCACCCTATTAGGAGTGAGTCTTGTTAGAGTAATTTATACCATTTACTTGGAATGTCACTCGGTTAAAGGATTTACAAATAATTGTTAGGTCAACCTTAATCCAAAGGATTTACCTTAGACTAATACAATTGTTAGATAGTAACAGTAAGGCTTGATTTGATAACAACTTACAACTTCATTTGTAGATTATAGATCACTGTTTTAGTACTCCATTCTGCTTGGGATTCATACCTTTTAGCTCTAACATCTTGTTCAACCTTCAAACATTCATATCTTTAAGCCTTCTTGCTTAGCATGCCAATGCAGTTTCTTCTCTTAGGTCACTTGATGAAGCAAAACACTTAACTCCCTGTCTTCCTTAGGTTCTTGCACACGACTCCTTTTTCTTTTGACTAGCCATTCCTATAAATAGAAAATTAAGATCTTTTCTTGCTCATTTTCCATCATCTAATTTAGGGTTAGGATGGACTAGGTAGGATACAATGAATCTATCCTACATTCCATACCTCTTTTAGAGACTTCTCCTTGAATCCTCTTTGAATTCACTTAAGAACAATTTACCTTGAATTCTATGCCACCAACTCATCAATCTTATCTTCCACTTGGTTTACAAATTCCAAGAAAATAAACTTGTTGGCTTAGATCCATCGAATTCATGATCTTTTGAATAATGCAGCCACTCGACATTATCTGGCTTCTGATGCTCGATACACATTGTGTTGCTCAACATCCTTTATGAAATCACTCGGCACAAACTAAAGTTTACTGGTGCTCGACATCAACTAAACTTTACTTGGCATATACTAGAATAAACTTTTACTCGGCTCCAACTAATTTTGTACTTGGCTTGCACTGTTTTTTCTCGACACCTACTATCCACTCGATCAAGCTTGGTAGAAAAACTTTGTGTAACTTGTTCTTCTAAACTTTCTTAGTGTAACCAACCTTGTAACCTTAAGTAGATTATCAAAAAATCATGTTATCACTGTCTTAACTAATTCTTGTACTTCTTTACATATGCATAACTCAACCTTTCCTCTAGGTGCTATTGTTGCATCTTTTGATCAAATCCTCTTCATCAATAAAATAAGTGATAGTACTTAAATCATATAAGTAGTTGTCTTACCATAAAGTAGTAGGTTTGATATCAATGATAAAACAATGATCGAAATATATTGATCATACTTGTATGTTCTCAACAATCTCCCTCTTTTATTATTTTCAATCTATTCTCAACATAATAGTTAAAGGAAGTGAAAATGCATTAAAATATCAGTTAATGGTTGGAAATATTTTTGAGAAGAATAGAAATATATGGAGTTTTGATTTTGCAAGTTTTATGTTAATTTTTGGTATAATTTTACAGAAACTCGACTGTTATTTCCATTGGTATAAATTAATATTAAATGATACAAATCTGAAACATATATTTTTGGAAAGATATTCAAGTTATCTTTCTTTTGGTTTTTGTTTGGTCAAATTTCATTAAGTTTTCCAAAAGTTATGGTCATTTTGGTGACTGTAGGTCTGAATCTGACCTAGTTTGTTGATTTAGTTATAAGTTTGCAAAATGTGCAATATTTCTCTTATGAGTTATGAAGATGTGATTATGTGATTTGTGATTCCATGTACCACTTGCATCAGAATTCTTTATTTCCAATAATCACATTAGCATTGTGGTACAATAATCTACGTCAATGATTAGCACTATCTCAATTTTTTGTTAGGTAATTAATGAATGTAGTGGGAAACACAAGCTTCTTTTTCATCATTTCTCCTATTCATGCAAGGCCCATTTAATTGGTAACTAATCTTCTATTTATTCGATTAAGTTGGACACAAATTTTTAGTCAAAGATATGTCTATAGTTGGTTGCTTCTAATACCATGAGAGTTTTGGATTAAGACTTTAATGGACAACCCTTTTAGACAATGTCTTATAATAGGGAAATGTATTTTTTGGGGTAAGGTTACTTAGTCTAGGATAAGTAAAATGGTTAAGGTCTACAAAAAACAATTGTATCAAGTAATTATGAAAGTAATAGGGGAAGAATTATCCAATTTGATAGATATGTAGAAACACAAGATGGATATTGTGGCAATGTTTATTACTATGATTTTTCGTATTAATAGTGACAAACCTGCAATAGTAGAGTTTTGTAGGGTGGTGTTCAAAGATTACCTGTTGGAAGAGCTCAACATGCTACTAGAAACTATTGACACCGACCTTTGTATCCTAAAATAGAGTTAATATGGTATGGCATTACAAACTATCTCCTCATGGTTTTTCTAATTCTAGAGATTACAAACTACAAAAGGTTCTATGAAAGACATCAAGAAATCAAAAGTAGCTGGATGTCTTTGGTGTCTCTTACAAATACCAAGTTCTATGTAGATTGGAAATGAGTCATTTAGTCTTTGAAATGCAAAGGTCTCAAGGATTAAAATGCTAGAGTAGTAGGGCCACATGGCTTTAGGTTATAAGTATAGTAGATATATGTAAGGTCAACATGGTCTCTTTTTTAATAGTATTAGGTATGTATAGTTGTAGCAATGTATATAGCATATATATGCACCCTAAAGGTTTAAGAAAGGATCAATTTTAGCCTTGAGTTGATGATAATCTTGACAATTTTGAAATGAATTATTCTAATATACATGAATGGTTTTATAATACATAATATATCTTGGGTTTACGTTAAATTTGTATCTTCAAGCTAAATGGTATGAAGATTGGTAGTTTTTTTTTCATTTGGCTTGTGTTATGGTTAATCTAGGTAAAGGGTTTTCAAATATACAAAATAATTGAATTATGATGGTTATCAATTTATTACTAAAGTATATGGGATGATATATGAATAATCATATGGATTGCTAGTTATTTAATGCAAACCCAAAATGTAGGAATGCAAGAATGCAAAATTATGGAATTAGAAAACTAAAAAGAAGCTCTTTGGTTCATTGGTTACCCTGGTGATCCTTTATGGATGTGAGATCTTGGGCAAAAACAAGTCAAATATGTAATGGATACAAATATAAAGAATCCAAAATGATTTAATCATCTACAATCTCAAAATTAAAACCATCATTCCTTATGAGACATTATTGGAATAAATAGACATATTGCTTTAGAGGGAACAACCATGGTCTAGTTATTGTGTTATTTAAAAAAAATTCAAAGAATGGAGAATTAATGTTGGCCTAAATTGATCACATAGGAAATACTTAACAAAAGAACATGTGGATGAAACAAAATGTCAAATGGATAGAAAATGGAATACTAGTATGCATGAATGCTTAGATAATAACGAGGGAATAAAAAAGTTTGTGAATGAAAATTTTAGGAGTACCATATGGCCAAAACAAAAAGCATGCAAAAAATAATAATATATGAAATAATTTAACCCAACAAGTAATTGTGTGGAGAAAGCATACATAGGAGCAAATACCAATTGGAAAGCTAAAATACTCATAGCGCAACTTAGAATGGGTTCCCATCACTTGAGGTGTGATTATATGGATGCTACCAAAGGAAGAATGGGATGAGAGAATATGTTCATTTTGCAACATGGGAGTGGTGGAGATAGAGTGATATTTTATCATAGAATGCCCGACGTACATTGGCATCTGCTCCAACTATGATAATCTCCTAGCAATAAAAAATTTAGATACTCTTTTTGAGGAAACACAATTTGACAATACAAAATTTTTAATGATCAACGTCCATTGTAAAAGAGTGGAACTAAAGAAGCATTTCCAAAAGAATTAATGTTCTTTTGCCCTTCTCGAAGGGTGTGCTTTTCTAGATGGTCCCATAGGCTGCTTTGGCCTCCCATATGTTATTAAAATATTTCATTCATTCATTCATCTACTTTACAAGACATGATCTCTAGTAAAGGCTAATAAAGAACCATGTAGGCCAAATACCCTTTGGGAATTTCAACAAAAAAATTAAAATTAATGAGAAAAATACTATTATTGTACTTGTGGTAGGCAATTTACAATAACATTCACTTTATCTGGAAATCAGATTAATTTCCACTTATCACTAGTAACTAGTTTTTAGTATTTGAAATATTTCTAAAGTTTGATTATTTATTTATAAATTATATATACTATATTAAATAATTTATTGGTTGAGTTGGTTTTGCGTTATAAGAGCCCTTTTTCAGAGTGTTCTCCATATTAAATTTTTTGGGCCAAAGCTTTGATATACATTATATATGAATTATTAATAATAGTCTATTTTTTATGATTGGTAAATGACTGAAGCCTTTGATTATACTAAATTTAATAAAAATAAAAATACAATAGAGTATCTTCATTCAAACGGGCACTGGTAGGAGAGAACAGAGAAGAAACCCTCTAGTCTTGCCCAGGACCATAATCCTTTATTAAATTACATTTTTAAAGGGACATGCCCCAGTTGCCAAATCACAATTTTTGTTGTTGAGTACAATATAAATGACCATTGGAAAGAAGAACTAGAAATCTAATTTCAGCCCCTAAAACAATGAGTTTATGGCCGCCCATTTTTAGGGATAGGTGAAAGTTTCAGCTTGAAATTTTGACAGAAGACCTCCGAAAAGCCAAAGAAAAAGACAGAAAAACTTTTTAAAAATATCAAAAAAAATACTTACAAACATTTGATTTTCTATATAATCTGGATCATATAGGATCCCTTTTTCGTAGGGTTCTCCATATAGCATTTTTTTGGGCCAAATTTTTTATAGACATTATCTATGAATTATTAATAATAGTCTATTTTACTATGAAATAAGAAATATATAATTATATTTCATAAAACTATATAATTATATAAATATTGCTATTAACAACTTATATATCCCAACAAATTCTATAAAATTTAAATCAATATAAATTATATATATGCATATATACATACACACACACACACGCACACGCGCACACACACACACACACACACACACACACACACACACACACACACACACACACACACAAAATTATATATTATTGTTATATTTTGAAAGGTATTATAATATATCAATATTATATATTGAAAAATAGATATTATATGAAACTTATTATATGTACATCCCTAAGTTTAATCTTTCTCAATGTCAACTCCGATTAAACTTAGGGCCCAAATGTTTAGATAGCTTTTGATGAACCTATCAATGTTTGAAGATTAAGAAGTATTATGATGTCAACACATTTTCTAGTAGTCATAGAAATTTACCACATTCTTGGGAAAGAGTTCATCCACAACAATGATAAATTTTGGTTGAATTCTGATATCCCTTCGATGTTTATAGGTTTAGCCCTCCAGGTGGACCTGTATAAAGTTGCTATTTAACTCTTGTGTAGAAGAGTATTTAAAGGGCCCTCCTCAAAGGATTTCGATGAACTAATCATTAACATCAAAGCAGACCTTGTTATTCCTAAACTCCTAAACCCAAATTCTACAACCAATAGTTTGTGGGAGGTAGATCAATTCCAACCTTCCCTATTTTAAAATTTGAGGATACAAGCAATTTTCTTAACTAGATACCAACCATTAGGCGGAATCTAGATTTTCTTTTCTTTTTCCTACATGTTTGTTCTCCACAATTAGTAGACTAAATAGAGACCTTTATTGTAGAAGATAGAATCGATGCTTGGGAATGAGATTTAGACTCTTTCTTGAATGATGAAACTACAAAAATCTCTATTGACAACTTATTATTGGAATTAGACTCAATGTAGACTCTCTTTTTTTCACAAGGTTCAATTTGATGAATATGTTTTTGGAATTATTCATTTATCCCAACTACAATGCATCGCTTTACCATCTTGTTTTGTTCTAGCAACTTCCTGGCCCTTTTTTTAGTTGTATGACTAATGTTAATTTATTTATTATTAGCTTCTAGTAGTCCTCTATGGAAACTATAGCATACAACAACTTTATTTTATGCAATGATATTTTCATAAGAGATTGATTTATTAAATGTATCTGATATTAAAGCGACTCATTACGTTTATGAATTTTGAGAATGACATTATGTAATATTTATTCCCAATAATCACACGAGTATCATGGTAAGATCATTTGCCTTAATAATTAGAACCATCTCAAGTTTTTCTAGGTAACTATTGAATGTAGTGGGAAATGCAAGACCTTTTTATGTGGTAACTAATATTCTATATATTTGATTAAGCTGGACACAAAATTTTAGTCAAGGATTTTTTCTAGCTGGTTGCTTGTAGTGCTGTTAGAAATCTTAGTTAAGGCTTCAATGGACACCCCTTTTAGATGATGTCTTGTAATCTAGGGAAATGCCTTTTTTGGGTGAGGATACCAAGTTTAGGATAAGGAAAATGGTTAAGTCCATAACAAACTCTTGTATAGAGCAATTTGGAAAGTAATAAGTGAAGAATTCTCCAATTTAATAGATATGAAGAAATAGAATATAAATATTGTGACAATGTTTATTACTAGAATTCTTCATATTGATCATGACAAGCCTGTAATGCAGAGTTTGTAGGGTGGTGTTCAAATGTTACATGTTGGAAGAGCTTGATGTGCTATTAGTAAGTATCGATGACAACCTTTGTATCCCAAAATAGAGTGAATATGATCTTACAGGCCAACCCCTTGTGGTTTGTATGATTCTAGAGATTACAAACTACACAAGGTTTTATAAAAGGCATGAAGAAATTAGACATAATTGGATGCTTCTACTAACTCTTACAAAGACCAGGTTCTGTGTAGATTGGGAAGGAATCAACTACTCTTTGAAATGCAAAGGTCTCAAGGATTAAGATGATAAAGTAGTAGGGCCATGCAGCTATATAAAAAGAGTTCATCCACAAAATGATAGATTTTGGTTGAATTATGATATCCCTCTGATGTTTATAGCTCCATCCCTCCAGGTGGACCCCTATAAAGTTGTTATTGAACTCTTGTGTAGAAGAGTATTTAAAGGGCCCTACTCAAAGTATTTAAATGAGATGATCATTAACATCAAAGTAGACCTTGCTATTCCTAAACCCACATTCTATAACCAATAGTTCGTGGGAGGTAGATCTATTCCAAACTTCCCTATTTTAAAAGTTGAGGAAACAAGCAATTTTCTTAACTAGATACCAACCATTAGGCGGAATCTGGATTTTTTTTCCCCTACATGTTTGTTCTCCACCATTATTGGACTAGATAGAGACATTTATTGTCGAAGATAGAATCGATGATTGGGAATGGGATTCAAACTCTTTCTTGAATAATGAAACTACAAAAATATCTATTTGACAACTTATCAGTGGAATTAGACTCAATGTAGACTCTTTGTTTTTTCACAAGGATTAATTTTATGAATATATTTTGGAATTATTCATTTATCCCAACTATGGTGTATCTCTTTACCATCTTGTTTTGTTCTAGCAACTTATTGGGCCTTTTTTAGTTGTATGACTTATGTTTCTTTATTTATTATTAGCTTCTAGTAGTCCTCTATGGAAATAGTAGCATACAATAATTTTATTTTATGCAATGATATTTTCATATGGGATTGATTTATTAAATGTATTTGATATTAAAGTGACTCATGAAATTTATGAATTTTGAGAATGACATTATGTTATATTTATTCCCAATAATCACATGAGTATTGTGGTAAGATCATTTGCCTTAATAATTAGCACCTTCTCAATTTTGTATAGGTAACTATTGAATGTAGGGGGAAATGCAAGGCCTTTTTATGTGTTAACTAATCTCCTATATATTCAATTAAGTTGCACACAAATTTTTAGTCAAGGATTTCTTTTTAGCTGGTTGTTTGTAGTGCTATGAGAAATCTTGGTTAAGGCTTAAAATGGACACCCCTTTTAGATGATGTCTTGTAATCTAGGGAAATGTCTTTTTTGGGTGAGATTACTAAGTCTAGGATAAGTAAAATGGTTAAGGTCCATAACAAATTGTTGTATAGAACAATTCTGAAAGTAATAAGGGAAGAATTCTCCAATTTAATAGATATGAAGAAATAGAATACATATATTGTGACAATGTTTATTACTAGAATTCTTCCTATTGATCATGACAAGCCTACAATAGTAGAGTTTGTAGGGTGGTGTTCAAAGGTTACATGTTGGAAGAGCTTGAAGTGCTATTCATAAGTATTGATGACAACCTTTCTATCCCGAAATAGAGTGAATATGGTCTTACAAACCAACCCCTCATTGTTTATCTGATTCTAGAGATTACAAACTACAAAAGGTTCTATGAAAGGCATGAAGTAATCAAATGTAACTAGATGCTTCTATTGACTCTTACAAAGACCAGGTTCTGTGTAGATTGGGAATGAATCAATTTCTCTTTGAAATGTAAAGGTCTCAAGGATTAAAATGATAGAGTAGTAGGGCCATGTGGCTATAGGTTATAACTATAGTAGATAAATGCAAGGTCATCATGGTATCTTTTTGAATAGTATTAGGTAAGCATAGTTGTAGCAATGTAAATAGCATATACATGCACCCTAAATGTTTAAGAAAGGCTCAATTTTAGCCTCAGACTGCTGATAATCTTGATTTTTTTGAAATGGCACCTTTTAATATACATGGATGGTTTTATAATACATAATATATTTTGGGTTTACATTAATTTTGTATCTTCAAGTTGAATAGTATGAAGATAGGTGGGTTATTTTTTTCATTTGAATTGTGTTAAGATTAATCTAGGTAAAGAATTTTCAAATATACAATTCTTTTGAATTCTGATGGTTATCAATTTATCACTAAAGTATCTATGGATGATATCCATGTAATTATATGGATTTCTAGTTATTTCATGCAAACCTAAAATGCAGGAATGCAAAACTATGGGATTGGGAAACCAAAAAGATGCTCTTTGGTTCATTGGTTATCCCAGTGGTCCTTTATGGATGTGAGATCTGAGTAGCAACATGTTAGATAAGAAATGGAGATGAATAGAAAGAATCCAAAAGCATTTAATCATATGTAATCTTAAAATTAAATCCACAGTTCCTTATGAGATCTTATCAACATTAAAAGGCATATTTATTTTAGAGGTGACAACCATGGTCTAGTTATTGTGTCATTTAAAGAAGACTCAAAGAATGGAGAATTAGTGTTGACCTATATAGATCATAGAGGAAAGACTTGACATAAGAAAGAACAGATGGATGAAAGAAAATGTCAAATGGATGAAAAAATAGAATATTGGTATGCATGAATTCCTAGATAATAATGAGAGAATTAAAAAGTTTGTGAATGAAAAATTTAGAAGTATTATGTTTTCAAAACAAACTAGGTGCAAAAAATAATATTATATCAAAGAATTTAACCCGGTGAGTGATCATGTGGAGAAAGCATACATAGGAGAAAATATGAATTATAAAGCTAAAATGCTCATAGCGTAGCTTAAAATGGGTTCCCACTACTTGAGATGTGAAATGAGTACATGAATGCTATCAAATGGAGAATGAGATGATAACATATGTTTATTTGCAACATGCGAGTGGTGGAGACAAAATGACATTTTATCATGGAATGCCCATTGTACATGAACATTCGCTACAACTACGACGATATCCTAGCAACTGACAATTTAGATACTCTTTTTGAGAAAACACAACTAGATAATACAATAAGTTTAATGATCAACATCCATTGTCAAAGAGTGGAACTAAATAAATAGTTTCAAAAGGATTGATGTTCTTTCGCCCTTCTCGGGGGGTGTGCTTTTCTAGGTGGTCCCATAGACTACTTTGGCCTCTCATATTCTATTAAAAATTTTCATTCATTCATTTAGTCATCCTCGCAACAAGAATTGATCTCCAATAGAGGCTAATTCAGAACCATGTAGATGAAAGATCCATTGGAAATTTTAAAAATAATTTTTAATTAATTACAAAAATACTATTGCATTCAAGTTATCCGAAAATTGAATTAAGTTCCACCAATCACTACTAACTATTTTCTAGTATTCAAAATATTTCTAAAGTTGATTGGTTATTTATATATTTAATAAATTATACAAATTAATTGATTGATTAAATTGGTTTTGCATTATAGGGGCCCTTTGTTGGAGGGTTCTCCATATAGAATTTTTTTCAACCAAAGTTTTAATAGACATTATATATGATTATTAATAACAATATATTTTACTATGAAATTATAGTTATATTTCATAAAACTATATAATTATATAAATATTTCTATTATCAATTTATATATCACAAAAAATTGTATAATACACACACACACACACACACACACACACACACACACACACACACACACACACACACACACACACACACACACACACATGAACAGGTAATACATACTGAGCACAACATATATAAGATAGAGCATGTTGAGTTTATAGTGAGTGTCGAGTCACTCAAGTGCCGAGCAAACAATGTATGCTGAGTCATAGTATAGAAATTAGTATATGCTGAGCATCAAAGACTATAGATGCCCAGTAACACAGTTTTGTCATAGTTTTTTGTAATGGCACAAACTACTATGTAAACCATTTTTGAGCCAGCTTACATATTGAATTATGTTATTTTGATGATAAGGAAAAATCTTAAGTTGAAATCCCTATGAAGGATATGCATCCAATTAGGTAAAGGGAAGGTTTATATGACAAAATGGATGAATCACAACTATTGATTCATACCTAACCCTAAGTCACCTAGGTCTTCTTAAGGAGGACAAACCCTAAACTTCATGTGTGTGTTGAATGCATGTGGAAGGAGTGAAGTGAGAAGTTTTCATGTGCAAATAGAGCATTCATGGTGACTAAGGAATTGCAATACATAATCAATTAAAGGAGAACAGAGGAAATAAATAGTATACAATAGAGAGACATTTGATCAAGAAGGATCAAGAATACATCAATTCAGAGGTGATTTGTCATCAAGCAACAAAGTGCTAACTGTAGGATCAATGCCGAGACAATCTAATAGGTGAATTAGTTAAATCCCTTAACAGAGTTGTCCTAATAAGTTGTATTGAAATCCTCTAACAAGGTATTTACTTAATTGTGAGTGAAAGTCCTTTTACACGACACACTTTTAACAGGGTGTTGAAATCATTTAAGAATGTAAGACCTAATAGTCTTTGTAAGCCTTTAATAGGGAAAATCTTTCACAAGGTAGATCATGTATCATAATCAAACATTGTAACCTTCATTGGATACACTTTATTATTGTAGTAGTGAAGACTTGTGGGCATCATCCCCACCCCAATTTTACCTTCTCATTAGAGGGTTTCTGGGTAATCATATTTGGTGCCATATATGTGTGAATGCTTACTTGTTTACATCATTTAGATGTATATGCTTTACATGGTATTTCATTTTACTTATTAAATGTATGAGATGGATGTGTGGTGAAAGTTTTATGGGTCAAAGTTTAAACTACTGATTCACCCCCCTCCCTCCCTAGAAGTTTACCTTTCCTATTGTAATTCCAACAATTAGTATCAGAGCTAAGTTCTTTGAAAGAGAAACTTTGTAGCTTTGAGGAAAGATCTTGGAAATAAAAGTCTACAAGTTGGGAAAGATAATTGAGAATCAAAGAATTGAAATAAAACTCATTCTACATCAATTTAATGAAGCAAGTGAAGACCTAAATAAATCTTTAAAGAGAAGGAAAGAAGTTTCTACACAGGAGAATGACACACAATATAGAAATATGGAAACTACTAAGCTATTTGTTAATGGAGACTCCAATGAATTTGATGTAGCAGTCATAGATCTAATGGAAAAGAACATAGCCCATGCTAAAAAAATCAGAAATCTAAAGTTAGGGCAAGAATCACAAGCCATACTACTATGTGAGGTGACTAAAAAGAAAAAGAAAGTTATGGAAGAAAAATCCATGATTGAAGAAGATAAAAGAGTTTTGACCAATAGACTGAGTTGGGACTAAAAATTGCATGGTTAATTTTGAGTCACATATTGAAAATTTTAAGAAATTGAGCCCTATAAATGCTTTTCATGCACATGCACCCGGTTGTACCTTTGAGTTCTGTGAGGTGTTTAATGTTTCTAACACCTTTCATTCAGTGCATCTACCTATTCCATGGAGTTAAATTGTCATTCTGAGTCATTTGGCGAAGTCCTATTTTGAGAAATTGTCAAATCTGCATTTTCACCCATGTCAAACAACGATAGGAGGCCTTGTTTGCATTTGAATATCTTGCACCTAGAAATGTTTTGTGATTTTCCACTTTGGGAATATCTAGTGTCCATATTTGAGAACCTATGCTTCAAATTTTGAGTCGTTTCGAGTCCATTTGACTAGGTTTTGAATCCTCAAAGTTGGTCATTTACTGTTCTATGCATTTGTATAGTTGCACATAATTTTGGGAAGCCCTGTTTGACGAGTTATAACTTTTGACCAGTTCACTGAAATGTTGAAATTCCTTTTGCGTTGCGTTGTAGATGTTAGAGACTTGTTATGTTTCAAGTTTTAGCTCATGAAAAATCCATTTGATCAATTTTCAAATGCAATTCCAAACACAATTTCTATCTTTTTACTGGTGTCAGCAGTTGTAGATTTGTCAGGACCTCTATTTGTGATGTCATATCTTGAAATCCATGATAGGTGAGGTTGAATGGATTGTACCACTGTGTTGTACTTTGAAAATACTTTAAGTGGGCCAATTTTCAAATCTTGACGAATTTGTTTGCACACTTTTCCAAGTCAATTCCATTTGCAAAAAATGCTTTTCTGCCATTGTTTCAATCTGCAAAATCCAAGTAGCCTACTTTGACTGCTTGCCTTTTGCACCCTGTTATTTTTCATGAGACCAAATCAAAAATCCATACTCTCCTCATTAAAAAGAACTAATGCCCCTATTTTTGTGCCACCAAGTGTCAATTTACCCAATTTTTGAAACCAAATCCAAACCCAGTTTATTGTTTTCTGGCTTGTTTCCTTGCAGGCAGTTTTGAGAGGTCAACTTTGACGGTCAATATCTTTTGACCCCGAATTCATCATGAGACGAGATTTGACATGGTACAAGTATGCAGAGCAAAGATTCAGTGTGCCAGATTTCAGGGCTCAATCAGGTGTTTGGATCAGTTTTTAAGGCCAATCAAAGGACCTCCTGATGCAAATTTGACAAGTTGCAGATTAAGGGTAAAATGATCTTTAATTGATGGTTCAATGATCAAATTGCATTCTAGTCAGTCTGAGAAGGTTGAGGGATTAGTTTTATAGTTTAGTTGTTTGGAAATGATTTTTTTTTTAGCCGGACCCATTTTGGGGTCCGACTAACTACTTCAGACTGATGGATGTCTCGGGATCTTACATATACCCTTAGTTTTAAAGTGAAAATGATCTATAAAAGAATCACACGGGGATCGAGTGTGAAAAATGTCATCTTCTGAGGGCAACTAAATATATGGGATGTATCCATAACAATGATCAAAGCATGTCATTGATAAATAGGATTGGTATTTTCTTTTCTTAAAACAAAGTTATATGGATCCAACCATATCATTTTGTACATGACCAATGCTTTTAAGACCGATTGGTATTCTTTTCCTAGCCAATCAGCATTAGAGAAATGCTTTGCATTCTTCTACATCTTCGTACATATGATTAAGGTTCTTGTTGCTAAGATTATATTTTCAATTGGCCCGCCTTGACTCATTATTCCATAAAAAGGGTCATATAATACAAAGACAAATGAAAAGTATGCAAGGTCTATTTTAAAAAAGGGTCCAGTGTGAGTAGTAGCAAGGGTCAGCTTTAGAAGAAGCCGATTCCAAAGCATGAATAAGGAATCAATTGCAAGTAAAACTCACTTCTCAGGCAGAGAGCCAGTGCCAAAACTAATGAATGAAGGGCCACGACATAAGAAAAGCAATAGCAGACATACACATGGAAAGAGTAATGTTTAAAAAAAAAAAGATTCCACATAAGACAAAGGAGAACTAGCAGACTAGGGGATATAGAAAGTAAAGAAACAATTCAAAATCTAAGCAACCTACGCAAAAGATAGCGCACATCAGAGTTAACACATGAATGAGGAGAACTTGCGGCTAACAATAAAGGAGATTCACGTGGGCCAGTAAGAAGAGTCTTCTCCCGTGCAAGTAAGAAAAAAGGGGAGATGCCAAGGGAGATCAATGCAAGAAACATGGCACCCTTAGCGGTAGATTTTCTTAAAAAACAATGAGCCGTGGTTAAAGTTTTAAAGAGAAAAGAGACTGCAACAACAGACAAAAGGCAGTGTTTGAAAGAGAAAAAGGAAGACTCACATGCATAATAACAGAGAAGTCGGCCAATCAATTAAAGAGGACACCGCTAATTAAAAAAGGACACCAACAACCATCTTAGGCACCATCCACACATTCAAATTTTAAAGGGAGTAGATAAAGTAGGGTCGCCATAGAAGCAGCATCAAACAAAAAGGAAAAATCGCTGAAGTTCTCTTTTAAAAAGGCAAAGTCATCCTGTTAGATTAAATAATTAATAATTAATAATTTATTTTATTTACTTAAGCTTACTTAGGTAAATGCATTTATTTAATATTTTGTATTTAATGCATGTAGTGGTTAGTTGTTGACAACACGGGAGTTTGTTCCCTTCTAGCATGTTCCACCTTTTGTGGATGTGTGCTGAGTTGTCATCCTTATCTTCTACCACCTTCCAGCTTGTTCTACAAGCTTCCTTGAGGTCTTTATAAGTGACCTCTCTCTCATTGTATTTTTATCACATTACTTCTCATTGTAAATACATTTTCTTCTTGTGTTTGCATACTTGTGGTCTTTCATGTCCATTTAGGGTTTTGCCCTTGCTCCATGCTCTTCCTCTCTTTGGCTTCTTTTTGACAGGTTCTCGCATGTAGGTGATCTTGGGCATCTTCGGAGTTGGCTTTTCTCAACTCCAACATGGTATCAGAGCCTTCCTGCTGCTGCTTCGTTGAAGAATTTTGAAGCCGTGATTTGAAGTCACAAACCCTAGTTTGTTTGTTCATTTTTTCTTCAAATCAGGGGATTAGCAAATTTTTGGAGCACTTTGGGCCCAAACAGACATCACCATTAGATCCGAAAGGTCGTTTGCAATCAGGATTCATATAAAGCTTTTCGAATTTGGAGATAGAGCTCCGGGAGGCAAAAAATTTTTATTCCAGGGCTTTACTGTACGGATCGTATGGACACAGTGCGAAAAAAATTCAAAAAAAATAAAATAAAATGCCGCACCACCGGGTGGCCACTGCAGCACCACCCAGCAACCACCACCATGCAGCCGCTGTGGCTTGGCGCCGCCCGCGGGCCACTCAAGCGCCGCCCTCCTGCGTCGCTCCACCGGCAGATCCGCCACCTCCGCCGCTCCGTCTCCGATCTCGCCGCCCAGTCTCCGCTGCACAGTCAGCGACAGGTCTCAGTGCCAGCAGGGATTTTTTGCCACATCAGCGCCTGCTCTGTCAGCACCTATGCAGCTGCTGCATCAACATTTTGGTGCACAGTCAGCGTCTCTGCGCTTGACATGTGGCACGGGTGCCATGTGGCGCTTTGCCACGTCATCATTCGTACATGCCATGTGGTGATGCCACGTGGCTTCCTTTTTTGCGGCGACAACCTCTAAGCCCTCAATTTTAAACCAGTGACTTGCTGACGTCAGCATGAGGTCAGCGCTTAGTCATCAAACCTTGCATGCACCTCTCCTGATTCACTTTTGGAACTACTTGTGATTTTTTGGCCATAACTTTTGCATACGGATGTATTTTTCCGATCCGAAAGAAGCGCCGAAAAGCTGGGTTTGAGATGGAGACTTTGGTGTAGGTATTTTTAGGTTTTGATTCTTTTTTATTGCTCATTTTTTCAATTAAAGTCCAAAGTTTTTTTTTTGACTCCGGCATGCATATCTTTTGCGTCCCATGCCTGTTTTTGGAAAGCTGATTCTGTCTCCTTTTCAGAAATGTAGTTCTTTTCTTTAGTTTTTGGCCTCTGCTCTTTCTATCACAATTTTGACGTTTTAGCTATATGGTGGATATTTTGAGTGTTTTAGGCCCGAGGATCGTTTTCCTGGCATGGTCCCTTTGTTTTTAGCTGTACTTTGTTTTGTTGTAGCCTTTTTTTAGTTTTGATAATTGTAGCTATCATTTTGAAGCACTTTTATGTATCGCACTGAGATAATTTGCCACTTTTGCATTCCAAGAATCATGAACGTTGTTTTGAGTCAGTTGTACATGCACTATTTTCATAAAGCACCATGGGGGAATCTTTGTTTGCTGTTTTAGGCATTCTCCCTTTGTCAAGTGAGTGTCCCTTCCACGACATTAGCCCCATGCAAAGTCAGTTTGACCGTGTCTTTATCGGTGTCTGTACCTCTTTCCCTCTCTCGTCGTTCTTGGTTCATTTGCAGGAGATTTCGGCCCACCTTCTCAGTTGCCTGTCATCACACCCCATATGCATTAAGGGGGGGTTATGCTGTTGTTCTAATGCATCCGTGGTTCAATGGTTCGATAGTGTGAACTATGTATTCAGTGGTTGATCCTATGTACAAGGCGATTGTAGTGGCTAGCTACCTATGCATTTTGGTGAGATGGATCATCTACCATATAGACATGCTCGGTTCGTGCCTTCTTCTTCCATGGAGGTTCTTCTGATCAACAGTTTGGCAGATTTGCAGCTTCTTCATGCTTCAGTGATGCTTCTTCATGATCACTCCTTGTTCCTATTTTAGGGGACATTTTCCCTAGTTGGAGACTTCTTCAGTTCTTCACTAGGTTACCTCTTTTTGGGGGAGGGTTTTTCCCACGTGGTTTTCTCTCTTTCCCCATTTTTAGAGGTTGCATTTTCTTTGCATTGTACTTGGGTACCTAAAATGGCCTTGTTGCCGAGACGCATTCTGCATTCATCTTAGTTTGTGAACTTAAGGCATTTCCCTAAGTTGCACTTAAGGGGGGGTGTTAGAGTAAATAATTAATTATTAATTATTTATTCTATTTACTTAAGCTTACTTAGGTAAATGCATTTATTTAATATTTTGTATTTAATGTATGTAGTGGTTAGTTGTTGACAACACGAGAGTTTGTTCCCTTCTAGCATGTTCCACCTTTTGTGGATGTGTGCTGAGTTGTCATCCTTATCTTCTACCACCTTCCAGCTTGTTCTACAAGCTTCCTTGAGGTCTTTATAAGCGACCTCTCTCTCATTGTATTTTTATCACATTACTTCTCATTGTAAATACATTTTCTTCTTGTGTTTGCATACTTGTGGTCTTTCATGTTCATTTAGGGTTTTGCCCTTGCTCCATGCTCTTCCTCTCCTTGGCTTCTCTTTGATAGGTTCTCGCATGCAGGTGATCTTGGGCATCTTCGGAGTTGGATTTTCTCAACTCCAACACATCCCACCATACAAAGGAAATCCAAACCATGCATAGGGAAGTTGAAGTATAAAACAGAGGCAGGGCAGTTTAAAGGGAAAGGTCGCTAGTCAAAGGGGAGTCAGTTTTAAAAGGAGTCCATGTAAATTGAAAGGAATAGTCAACGATGAAGCAAGGGAAACACTTGCAAAAAACTTGCATAGCAAGCCAAGCCTCATGCAATGTTAAGGAAGAAATCCATGATGTATAAGAAGAGGGATCATCCAAACAAAGCGCATGAAAAGCTATTAATTGAAGAAAAAGAAAGGGGCCGAGAGTAGAGATAAGCAGAAGGAACAATTTGCAAAGCATTTTAGTCCACATTGAGTGGGTGTAGTTTTCCTTGAGTGTTTAAATACTAATCAACATTCACAATATGATGTCTTAAAGACATCAACTTTTACAAGCCAAAAGAAGGCATGTAGTGCGTAGGTGGGTTTGACCAGACAGCTGGCAGGGTGCTAAAGCATAATTTTAAGTGGAAATGCAAAGATGACGATGTGGCATGTTTGGGGGTCGTTGCATGAGGCCTTGCCACACGTCCAAATCTGAGTGCTGGCGCATGCCCACAAGATGAAGGTGCCCGGGAGTTAAATATTGCGGGCATGCGGGATTGCGCCATGTGACAAGTGGGTCCCGCATGCGATGAGGTACTGATCAGGAGCAAGTTCAGGCAGGAGGCACTCAGATCATGACACGTGTCACAATCTAATGGCCAACGCACGCCTGCATTCCATAGATGTGCACCAGTTAAATATTGCGGGCTTGCGGGCGGCTAACATGTGTTAGTGGGCCAGGGTAGATGGTGACATGGCAGTGCGACAGATGAGCCAATCAAACACTGCCACGTGGTAGTCGGTCAACAGAGGGTTGACCCTAGAATTAAAGGCAAAGGAAAATGTAGAGTGTTTGAAAAGAACAATTTTTTAATATATTCATTTGAAAGACTTGAACTTTCTACCAGAGGAGTGATTTTCAAATTGACTTTCTGGAGGTTTCTGGAAGGCAAAATATGTGATGTTATATATTGCTGAAATTGGGAGAAATTGAATTTTCCAAATACGGAATTAGTTTTTGCACAGAAAGCCACTAGTTCTTTCTACATGAGGTTTTGTCCCAGATGCCTAATCTGTAACCACATTCAGGTGATGAAGTTCAAAACTAATTTCTGGCATGGAAATGACCTGAATGTGAACAAAAGACAGTGAAAATGCAGCTGGGATCACATTGAAGTTAGTTAAATGGAGTTTTTATTAGCATTCTTGATGCATATAAGATATTTTGGCAAACAAAGGATTTTATCATTCAGCAAGAGATATTTTGCGAATCAGTTACAAAGTAATGATGAAACCAAATAAGATCAATGTGTGGAAAGAGAGAGGTTTTGTAGTTGTAAGGGATTAAATTCCAAGTGGATAGATGTCAATTTGTAGATCAGATCTGGGAATTCATCTTCTTCCTATATCTTTCTTTCTTTCATCCATTGTAGAGGTTGGAATTTTGGAAAGTTTTCTTTGGAATGAAGACAATTAGTAGAATTGGCTCTGGAATTGGTGAAATCTGAATGGAAAGATTTGGGATGTGTTCATTCTAGACCATGAAGCTTTGCTTTGGCTGTAATAGCCCATCCCATCCCATCAGTTTCTCATTCCCGCCATTTTCTCTCTTGTATGACAACATTTGTTCATTGTATAGTCTGGTTTATTAGGTTGTTTATGAGTTAATTTCATGCATTTTCATGTATTATTTCAAGGAAATCAATACAAAGAACAAAAAAAGTGTTTAGTTTAAGTTTAAATCTTGTCTCCTTTCTCAATTAAGCTGTGATGTTTTATGGTCTTGGAACAAAGTGTCTAGATCATAGTTACAGTCCCTTAAGACTGCATGTTGCTTTAGTGTTGCTTGTAATTTAAGGAGTTATGTAAATGCTTCAGAGATTCAATAGGGTTGTAGGTTTATTGAGGAGGATATTAGGTAAGAATGAGGTTTAAATCGAACATTGATATCCAATTTACAAGGTAAATGGATAGATCTGGAGTCTTGGCATATGAATTGTGTCTAGGATATCCAAAATACATGAAGGAGATTCGTGAATTTCCCAATGGATGAGGCACTGATCTGTTACAGGATCATAATTTTATTGTTTACACCTGGTCTTCATCCACTTTCCCCACCCACATAAAATCAAATCAAATTCAAATCATCTTTACATTTTATGTTGAAGATCTATAATAGAATGCCCTCACTTAGCTTGTGAATATCATAGAGTTGCAATTTGCTACTGTAGATTTGTGTTATTACATGAGTTAATAGGAGAAATAAGGGTTTTATCTACTTTATATTAGATTCAGTAAATGCTTTGATAACTGGTACCATATAAAGAATCTATAGGTTCACCCGCCTAGGTTTTGTAGAGCTTGAAGTAGAAGAAGGGTCTAACCTTATAATTGGCCCGGTGTCTGAAATGATGTGTTGAAAATGGGAGTTAGCTGCCCCTAGATATGTCATATTCTCATAATTGAAAACCCTCCAACATTTTCAAACACCAACAAACTGGAAGAGAAATCATCATAGCTAACTAAGATTTCTAACATGCAATTAGATCCTTTGAGTCAAATGATGAATGCCAACTATGAATTAAATGTCAAGGACATTGAGATAACAACATTGAAGTTGTAGAATGAGCAATTGCATAATGACCTAAAAAGGGAAAAGGAATTTGTTAAACATTTCAGTAGACCAAGTGAAGCCATCAAATACTTTGAGCAATTATTGAGATCCCCTAGATCTAATAATGATACACCTAGACTGGGATACACAAGTACTAAAGAAGGAGAGTCATCCAAAAGTGCTAAAGAAAAGAGAAATAAAGGTAAGAATTCCAAACCTACTTTTCATAATTGTGGTAAGAAAGGACATGCTACTAATGTGTGCAGGAGCAAGACTGTATATCAGAATGTCAAGCATAAGAGCATGGTTCATTGCCATAAGTACAACAAACAAGGTCATTAGGCACATGAATGTAGAACTAAGACCATGCACACACAAATATTTGAAGGATATTGTTATAACTATCAAAAGTATGGACATAGAGATTTTAAGTACAGATCCAAACCCTTGTGGTCATTAGATAGGCAAACAAAGGTAAAGAACAATGGCAACTCTTACAACTAGGTTTATAATAAAATTTATAGTTGTCACTATTTTCAGGAGTATGGACATATTCCTAAGAATTGCATTAGAAAACACTTCAAAAATGACTAAAAAAGGTGGTTGAGTCAAATCACATGTTATCTATTTGAAGATTGGTCACATTAGTCGATAGTGTCCAACGATGTCAAAGGCACCAAGTTGTGAGTTAAATAAAGGAAAAGGAAAGGTAGACATTGAAAATATTAGAAATGATATGAACAACACATGGAAGAAAAAGGAGGATTATGACACATCAAGTGGAGAAGGGATCACTTCACCCAATGGGTCAGGTGATCACACCTCATCAAACTAAGCAATCAAGAGGGATGTGGGACTGATATTCAAAAGTTATTTCATACATTTGTTCCAAAGGATTTAGTACTAAAAAGTCTCCATAAGCATAAATAAATATGCAAGATGTTATTAGGAATCAAAGAAAAATCTTTAAGTTCTTCACGTTATTTTTGAGCATGAAAATTTTCCTATGACTGTCGAGTGAAATACTAAAGTATGTCAAGCTAACAAAATAGCAAGTTGTTGCCGAGCTCATAATGGTTGTTGAATGAATGAAAAGACCAATGGATGTCGAGTGAGCCAGAAATTAGTTGATGCTAAGCTTATATCTATGTAAGCACTCAACATTAATTGCAATATTTCAAAAGGGTATTTGATCAATTTCAACTCATTTTACATCATTCAAAATTGAGAAAGAGCAAGAAGAGCTAGAGGTGATATGGAAATTCCATCCAAACCATTTGTAGAAGATTTGAATAGCAATTCGACACCTTTTCATTAGATTTTTCAAGGTATTTAACGTGTACCGAGCTACATTGTTTCTTATTTTGTAAACCCTAGTTTTGCAAAATGACATCTAACTCCTCAAAAGGAAAAGGTGTAGAAGAGTAAGGAGGTTTTAAATGTTTAGTTGATTAGTAACAAAGTTAAACAACCTATTTTCAAATCCATACTGGACATTGCATACAAACAAGATCCCTTTGGTGTGCTATCTATGATACCACCAAAAGTTTTAATGATTTAGGATGTCAGAAAGTGTTACAACTGTAAAATTGGTAGTATTGGAGATATGGAAATTAGATAAGCATATGGTAAATTATGTGAAAATGAAGTGTTAAGGGAAAAATTTAAGATTGTAGAGAAGAAAGGGTTATCTCGTACCCTAGATTTCCCTAATGTTTTCAAAATTGAATGGATTAGGATTGTATTGAGTAGGATTCATGATAATTCATTATGGTTAGACAATGGGCCTATCAAAACCACCAAAAGAATAATCCATAGGGTAATAGGGTATCCAACCCTAGATCAACCAAAGACTATGAGGAGTGAATCTAAAGAAGTTATTGAGAAGAACACAAGAGCTATGTGGAATAAGAGGGGAATAACAATTGAGACCATCACAGATCCTCTAATAGATTTTGCAGTAAGGGTAATTGCACATAAGTTTTACCAATCAAGAAGATTGAATAGTGTGGCCTGTATTGTAGTAGATGTGGGTTACAAGATTGTGAAGAAGGATCATACATATGATCTTGCTAAGTTACAACTATAACAATTGATTGAAAACCTAGGAGCAATAAGGAAAACAAAGAGTGCTTAGTGAAAATTTGGATCTATTTTGATATATATCTTCTTTTATGTTCAAAACACATTTCCTACGTTTGGCACTGTGGCATGGAAAACAAACAGGTATGTAGCAGTTCAAATAGGAGAGTTCATTGAACAACTAGGTGATAATTTTTAGTCAGTAATGACTAGTTACATTGAGGACTTCAAATAATCTATGAAGATAAGATTGAGGATTCCAATATCATTAGTGGAAAAACATTATGATGATGTTTGTTTTCCTAGTTGATGTTGATTATACATTTATTCAACCAAAAAATCCAAGAGTAAGATGGCTAAGGCCATTAGGTTATGAAATTATTGTAGATGAGGCCTCTACACCAATAACAACATTACTTGCAGAAGAAATAAATAAAAATGCCAAAGCATTTGGTAATTATGAGATGGCCAAATCCAAGATTACCATGGAACTAAAAACTGCCTCTATCATCAAGAAGGAGAATTTGGTAAAGAAATTGAAAGCTAAATTGGGTGAAGGTGCAAGTAGGAAGAGGATGAAGAGGAAGAAGACACTTAGATCCAAGCACCACTTGCATGAACACAAGGACTGGGTGAAGATCAGCAAAGAAAGAAGCATAAATTGTAGAAAGTGTCGAGGAAGAAGAAGTTGAGGAAGCACCTACTCCTACTGATCAAAAGAAGAGAAAGGCTAAGGCACAAGTAGGGACAAGACCCAAAAAGATTGTCAAACCAAGCCAGCCCAAACCTACAACACTTGCCACAAGGGAGTGCATGTGTCACAACACAAAAGGCTAAAGAGAAAGAAAAACCTATAGAGTATGAAGGAGGAGCAAAAAAAAGACCAAGGAGAAAGTACATTGCTCAAGCTAAATTTGATGAAGAAAGAAATGAATCTGATGACAACAACCAATTCAAAGTGGTGAGTCACAGTCCATTTTTAGATTTAGACAACCTATGTGAGAATGTTAAAAATAATGCATATTTATCAAGATTTTCTCGTATTAATTTTGATAATCTTGGAAAAGTTGAAAAGAATCACGTGGAGGAGGCAATATATGCCATGATGGAAAATTTTAAGAAAGCCCCACTAGAGATTGCTAACTCAATGCCTAAAAGTTTATATGAAAGAGTGAAGTAAAAATGACATTACTATTTGAATGTAGAAAAGAAAATTAGGGAGACATCACTTGCTCAAGTTATGCCTCCACTCAATAAGGTGCAAATTGCTAAAGCCATGAAGAAATATGTTGTTAGATTTGTACCTGAATATAGAGCCTTCAACATATTGCAGAATAATATTGAAGATGTTGTAAAGAAGACCATACAAATTTGGAAAATTACATATGGGCTAGCTATAGTAAAAGAAGGAGAACAAGAGCCTATTGAGGTTAAAGATGATGAAGAAGATGACAATAATGAAGACATATTTTAGGGATGAATAGAAATGAGTATAGATGACTAGGCAACAACTGAGGTAGAGCAACAACAAGAACAGTGTACAAGATACACAATTGCCAAATGTTAGCCCTTAAACAACAAGTGTAATTACTGAAACTATCATAGTAATGGATGTTTTTGATCTCATTGCATAGAACATCAATCCCCTAATAAAGGCAGATCTAAAAAAGATACTTGATCAAACTACAGTACAGGCTAAATTGTGTGACAACCCTATTTTAGTGAGTGTAGATGAAATTTAGAAATCAGTGACACTACAAGAGAAGAGGTGAAAACACAAGAACCACCTACCATCGCCCCTCAAGTCACTAATTTACAACCTTCAAATAAAGTACTAGAAGTTACACCAACAAAGGTTGATACAATTGAAGAAGATAAAGTGGAAACTCATGCCACTACTGAAACATAGAATCAAACAAGTTAGATAGATTTATCTGCACCTCAGGCACAAATTCAAGGTGTAATCCAAAGAATTGTAGTAGAAAAGGACAAGCTTGAAGAGACCAAGTTGACACCAAACTGAAGCAACAAGCAACCATCCAAGCCTTGGTAATTTTACGAGAATCTGGCACTCCTTTCGGTCACACTCTTCAGAGGCTAAGCGCGGATGCAACACCTTTGCAATTTTTAGTGCTGAGTCCAAGTTCATCAAAGGTAGAAGAGGTCATAACATATGGAAATGTAAGCTTGGATGAAGATATTGCTTTATGAAAATATTCTTATGACATAGTGATAATAGAGCAGATGGGTATACTACAAGAAGCCCTAGCTAGAAAGAAACATCAAGAACTACTTAGAAGGGAGCATAGGAAGAAGCAAGCTTTGCTTGATATTAAAGACATCTTCCTAGATGCATTTAGTCTACCTATTCCAGATGAAACCAATCCATTGATTGAATAATTGACAAATATAGTAGAAAAGGTAAGTGATGCAAACCTTGACACTAATGCAAAATTATTAGAATGGTTTGAAAAGAAATTCCAAAGTAAAGTGAATGAGAAAATATCAGGTGATATAACACTTACACAAGTTACATTTGCAACTAAGGTAGAAAGTGTGAAGAAGGTGCTTGAGAACATTTTCTCACTATACACCAAACTGTACATTCCCACACTCTTCATGCAAGTGACAAGGAATCACATCTTGAGCTTGGAGAGTAACATACAATCATCAGAAGCTAAATTTCCCTTGACTTCAGCTCAAAGTGAGAAGCATTTTAGAACTTTATTACAAACCCAGAGTCAGTTAGCAACATTATCTACAAAAGAAGCCAACATAAGGGCCAAATTGACTAGCATCCAAACAACATTGCCTCCTCACATGGAGATTTTGCACAAGGAGTTGGGCTATGCATAAACTCTTATGAAGAAAGACCCCAATCTTTCTACATTAGATGGCCTAGTCCACCTTACTGTCAAGATGCCCATCCAAATTAAGTCTTTGGATGTAGCTTGTGAAAATTAGGATGTTTCTCTCAAAATTATTCTTGAGGTCTATAAATATTTCTTGGACAAACACACTATTAGTGTATAGCCCATTGACATCAATGTCAAAAAGGGGGAGAAAGAAAAAAGGGAGAGAAAGAGTAGCCAAAGCCAAAGGGGGAACCAAAGGAAGAGAAAGTTAGCTTAAGAAAGGAGAAAAAGAGAACTAAGCTAATACTGAGTAAGAGCAGGGGGGGGGGGAGAGCAAGTATGAAGTAAAAGAGTATTAGTTGAAGCATATCTACTCAGTAGGAGTAACATTTTGAGTACATAACCAAATCTAACAACTCAGGGAGAGTATAAGATTTTGAGGTATAAGTTGTTGTAAAAATTTGAAAATTTGAAATTTTATACAATAGCCAAATAAGAGATATGTTATGCTTGCAAGAATAAGGATACCAATGCATGACCAAGTTTTTTTGACACTCATGTCAAAGGGGGAGATTGTTGATCTCAGATTGTTTTTGACAAGTGAGTGTCTATACACTTAAGTCATTTACTTAGTTCATGCCGAACAAGTAGTACATGCCGAGCACAACATGTATAAGATAGAGCATGTCGAGTTCACATTGAGTGCTAAGTCACTCATATGCCAAGTCACTCAAGTGTCAAGTAGATAGTATATGCCAAATGATACAGAAGCTAAGTAAGCAGTGCATATTGAGTCCTTCAGATGTCGAGTCATAGTATAAAAATTAGTATATGCCAAGCATTTGAGACTACAGATGCCAAGTAACATAGTTTTGTCATAGTTGTTTGTAATGACACAAACTACTATGTAAAGCATTTTTGAGATGACTTACAGATTGAATTATGATATTTTGATGATAACAATGAATCTTAAGTTGGAATCCCTATGAAGGACATGCATCCAATCAAGTAAAGGGAAGCTTTAAGCAACAAAATGGATGAATCACAACCATTAATTCATACCTAACCCTAATTCACCTAGGCCTTCTTAAGGAGGACAAACCCTAAACTTCATGTGTGTGTCAAATGCATCTGGAAGGAGTGAAGTGAGAAGTTTGCATACACAAACAGAGCATTAATGATGACTAAGGAATTGCAAAGTGAAATTGCACCACATAATTAGTTAAAGGAGAACAAAGGAAATAAATAGTATACAATAGAGAGACATTTGATCAAGAAGGATCAAGAATACATCAGTTTAGAGGTGATTTGTCATCAAGCCACAAAGTGCTAATCGGAGGATCAATGCTGAGACATTCTAACAAGTGAATCGGTTAAATCTCTTAACAAATTAGTCCTAATAGGCTATATTGAAATCCTCTAACAAGGTGCTTACTTAATTGTGAGTTAAAGTCCTTTAACAAGGTACACTTTTAATAGGGTGTTGAAATCATTTAATAGGGTCACACCTAATTGTCTTTGTGAGCCTTTAATAGGGTAGATCATGTCTCATGGTCAAACATTATAACCTTCATTCAATACAATTTATTATTGCAGTAGTGAAGATTTGTGGGTGTCATCCCCACCCTAGTTTTACCTTCTCATTGGAGGGTTTCTAGGTAATCATATCTAGTGTCATATATGTGTGAATGTTTACTTGTTTACATGATTTATATGTATATGCTTTACATGGTATTTTGATTTACTTATTGAATGTATGAGATGGATGCATAGTGAAAGTTTTATGGGTCAAAGTTTTAACTATTGTATATATATATATATAGATATATATAATATGTACATCTATAACTTTAATCTTTCACAATGTCAATTTTGATTAAACTTAGGAGCCCAAATGTTTAGATAACTTTTGATGAACCTATCAATGGCCGAAGATTAAGAAGTATTATGTTGTCAATACATTTTATAGTAGTCACATTAATTTACCATATTCTTGGGAAAGAGTTCATCGACAACAGTGATAATTTTTGGGTATTTATTCTAATATCCCTTCTATGGTTATAACTTCAGCCCCCCAAGTGGACATCGATAAAGTTACTATTGAACTGTTGCGCGAAAGAGTATTTAGAGGGCTCTACTCAAAGGATTTAGATGAGATGATCAATAACATCAGAGGAGACCTTTCTATTCCTAAACCCATATTCTACAACCAACAATTAGTGGGAGGTAGACCGACTCCAAACTTCCATGTTTTAGAAGTTGAGGATATGAACAATTTTCTTAACTAGATGCTAACTATTAGGTGGAATCTAGATTTTCTTTTTCCTACATGTTTGTTCTCCACCATTACCAAACTGGATACACACATTTACTAGGGAAGATAGGATTAGTGCTTGGAAATGGGATTTAGATTCTTTCTTGAATGATGAAACTATGAAAATCTCTAATGACAACTTATTAGTGCAATTGTACTCAATGTAGACTCTTGATTTTTCATAAGGATCAATTTGAATGTTATTGAATTTATCTTTGGAATTATTCATTTCTTCTAATTGTGGTGTATCGCTTTACCATCTTGTTTTGTTCTAGCAACTTTTTGACCATTTTCTAGTTGTATGACTAATGTTTATTTCTTTATTATTAGCTTCCATTAGTCCTCTATGGTAACAATAGCATATTACTCTTCTATTTATGTAATGATGTTTTTATAAGAGATCGATTTATTAACTTTATCTGATTAAAAAGTGACTTATTCAAAGTAATGTTAAGAGAGAATTTTGTGTTTCTATCCCCTTCTAACAACAATGTCTCTCTAGATTTTTTCTTGCATAATATTTCTTTTTTAGCTAAGATGTTTTCATGTTTATCTAGGAGTTCTTTCTCTCTAAGGTATTGATTATTATTCATTCCAAGCTTGATGATTTCTTCATTGAGCCTTTTTAGATCTTCTTCATTTTCTAATTTCTCTTAATATATGTTTTTAAAGTGGTTTTTGACTCCGTTTATATATTTTTTCTTTTAATGTTTTTAGCTTTGTTGTAAAACAAAACATCTTTGAACCTTAAAAATTTTCCTCTTGCCACCATTGGTTGATATTCTTAAAAACCTCTTCTTCTAGGAACCACATTTTCTCACACTTAAATAGGTTTCTAGTTGGTTTATGTGGTTTGCCTATCTCTAACCTCACCAATAAGTTATCTTATCCTGCATTAGGAAATATGGTTGTGTTGAAAGGGCTATTAAATATTATTAAATTTCCTCTAAATATGAATATGTCTAGTCTTTTTGCTCTATTATAGAAGCCAACTATTATGTTATTCCATGTAAACACCTTGTTTTTGAATGATATGTCTAGAAGATTATCCTTAGTGTGCCATTCATTTAAATCTGACATGCTTTGTGTCATGGTAGTGGATTCACTATTTTTTTCTTCTGGGTGTAAGGTAGCATTCAAATCTCTCCCTCCCCCCACCCAAAAAAAAAATAAAAAAAATCTATGTTCAGTTTGACTCCAAAAAATTGCTAATTTCATTCCAAACTATTTCTTAATTGTTGATTGGATAGGTCCATACACATTTATAAGAACAAACCAGACATCATTTTTCCTCCCCCTCACCCACTCCCCAGATATCTGGTTATTATTAGAGATTAGTGGCAAAAAGTCAACCCCCCTTAGATCCCATAATATTCCAATCCCTTTAGAAGATCCACCTAAATCAACTAATTCTACTTTCCAAACCCCTCATTTTCTTCTAAGATTTTCCCCTTCTTTACTAAGTTTTGTTTCTTGAATTAATAAAATATCATATTCATAAAGTTAAATTGCACTTTAGGAAGTACTTTTTGTTGGGGGCATTCAATCCCCTACCATTTAATGTAGTTATCTTCATGGCTCTACAGGAAGGAACTTCCCCTTCCTTGCATAAAGAGGATCATTAATCTTTTTCTAATTGCCTAATGAATTCCTCATTTTTTCCCTTGTTTTCCACATTTAGAGTGTTCTAAGCCTTCCAAATTGGCTACAATGCCTAAAGCATCTGGATTGCTACGTGCATTCTTCTCACTTGCAATAATGGTCTCATCTTCCTCATTTTATGATAAGTCTCTAACCAATTCTTTCATTACTTTGTTGTTGAATTGTCTACTACATTTTTTCTTATATGTTATTTTTTTTTCTCTATATTTCCTTCCACTCTAATTTGGTTATCAATTTCCTACTAATATCCTTCTATTTCCTCTATTATGAATTCCTCCCAATTTTGACTTACTTTCAGAAGGTTGCTAAATTGATTTTCAAATTGAGATGATGGACCAACTTTGCTTAAGAGTGTCTCTACTTCAATGAGTATATTGTTAAGGCTTCCTTCTTGTTGCTTTGAAATAACTATTATAACTGGATCTATTGTTCTACATTATTTTTTATATTCTCTGTAGCTACAATTAGATGATTATATTTATCCTTGCCTATTGGAGGACCTGAGATAACCTTCTCTACTACTTCACAAATTAGTATTCTATCTACTATTTTGGAATCTTGATATGTATATGGAAGTTTTCTTTTTTATTGCCCTTCTTTTTAGTTTTATGTTATCCCGCACAATCACCTTTTGGTAGTTGCTTGGTAAATTAGATTCCTTTTTTTTCATGGATTCCTATTTTGGTAGTGAATCTGTACCTATTAACAACTTCATTTTACTAATATATGAGCTTGATACTACTATTTTTTATGGTGTGATCCCTATCCCTAGAAACATGTTTTTGATGTTTATATCTTCCACTTGTTTTAAATTTAGATTCTTCCCATCACCATTTCCTTTTAATGTTACTTACATGTTTAACCTCAAGTCTTTATCCATTATCTATTCCCTTTGAATAAGATGAGTATTATGGGCTTCTTTCTGTAAAATGAGTTGATCACATACATTTGTTTATCTCTATGCCTAAGTTTCCTATTAGTGTCTAAATGCTTAGTCATTTACTAGGCAAGGATGAACAATCACTACGACCAAGTCATCTAGTAAAGGCTGATCATATAAGGATTTTTTAAATTTTGCATTACATGCCAAGAAAGTTAGAGATTATCAAGCACCTCAGTTGAGACCGAGTGCATTTGTAAGTCAAGCTATTATAGTAGACATCGAGTAAACTTGAATATAGTTATTGCTAAGAAAATAGTAAGAAATATGTATGTAGAAGTCGAGTGCTAGTATGAATATTATCTATGACTGAGTGTTAGCACATTCAGATGCTAAGTAGACCAGTTTTTTCATATGAGTTTGTAATAAAAAAAAACTATGTAAATCATTTCAACTGACTTGTATATGATATTTAATGTTTGTAGAGACATTTAAGATGGAGATTATACATCATTCCAGAAGGTAATGATCTCTAGGGGAAAAAATCAACCAATAAAAAAATAAAAAATAAATGATAAAAGGAAATGAATTGTAAATCATTGATTGTGATCTAGTACTTTTGAATAACATCTATTTAAGGAGAGTTACAAATCAAAGATTGTAAGAAGAGGATGAAATATGCGTGAGGACAAAAGTGTGAATGTGCAAGTGGAGCGAACAAGGATAGAACAAAGAAAAGAAGGTTGTGTCTAAAAGGATATTAGGCAGAGCAATGGAGGTAGTGAAGGGAAAAACAAAGATATTAGAATAAGAGATAAAATCAAGACATTATACAGAGGATATCCATAATCATCTTATAGAGAAAATCAAGGATCAAGTACTAAATTAGTTTTAGCAAGATTGAATTAGGGAAAATCTCTTAACCAAGTGATCCTAATAGGTCTATGTAAATCTCCTAACAAAGTCCTTACTTAATTGTAAGTGTGAAATCCTTTAACAAGGTAAGAACTAATAGTCTTGAAGATTTTAACAAGGCAGACCCCTCATAGGGTAGGTCATATATTATGATCAAACATTGTAACCCCTAACAGGTTAACTTTATTGTTGCAATAGTAAAGATTTGTGGGTTTCATCCCCACTCCATTTTTACCTTCACGTTGAAGTGTTTCTGGGTTACCAAGTCATTTGTCTTATGTGTTGAATCTTTTCATGGCTATAATGTATTCATTTACAATTCAATATTACAATTTTATGTCACATCTAAGATATGAGATGAATTAGGTATGAATTCAGCAATTTGGTTTTGTAAGTAAAAGTTTAATATCCTTATTCACACCTCCCCCACCCTTTGAGTATCTTGTTTCCCATTAATCCTTCCAAAAATTGGTATCAAAGCATGGTTATCTTGGAAGAAGTCTAACAACTTGAGAGGATCAGATCTTGGAGATAGAGGAATACAAGATGGGAAAAATCATTTAGAACCAGATGATTGAAATCTAGATCATATTGCAACAACTTGAAGGAGCAAGAGAAGAGTTAAGGAAATCACTGAGGAAAAGGAGAGAGATAGAAATTCAACAAAATGGAACACTATACAAGGAAGTTGACATAGAAGGACTATTTGACAGTGGAAAGATTGGAAACAGTAATGAAGCAATAAAAAAACTATTGAAGAAGAACAATATACTAATCAAAGAGGCAAAAGAACTAAAGAGAGAACAAGAAACTCAATCAATAAGACTATGTGAAGTAACAGAGAAAAATAAGAAATTTGAAGAAGACAAAGTCATGGATGAAGAAGACAAAAGACAAATGACATCCAAACTTGACGAGAGATCATTGAAGTACAAAAGCTCAAAAATAATTAGTTGGATATGATGAATCAATTTATAATTACTACTCAGGAAGCAAATGGGAAGGACATGGAGATTACAAACCTAAGGTCACAAAATGAGTAACTCAAAAATGAGTTGAGAAATGAAAATGAACTTCTGGAAAGAATGATCAAACTAAGTGAGGCTATCAAATACTTTGAAGAATTGATGAGATCACCTAGATCAACAAAAGATACTTCTAGACTAGGATACAAAAAATGCTTTTCATCAACTAAAGAAGGAGAATCATCAATGAGTGGAGAACTAAGAAATGTAAAATCCAAAGGCAAACCTACAAGTCATCATTGTGGTAAACTTGGACACAGCTAACATATGCAAAAGTAAAAATGGTATGCAAACTTCTAAACCTAATTCTATTGGTAATTGTTTTAAATGCAAGAAGGCAGGACATCAAGCACATGAATGCAGATCAAAGAATTGTTTTTCACTCACCAGATCTAGATTTGAAGGACACTGTTATAATTGTTAGAAATATGGACATAAAGCCCATGAGTGCAAATTCAAGACAAAATCCAAGATACTTGAGAAACAAGCACATACAACAAGAAAAGGTAATTCCTACCATTGGGATTACAATACATGGTATTATTGTGGAGAGTATGGACACATTTTAGAGAATTGCATTAAGAGACATTTCAAAGAAAATTACAAGAAGTGGTTGAATGAAGAAATAATATGTTTTAGTTGTCTCAAAGTTGGACATATCAGTAGAAACTAAAAACCAGAGCACCAACACCAAACAATGGAAATGACAAAGTTAAAGAGAAAGTTTTGGTAAAGAAGACATGGAAAGAAATAGTGCAAGCTGGAAACAATGGATCAAGTAAAGTTAAGGTCAACCAATCTAATGGTATATATTCAGGAACTAACTAAATGAAGAAGATATGTAGGAACTATATATTCAATGATATATTTAACATCAGTTGCTAACATAAATGTGCTAAAAGTTCATATTCACATAAGAGAAGATGCATCTAGAACATATCCAGAGAAAGAAAAGTAAAAGAGAATCATTTGCTACATGAAATACCGAACATCAATATTACAATATGTATTGACTGAGCATTGCAGTATGGATTGAGTGATCAACTAAATTAATGTGTTGACCAAATGATTTGGTATTGGCCAAGTAAGGTAACCTAGACTGAGTGAGTATGAAGACCAAGCCAGCTATCATATGCCTACCAAGTATTAGAATATTTATTGCAAACTTAAAATATAATTTTGAAGGTATTTATAGAACTTGAGAATTCATTCTTATTTGCCAACTGATTTCAAAGCTAAAAAATGATTTAAAGGTGATTAAGGAAAATTTAATGATGAAATAAGAAAATCATAATGGAGCATTGGAAACTTTGATAACACCAGTAACTATTACTTTTGGTGCTGAGAAAATTATTTTTCTAAAGACATATCAAAAGAATCTATTTTCAAAACCCTAGATTGAAATCACATCTGCAACACTCAAATTGTTAGGAACGACCAATGTCCTCCAACAAATTTCAAGAATAATATAAATGTTGAAAATATTGAAGATGACATTGGTGCCTTGTTGTCATTTCCATCTAGAGTCTTAACCATTCAAGATGCAAGATCTTGCTATCCATGTAAAATAGGAGAGATTGAAGATTTTGAGTTAAGAGCACCTTGTAATGCCCCGCCAAGGGATCCAAAAGAACTAACCTAAAGTTTTACTAACTTTTCCAAATGTTTTCTTTTTTAAGAATAATATACACAACAATCATAAAGTAGTGGAAGCAGTAACATACAATCATACATAAGCAAACATAATAGATTACATTCCTTAAGGATCCCAAGACATTGAATCACATTTAAATATAAATAATATAAAGTCCAATAAATAATACATCCACATAAAATAATAACTACAAATCCAATCCATTTAAATAACATACATGTTTCGAATGCCACTTGGCAATAAAATTTAGAATGCACAATCATCCACTGTGCATGTCACAGGGTATGAAAGGTTGAAATAATATACATTTATAAAATAGTTGACATCAACCCTTTTGGATCCATGAAAAAAAGTACAATACAATAAGTGAAATCATCCATCATATAGATATAAACATCTACCATAATAGGCAAAGATAGAATGAAAGGAAATGCAAACAAAGAATTCCAACCACAACATCAATGGATGGATTTGAATGGTAAAAGTAAAAAGCACTACCACCCAACCTCGTGGTAACCCAAAAAGTTCCACTCCCACCATGCTGAGGACATAATCTCAAGTCCCAAATAGGATATCAATCCCAAAAATAAAAGTAATATCTAAGTCAAGGAAAACCCTAAAAGTAATCTAACTCAAAGGTTCCAAGATAAATTGACATCTAGACCCAGAGGCAAACAAAGACCCGTAGGGAATCTACTATGCAAGCAGGAAAATATCATCACATGAATCAATGCTAGAGTTACCCTGGTAGTCTAACTTGACTCCAACCCCCTAGTGACTCTATGTAGTACTAGTATCCTTTCGTACTGACAAGGCATACTAATGATGCATGGTCGCAACCAAGCATCCTCTCTACTCACATCCTAGTCTGTACTGGCACTCAAGGCATGGGAAAGGAAAGACAAAGACTCTTATTAGGTTTAATTTAATCTCATTTAGTGTAGTATTTTCACTTATTAAACAACCTACAATGGGTTACCCTGGTAGCCACTTTGGGCCTTGACCTCCATTGCAAGCCACTTCTCGAATATTACATATAGATAACCTACCCTAAGCTCATAAAAGTACAAATCAAAGAATCATAGTTTTCACCTCAGTCCTATACAAGTGACTAGAAAGCAACAAAAGATAAATCACAGTAACACCTTAGTTCTTTACAAGCAACTAGAAAGCATCCCAAAAATAATTGATCAAAGACTCAAAGGTCAAGACAAATATGTCATACCATTCCTCATGTTATCACACAAGAACACTGAAAGCAATAATAGACAATAGATCCAAACTCATCATAAACATACCAGACACATCACCATGGTTGAGTTTAAAAGATCAAGATCAAATCATCATAATATCACAAACACAGAACTCCCAAGCCTCTAGTAGATGTCCTAAGATTGGTCAACACTCTAGTGAACCCAAACCCAAAACATAAGACAACATACAGTTAATAGTGTAGTTTCATAGTTTGGTTTGTTTTTGAAAACACGTATTTTGAGCTAAGAGTAAGGTTTGAATTTTTGTTCAATGTAAGTTTTCAAATATATGAATTTTACAGTTTATCCTTACAACTTAACCCATTCTCAAATTTGAACAATTTGCACTATTTATTCTTAATTTATGAAGTTACAAATATCCCCATTAAATATCACAAGATGACTCAAAAATGATTATCTATTAAATTATTTAAATAATAAATATCGATCATGAAATAAAATACTCATGATTTTATTAATAATCAATTTATTAAATAATAATAATGTAAACATATTTTAACATTATTGATTGATACTTGTCAATAATAATATGAATTACTAAATTAATAATTTTTAATTAAAATTCTTTAATAATTAATATTTATTAATCATTACTTAATTTAATAATTATTAATAAAAACTATTAATAAAATTTATTAATAAATAATAATTAAATTTATTAATAAATAATAATTAAAATTATTAATAAATAACAATTAAAAAGTTAAATTAAATTAAATTGAATAACATTAAAAAAAAAAAAACTTTAAAAAAAATTGTATATACAAAGGTGCGGTTTAGGCCTGTCGATTGGCCTTTATAGGCTATTGTTGTGTGATCGTAGGCTAACTGTTATCGCACATAGCAGTATTAAATACTGCTACTACAGCCAACAATACAGTCTACATACGCAAGCAGTACTAAGGCCACAGGGGGGGGGATTGGTGGCCCCGCCTCCTCCAATATTATTATTATATATATATATATATTTATATAAAACGTTTCCATTTCTTTCAAAACCCTTCCCAATTTAAGTAACAACTTTTAAATCTACAGAACGAGGGTTTTACCCATTTTCAATCCTCACATATGTAGAAGAATTCACATGAGTAACAGTAATTCACAATGAGAGATTGAAAGATTTATCATAGATGAAATTTGAAACAAACAATTCAACAAGCACGATGGAGACATGAAATTCGAAAGAAACATAATTCATTGGGTGAATAAAACATGAGGCTTTACCTCGTTCTGATGCTAATTTGTAATCATCCAAAGATTGTGAGAGAAATCTCTTCTCTCAAAACCTTCTCTTTGAAAATTCCCTTCTCCAAAATTCTCAGTCCTCGCGAAAAGAACTCTCAATCTTTGATATGGAGTTCTTCTCTATAATCAAGGCACTAATTGTGCGATCATGCGAGGGAACTTATTGATCACAATATTTTAACTCCTTATTAACTTTTTTGAATATTCATGCACACTTTATGCAAATTAAAATATCTTTAATAAATTAATTTCTCTTTCACTTTTTATTTAATTTTTGAAGCATTATTTGATAAAATATTTATCAACTTAAGTAATAATAATATTTAGCATTTATTTAAAAATGATCTCCTGAATATATTATTAGTAAATTAAACTAATATTATTACGCTCTAAAATTATACCATAAATTTCTCTTTAAATTTAATTCTTTTTATTTAATTAATTTCTCAATTAATTAAATATAATTAAATATAAGGGTAAAGATGTTTTTTTCTCCTTGGGATGGCTATATTATTTAGTGGTGGAAGGGTTTGCTTTTTCCTCATCTTCTTGCTCCATTGTGTCCATCCAAGATTCCTCTTATCCGAGCACAAACCAAGTGGATTCCTCCAAGTGAGGGTTATTTCAAACTCAATTTTGGTGGGGCCTCTAGAGGAAATCTAGGCAACTTTGGCTATGACATAGTCATTAGAGATTTTAAAGGTCATGTGATTGCAACAAAATCATCTTCTCTCCCTTAGTGTACTAATAACAAAGCTAAGGCCTTGGCCTTGCCTTTTGGTTTGGAACTTATCTAAGCTACATGTTGAAGGGAATTTATCAATTATTATTAATGTGTGTATTAAACGTCATGTATATAATTGGTCCATATAGTATATATTACATCAAGTATGGTCTCTTCTGAATTCAATCTCTGAATGTTACATCATGCATACTTATAGAGAAGGCAATCTTTTAGCTGATTGTCTGGCTAATTTGGATACTGACGGGGTTTATATTAACTCTTTAATTTCCCCACTTAACCTCCTTGATCTCCCCAACTTGGTTAACATTATGACAAAAAAATATGTTTAGAATAAGGCTAAGTCCTCCTCATTTTTTATTTAATAGTAAACCATGACTTCTCTATGATTTTGCATGTTTTTTCTTTTATGGATCTCACTTGTTCTTTTGAGATATTATATGTAGGTCAGGGTCTTGGACTACACTTGCATCAGATGGCTTTGTAATATCATGAGCCTTAATTGAAGTTTTGGATGTAGATTAATGATGGTAATCTTTATGACATTTTTCGTTGGGCTCTGGGTCTTGTCTCTAGCACCAATCAATGAATTGTATTCATATGAGTTTTGGGCTCTTTGTAATTTTTATATTCTCGATATGAGAATCTCTAGGACAAGATTCATTAGTGTTGATAGATACTCTCTCTTGATGCAATATTTCTTCTTTTGCATTCCTTTTTTGTATGAGGCAATGATCAAAGTTTTTCTTTTCTGGTTCTTTTCTCTGGGAGCTTTTTTGAACCAATTATTATTAATATAAATATAATGTTTCACCAATATATATATATATATATATATATATATATATATTTATCAACTTAAGTAATAATAATATTTAGCATTTATTTAAAAATCATCTCCTAAACATATTATTATTAAATTAAATAAATATTATTACGCTCTAAAATTATACCATAAATTTCTCTTTAAATTTAATTTTTTTATTTAATTAATTTCTCAATTAATTAAATATAATTAAATATTGCAATTATTATAATAATTTTCTATTAAATTAAATCATTAATTAATCTTTTAATTTGATTTAATTAATAGAAAATTTATCAAAGACCTACAAGATAGAAATATGAAAACCCATCATAAAATACCACATACAAGATCAAACTCAAGGGTTATAATCATGAACTTATGTCATATGACGAATTCAGAAGGGTGATCATTTCAGATACTTGTCCTAATTTTCTAGGATAAATGGTTTAAAGGTTAGGATTTGGACTCAAGAATTTATCTCCCCTCTCTTACCATTGAGATATTGTGATAGGGTATGCTCATCCTAGCAATTCAGGGAAGTTGAAACCTGGTACTACAATCTGCATAAAATCCATGCATGTACAAACACATATATTTTAAACTAAATATGTAATGGTAGGAAGCGGTGCATCGTGTAGATCCTAACTAGTAGGTGACTACGACTCCCTTCCTTAACCACATCAAAAACCTCATACATAAATAAAACATACATGCACACCATACACATGTAGTATGGGATAAGTATCCATAAGAAAACACATATAATAATCCATCTAACTAGCATCATCAAATAACTAAAATCACTGTAATAATCATCACCAAGGTATAATCTTGCATACATGAAGTAACTAGTACCAAGTAGTCTCATCATATAACCAACTAAGTATGGAAACAATATCTAATAATTTGAAAGATAATGCTACTAATCATCAAGCATAAACTAGCCTAAAAGAGTTGGGCAATAATAACAAAATGTAAACTAGGGGTAGACACTACACAACTTATGAGAAGCTATGCAACAATGGAGTATTGAAAGATGAAAACAAAATTATTGTTGAGAAAGGGCTTGCCTGTGCCCTATATTTTCCACAAGTTTTCAAAGTTGAATGGATAAAATTCATGCTTAGTCACATCCATGACTTGAAGGTATGGTTAGAAGGTGGACCAATCAAAATCAATAAGGCCATAATACGTAGAGTTACTGGATATTGTACTTTAGATCAACTAAAGAGAATAAGGAGCACAATAAGGAATGAGATTGAAAAGTTAATTAAAGCAAAGTGGAATAGTAGAGGGATGTCGATTGATGGGATTAAAGATCCTATAATTTAATCCACAATTTGTGTGATACCACACAAATTTTACCAATTTATTAGATTGAACAATGTGTCATACGTTGCACTAGATTTGGGATACAAAATTGTCAAAAAGGATCATGCTTATGACCTTTTCAAATTGTAACTACAACAATTGACAGAGAACTTAGAAGTAGCAAGGAAAGAAAATAACACATCACGTAGTTCATATCTTTGCTAGTGTGCATATTTTTCTATATACCAAATTCATTTCCTACAATCAGGATGGTAGCATGGGACAGAAGATGACCTACTCTAGAGCTCTTAAATCTTAATTAATAGGTTGGGAGAAAATTTTGAAGCCATCATAGATAATAATTTTGAAGAATTCAAAATCAAAATGAGAAACTGAATGAGGATTCCCAAATCACTTGTGGATAAATATTATGATGATATATATTTTTTAGTAGATACAAATTTTGTACATGCTCAGGCAATATTCCTAAGGATTGCATGGTTAAGGCCTATGCCTTATGAAATCAATGTTGATAAAGTTATAGCAGCAGTGACTGCTCTTTTGATTGAAGATATAAATGCAAATGATGATCAATTCAACACATATGAGACAGTAATGGTTGAACTAACTACATACGATAACACATCAAAAATAGAAAATAAAACAAAAGAAAGAGGAAGAGTCTTGAGGATAAGTATGGTGAAGAAGGGGAAGGATCAGACCAACCTGCTAAGGCTGATGAAGGAAAAGGGAAAGAACTGGTTTTTGTTGAGTCCAAGGCAACCAAGCAGAGGAAAGTAGTAATTATTGAATGAAAGGTGAAAGACAATCTTAGTAAAGGTGTGCATAAGGTTATCAAACCTCATAAGCTAAAAGGAAAAATCATAACAAGATCAAAGACAACTCAACCCCTAGTTGTGAAAACAAAAGGAAGTTGACCTAAAAGAAAATTGATCATCTCACCAAAGAAGAATATAAAAGAGAGGCTAAGGAGAAAACTAATCATGCAATAAGAGGAGGAAGAAGATGATGAAGAAATCAAGTTTGATGAACTAACAAAACTTCCAATTGTGAAAAGACCCCCTCCAATGACAGTTGATCAGGTATGTGAAACTATTAGAGAATTGTAAAATGTTGTAGGATTCAAGGATATTACTTATGATTCTTTGAATAATGATGACCAAGTTAAGCTTGAAGAAGTTATGATTGACATGATGATAAAATTTAGATGCACACCCTTGGAATTGGAGATAGATTCCCAACAAGATTTTGTAAATGAATTGATGCCAAATGGAAGTGGGCATTATCAACAGAAAAGCAAATAAGAGAAACTGCATTGGCACAGGCTATGCCAAATTTAGGGAATACAAATATGTCTATAGCCCTGAAAGATTTTGTAAAGAAATTCATGCCAAGGTATAGGGCATATAAAATTTTGAAAAATAAAGTTCATGAAGTTGAAATGCAATAGAATTTGAGGATGCATACAAGGAAGAAGTTACTAACATAACAAAAGAAATTCGACAACTAGTAGGTTAGTGTAAAAAACTAGAGATTGTTACCATTAAAGATGTATTTGACACACCTCCACCAAATAAAAATGTACTAATTGAGGAAGAATAAATAGTTTAATGTCAGACACAATTCTACCTTGTACAAATCAAGTTTTGTTACAAGTTGTAGATTATCCAAAGATTGAAAATGCAAAGACTGATAATGTTGAGATTACATCAATTACAAAGGATACTAGTGTCAAGAAATAGGGAAAGGCTATAATTTTGTTTTCACAATTTAATTGTATGCCTATTCTTTAGATAGAGGTGAAAAGAGAAGAGGTTAAGGGCATAGAGTCAATAGAAGAGGAGAAGACACCAAAAGAGCAAGCAACTTCACAAGCTCTTGTACAACTGTCAAGTGCAAAGCCTTCAAAACCAGTGACTGAAACACTCGAATGATAGGTGACACCTACTCAAGGAAGGTAGCACCAGATATCTAGATTTATTGAGAAGGGTAAACAATTACAAATATCACTACCTAGTGATACAACCCCATGATCTCATATTTTGACTCAATTAGAAGAGATGATAGATGAGTCAGTAAGTCTAGATGAGGTAATTACTTTACCCATGTATGACTTGAAAAAATTGACACTGGAGAAAATGAAGGAAGTACAAACTTTGTTAAGCTACAAGAAAAAGCAAGAACAACTATGAAGAGAGCACAAAAAGAAATAGGCACTACACATTGTTAAGGACATTTTTGTAGATGCATTTGGCATAACTAACTTAAATAATCAACATAAAATTTTGGATCATTTAGTGTATATAGTTGACAAATTTCAATCAAAAGACATAGAGACTAATGATAAGTTGATGTAGTGGTCTGAGAGAAGATTTGAACATAAAGAATTGGACAAAATCTCTCGTGAACTTGTACATAGACAAGCAGAGCTGTCCAATTTAGTCACACAATTAGAGGCAATTTTGATGACTATTCATTCATTATACATGAAATTGTGTGATATTGAGTCTTATACACTAGAAAATCAATGTTATATTGACATATTGCAAGCTGATATGAGAGCAAGTGTTATTTCATCAGGCAAGAATGCAAGTTCAACCCCACTCTCATACAATAAGTTGACATTTGGTTAATAGAGGTTAGCCAAGCTCATGGCTAGAGATAGTGAAATAAGGAATAAGTTGATATTATTCAATTCCAGCTATTACCTCATTTGGAGATAATTCAGAAAGAAGTGTTTATAGCTCATAATATTTTGAAGAAAGACACACATTTTCCATGTATTGAAGCTCTCATTGATCTAGTTGTTTAACTATAAATTCAATTCAAGTTCTGGAGAAGGTAAAAGACCAATGGAATAAAGCCTATGTAGACATTTTGGCAAGCCACAAATGATTTTTTGAGAAGCAAAAGCTAACCCCAATAGCTCCAAGCCATCAGTGACAAAAACAAGGGGAAATAATGGAAAATAAACAAATAACCACAAGGGGGAAATGAAAGAAACAAACTCAAAGGGGAATTCATAGAAATCAGAATCAAAGACATTAGATGGAGCAGCATCATAATTTTTCATATTTTAGATCAAATTATAGCCTTAGGGGGAGTATTTTTGAATGAAATGACTATTCATGACAAAGTGTTTTTGCCACTAATGTCAAAGGGGGAGATTATCGATATCTACACCTAAGTTGCCTATTAGTGTCCAAATACTTAGTCATTTACTAGGGAAGGATGAATGGTTGTCACTGTGATCAAGGAATCTAGTAAAGGCTAAGTGTATAAGGATTTGTTCATTTTGCATAACATGTTGAGCAAGTCAAAGATTGTTGAGTACCCCAGTTAAGATTGAGCACATTTGCAAGCCGATCTATTATAGTAGAGACTTAGTAAACTTGAAGATAGTTATTGCTGAACAAATAGTAAGAAACATGTATATAAAAGTCGAGTTCTAGTATGAATGTTATTTATGATCGAGTATCAACACATTCAGATGCCGAGCAGACCAATTTTGTCATATGATTTTACAATTGCACAAACAACTAAGTAAATCATTTTGGTCCACTTCTATATGATATTTAATGTTTTTAGAGATAGTTAAGATGGAGATTACGCACCATTATAGAAGGTAATGATCTCTAAGAAAGAAAATCAACCAATCATAAAGAAAAAACAAAAAGAAGATGAATTGTAAACCGTTGATTGTGATCTATAACTTTCAAAGAACATTTATTTAAGGAGAGTTCTAAACCTAAGATTGTAAGAAGAAGATGAAATGCATGTGAGAATGAAATCATGAATGCACAAGTGAAGAGCAAACAAGGATAGAATAGAGCAAGGAAGGTTGAGTCTGAAAGGAGATCAGACACAACAATTGAAGTCGTGAAGGAAAAAACAAAGATATCAGATTAAGAGATTAGATCAAGATATTGTACAAAGGAGATCTAAAATTAGCTTATAGATAAAATCGAGGATCAAGCACTAAATCAATTTTAGCAAGATTGAATCAGGGCAAATCTCTTAACCGAGTGATCTTAGCAGGTCTATGTAAATCTCCTAATAGAGTTCTTACTTAATTGCAAGTGTGAAATCCTTTAATAGGATAAGACCTAGTAGTCTTGAAGCTTTTAATAGGGCAGACTCCTTATAGGGTAGATCATATATTATGATCAAACATTGTAACCCTAACAAGTTAACTTTATTATTACAACAATGAAGATTTATGGGTTTCATACCCACCCTAGTTTTACGTTCACATTGAAGTGTTTCTAGGTTACCAAATCATTTGTGCTATTTGTTGAATCTTTTCATGGATGCAATGTACTCATTTACAATTTAGCAATATAGTTTTGTGGTACATCTAAGATATGAGATGAATTAGGTGTGAATTCATTAATTTGGTTTTGTAAATAAAAATTGTTCACCCCCCAAGGAGATCGGACACAACTATTGAAGCTGTGAAGGACAAAACAAAGATATCAGATTAAGAGATTATATCAAGATATTGTACAAAGGAGATCTAAAATTAGCTTATAGATAAAATCGAGGATCAAGTACTAAATTAGTTTTAGCAAGATTGAATCAGGGAAAATCTCTTAACCGAGTGATCTTAGCAGGTCTATGTAAATCTCCTAACAGAGTTCTTACTTAATTGCAAGTGTGAAATCCTTTAATAGGATAAGACCTAGCAGTCTTGAAGCTTTTAATAGGGTAGAATCCTTATAGGGTAGATCACATATTATGATCAAACATTGTAACTCTATGATGGAGACACGACCCAAGAACAAAATGGAACCAACAGAAAGGGAAAATTATATTAACTAAGAAAATAAGCTAGTACAAATAGCGCAGAGAAAATAAACTTCAAAACATGCCCTAAGGGCTTACAATAGCATAAATCTGGAGATAATTTCTCCTTTTAGTACCTCCTCTCAAACTCCACTCCGAACTGCCTTTTACAATGCCAGAAATCTCCATAAATAGACCTCGGAGGGTTAAGGACTAGGAGTACACTCTAGAAAGTGCTAGTAGGCATCCACCGACCAAATAGAAGGTTTCAAAAGTTGCGTTAGAAGTCGGTGCAAATCTAGAAGAATCCAGAAATGGTAATCGAACTTCTGGGAGGCATAACTTTTGAACCGTAGCTCCGATTAACGAACCATTTACATTTTCAGAAAGCTCTCGAAGTGCTCTATAGCCCTATGGACAAGCTTCGCTCGTCCCCCATTTTTTGGCCCTTTTTGAGGTCATTTAATGCCCCTAACCTGACTTCGAAGCATTCTTAGGGGGTCTCCAAAACCCGAAAAATTGCAATAACTTTCAAACTGTGGGCCTTTTGACCTGATTCTTTTTTTGGAATGCTCTAAATCAAAATTATATTCATCTGGCCAATTCACACCTTCTAGGTCACCAAAATGATGGCCAAATTGCATGCTCCTATTTTTTTGGGATTTTCAAACACACTGATAGTGGAACTGTGAGAGTTGGAACCTTTATTTGACCCAAATGGGTATCCAAAAATGAAAAGACATGAAACAAAAACTAAGTCTAAGTACAATTTTTTTTTTTGGGTGACACAGGATTGCCCTTATACCTCTGGATGCTCCTGCATCAGACACCCAGGGTAGATTGAAAAGTGACTCTGTCACTTTATGGATGGTAGAGGAAATCCTAAATGGGAAACCTTAGCTGCTGAAATCCAAGTTGAGTCCTCGATCGGTCGTCCTTTACATTTGACCAAATACTCTTCATACTGCTTGTTTCTGGTACTCCTACCCACATGATGATCTAGAATGTCTTCTATCTCCTCCTTCTTAGAATCAGGAATTGGACATGGCTCTAACACCAGCTCATCATTTGCACCGTCATCATGATACTCTGTTAAATTTGCAATGTTGAAAATGGGAGAAATGTGAATACCATCTGGCAGCTCCACTTCATATGCATTTCTTGAGTCATCTTTCTTCAAAATTTTGCAAGGGCCAAATTTCTTCATTTTCAGTTTATTGTAAGTACCGGCTGGAAATCTTTCTTTTCGTAAGTGCACCATGACTAGACCCCCTACTTGGAATTCCTTATGTCTTCTCCTTTGATCAGCCCTAGCTTTATATTCTTGATTCATCTTGGTAATGTGTGCTTGAACCTCCTCATGTAGACACTTGATATGTTCAGCAAATTCTTCTGCTTTAGCACTTGTCCTCTCCCCTTGTTCTATCTTCCTCAGCTCTGGTGTAGTCCTTGGGCTACTCCCATATACAATTTGGAATGGTGATTTTCTAGTACTCCTATTTACAGAGTTGTTATAAGCAAACTCTGCCTGTGGTAGAATCAAATCCCATCCCTTGGGCTTATCCCCAACTAAACATCTCAAAAAATTGCCCAAACTTCTATTTACCACTTCTGTTTGACCATCAGTCTGTGGGTGATGCGTGGAACTGAATTTTAGGTCTGTTCTCAACTTCTTCCACAATGTCCTCCAGAAATACCCCACAAATTTAGTATCTCTGTCAGAAACTATACTCCTTGGAAGACCATGTAGTCTTACCACCTCTTTGAAAAACAAGTCTGCAATATGGACAACATCATGAGTTTTGTGGCATGGAACGAAATGTGTCATTTTGGAGAACCTATCAACCACCACGAATACTGAGTCATTACCCCTTTGGGTCCTTGGCAATCCAAGAACAAAATCCATACTTATGTCCTCCCATGGCCTTAATGGAACAGGCAACGGCTGATATAGACCAGTATTGTGACTAAACCCCTTGGCAACTTCACAAACCTGACAACTTTGTACGAACTTCTTCACATCCTATGAAATTTGAGGCCAAAAATAATGTTCTCTAAGAATGGAAATCGTCTTATCTCGACCAAAATGTCCTGCCATTCCTCCACTGTGTTTCTCCTTAATCAGATTTTCCCTCATGGAACTCCTTGGAATGCACAATTGACTACCTTTGAACAACATGCCATCCTGAATCAAATAGTCTAACCACTTGGTTCTATCTACAACAACAGGTTCTTTACAAGCTTTCCATGCTTCAGCAAAATCAGGATCCTCGGGGTACAAATTCTTGAGTTCATCAAACCCAACTACTTCAACCTACATTATGTAAGTAGTGATTGTCTCCTACTTAGTGCATCTGCAACCCTGTTAGATTTTCCACTTCTATGCTTCAACACAATTGTATAACTCTACAAGAATTCTACTCACTTCATATGCCTCTGATTCAATTTACCTTGGTTATTTAGGTACTATAATGCTTGATGATCAGTATACAAAACAAATTCCTTTGGCAATAAATAATGCCTCCATTTCTTTAAGGCCTGAACTATTGCATAGAATTCTTGATCATAAACAGAATACTTCTTCTTTGCATCATTCAATTTTTCACTAAAATATGCAATAGGCTTACCTTCTTGGCTTAATACAGCCCCAATAGCGCTACTGCTAGCATCACAATCCACCTGGAACACTTTTCTAAAATTTGGAAGTGCCAAGACAGGCTGTTCAGTCACCTTCTTCTTCAGCAATTCAAAACTTCTTGCAGCTGCTGCAGTCCATTTGAACTCTTTTCTATCCCCTCTTATTGTATCAGTTAGGGGTGCACATATGCCACTAGAATTCTTAATAAACTTCCTGTAAAAACTAACCAGACCATGAAATGATCTTACCTCAGTAGCAGTCCTTGGAGTAGGCCATTCCAAGATGGCTTTTACCTTCTTTGGATACATTTTGAGACCTTCAGGTGATATAACAAATCCCAAATAGACTAACTCCCTTTTTGCAAAGACACACTTCTTTAGATTAATTAACAGTTTCTCTTCCCTTAGCCTTTCAAGGACACTACGAATATGCAGTAAATGTTCTTCCAAAGTCTTGCTGAAAATTAAAATATCATCCAAATAGACAATAACAAATTTTCCCAAGAACTTCTTAAGTACCTCATTCATGAGCCGCATGAAGGTGCTTGGGGCGTTCGTCAATCCAAAGGGCATGACTAACCACTCATAAAGACCCTCCTTGGTCTTGAAGGCTATTTTCCACTCATCTCCTTCTCAAATTCGTATCTGATGATAGCCACTCTTCAGATCTATCTTTGTGAAGTACTGAGCTCCACTCAAGCAGTCCATAAGATCATCCATCCTTGGTAAAGGAAACTGGTACTTGATGGTTATCCTATTTATAGCTCGAGAATCTATACACATCCTCCACTCTTCATCCTTCTTTGGTGCAAGTACTATAGGTACTGCACATGGACTCAGGCTCTCTCGAATCAAGCCCTTCCTCAATAGCTCCTGAACCTGTCTATTTAGCTCCTCTGTTTCAGTAGGAGTCATCCTGTGAGCAACCTTGTTAGGCAAACTAGCTCCTGGAATCAGATCTATCTGATGACTGATTTGCCTTACTGGTGGCAATCCATCTGGAACATTATCAGAGATAATATCTCCAAATTCTCCTAGTAAATTTCAAAACTTCAAATGGTATTTCACTACTACCTTCTTTATCTTTCCTAGGAATCAAAGCATAGCACATATGCTGATGTTTCATGCCATCTAAAAACTTTCTTATTTCAACAATACAAATCCTAGCACTGCTACATACATTTTCACCTTCCTTTTTCATGGGCTTCAATTTGTGGTGAACTCCATCCTTTGTCAAAGAGTATGTGTTTGCATGTCCATCGTGTATTTCCTGTCTATCAAACTGCCATGGTCTACCCAACAATAGATGGCAAACATCCATCGAAATAACATCACAGAGAACTTCATCATGGTAACTCCCAATTTTAAATTTTACTAAACATTGTTCACTTACCAGGACCTTATGATCATCTTTTACCCAAGAAATCCGATAGGGCTGGAGATGTTTCTCCCTCTTGAGCTTCAGCTTAGAGACCATCTCTTCTGATACCAGGTTATCAGTGCTACCACCATCAATGATCACGTCACAACATTTATCCTCACACTTGCATCTGGTACGAAACAAACTCCTTCATTGTCCTGGTTCATTCTCACCACTTAGTAGGACTCTTTCATTTACCAAGGTCTCTCCCCTTTCTGCATCCTCTGAATGTGATGATTGTGCATCCTCATCCACATGAGCAACCCTAGCTTGGACCTCAGCTCTCCTATCTGTCCTTCCTTGTCGTTGAGGGCATTCAAGGGCACAATGACCTTCTTCATTGCAATGGAAACAGGTTCCACGGAAGCCTCCTCTTCCTTGTCCACGTCCTCTACCTCTTCCTCTTTGATTTCCAAAGTCTTGATCATGGGAGCGATTGAGACCCTCATTCCTCTGGTTTCTGCTAGTACCCACATCTTCATTTTTCTTTTGGGTTTCATTGCGGCCTCCAGATGATCTACCGCTTCCCCTTCCTCCTTGACCATGCCCTCTTTGTCTTCCTTCAAACCTTTTATTCAGCTTCTCTTCAACTCATAGGGAAAACTGGTATGCCTCTTCAACGCTGGTCATTCTTACCAGACTTAATTCCTCTTGGATGCTAGGTTGCAACCCACTGATATAATGAGCAACCTTCTCCTTATTTGCTTCTGCATGCTCCGCTCTAATCAAGAGTTAGTAAAACTCCTCTGTATATTCTTGGACTGATCTTCCTGCTTGCTTTAACCCATGCATCTTCTTAAACAGATCAAGGTCGTAGTCCACAGGAATGAACTGCTTCTTCAATTTGTCCACCATGTGATCCCATCTTGTGATCTTCTCCTTTCCTCTTCTGTTTCTTTCCAATTGAACCTCTTGCCACCAGATTTTGGCATGGCCTTTCAGTTTGGCCTTTGCAAACTTAACCCTATCTGGGTCCCTGATATCCTCATACTCAAAGTATTCTTCCAGTTCATTGATCAAATCAATCAACTCATCTGGTTTCAGATTTCCTGAAAATACACCCACTTCAATTGTAGGTCTTTTCCCAAACTTAGTAATGGCCCTAAAAAGCCTTTCCTCTACAGGATTCAGAACTTCCCCGTCAAATTCCTCTTCTGGTCCCATTGCTTCTTCTTCATTGTCATCCTCACTATTGTCACTTGCGACAACATTTTCTCCTCTACGAAGCTCCTCTTGCAATGCCTGCACCTGCCTTTGGAGGGCTCTAACCTCCTCAAGATTAATAGCTCTAGCCCTTCCACTATGCTCTCTTCGTGGAGGCATCTTCTAACTCGAACCCATAACCACATAGTCCTGGTGCAAACTGCCTGACAGTTGGCATTCTATCTACACACTCAAGAAAACCCTCTCTGATACCACTTGATGGAGACACGACCCAAGAACAGAATGGAACCAACAGAAAGGGAAAATTAGCATTCTATCTACACACTCAGGAAAACCCGCTTTGATACCACTTGATGGAGACACGACCCAAGAACAGAATGGAACCAACAGAAAGGGAAAATTATATTAATTGAGAAAATAAGCTAGTAAAAATAGTGCAGAGAAAATAAACTTCAAAACATGCCCTAAGGGCTTACAATAGCATAAATCTGGAGATAATTTCTCCTTTTAGTACCTCCTCTCAAACTCCACTCTGAACTGCCTTTTACAATGCCAGAAATCTCCTTAAATAGACCTCGGAGGGTTAAGGACTAGGAGTACACTCTAGAAAGTGCTAGTAGGCATCCATCGACCAAATAGAAGGTTTCAGAAGCTACGTTAGAAGTCGGTGCAAATCTAGAAGAATCCAGAAACGGTAATCAAACTTTCGGGAGGCATAACTTTTGAACCGTAGCTCCAATTGATGAACTGTTTACATTTTTAGAAAGCTCTCGAAGCACTCTATAGCCCTATGGACAAGCTTTGCTTGTCCCCCATTTTTTGGCCCTTTTCAAGGTCATTTAATGCCCCTAACCTAACTTCGAAACATTCTTAGGGGGTCTCCAAAACTTGAAAAACTGCAATAACTTTCAAACCGTGGGCCTTTTGACCTGATTCTTTTTTTGGAATGCTCTAAATCACAATTATATTCATCTAGCCAATTCACACCTTCTAGGTCACCAAAATGATGGCCAAATTGCATGCTTCTATTTTTTCAGGATTTTCAAACACATTGATAGTGGAACTGTGAGAGTTGGAACCTTTATTTGACCCAAATGGGTATCCAAAAATGAAAAGACATGAAACAGAAACTAAGTCTAAGTACAATTTTTTTTTTTTGGGTGACACAGGATTGCCCTTATACCTCTGGATGCTCCTGCATCACCCTAACAAGTTAACTTTATTATTACAACAATGAAGATTTATGGGTTTCATACCCACCCTAGTTTTACGTTCACATTGAAGTGTTTCTAGGTTACCAAATCATTTGTGCTATGTGTTGAATCTTTTCATGGATGCAATGTACTCATTTACAATTTAGCAATATAGTTTTGTGGTACATCTAAGATATGAGATGAATTAGGTGTGAATTTAGTAATTTGGTTTTGTAAATAAAAATTGTTCACACCCCCCCCCCCAAAAAAAAAAAACTCTCAGTATCTTGTTTCCCATTAATCCTTCAAACAATATCATTGTAAACCAACATAATATCCCTCATTAGCATACTATGTTGTCTTATTTTTTATTTAATATCCCCAATATAAAGGTTCTATAGTTTACGTATTCCACATTTCTCCATCATTTTAATCTTCTCTTCCATTATTGGGGTGTCCGAAAAGTCTCTTACATAATTTGACTTGCCTCTTTCTTTCTTAGTTGAATCATCTACTTTGGCACTAGATGTCCCTGAATTTTCACTCTTTTCTACCATTTTATCTTATTCCTGAACCCTTAGATTTTGGCTCAATGGTTGGGAGTGTGTTTCTGAGTTTAAATTTGGTTCTTCCTCTACTATTTCTCTTTCCCCAATTTCCTATTTTGGACTTTGGATTATATTAAATAGGCTTTTTCTTATTCCCTCTTCTCTAAGTTTTGACACCCCTCTTCCCTTGTATTAGTTTGTATACTATCCATTTCTACTTTCTTTTCACCACAAGATAGAAATCCAATCAAATGCGTAGTATTGTGAGCCACCTTATAAAAATCATAGTCACTGTGTCTATAATCATGGTAAAAATTTGACAATTTCCTAAATGTGTCTTTAATAATATCTAGGTTGTAGTTTATAGATTGACCTATTTGTTATAACCTTAATAGGTTTTAGAATATGTATGTAGACTTCATACTAACTAAGATTCTAATATCACTTAAATTTTTGGAGCTAGGATCAAAACCTAAAAACTCTCCTAGAAAATTACTTAATATTTTGAAGATCTAAGTGTTATTTAATTCTACTGGAAGGTTTTTGAATTCAATCAAGTTGGTTTTATTCATTTTTTTGATGCGTGTTTCATTAAAATTTGGAACCCATTCACAAAAAAATTCACTGAAACATTTTAAAAAACATTATGGTCTAACTAATAGGCCATCTCTAATTTTCTTATTGTTACACTATAAATAAACTAGAGAGAGAGAGAGAGAGAGAGAGAGAGAGAGAGAGAGAGAGAGAGAGAGAGAGAGAGAGAGAGAGAGAGAGAGAGAGAGAGAGAGAGTACTTACATGTTCTAGAAAACATGTTCTAAATCATTCTTCCACAATGATTTTTCCTAGCTTTTAATTTTTTCATACATCATACAATCCTAGGCCTTGCATTGCAACCAATGAGCCTCTAAGCTGAAATTAATTATGAATAGTATATTATCTCTAGTGTTTTGATTATTTCCTTGGTGGCCGAAATCTTCCTTTTCTTTAAACTTCGTGTTGCATTTTGGATCTATGGGATCCTTTTTAGGTTTACTATTTTGTTTATGTTCTTATTTCTTAAGACCAGGGGGTCTCCTACTTTCTGGAGCCCTTGCTAGCCTTTTGTAATGCCTCGCTAGGTGACCCAAAAGAAATTAACCTAAAGTCTCACTAAGTTTGACAAACATTTAAAAAAATAATAATAATTAAACAATAACAAATAAAATATAGTGGAAGCATTAACTCATATACATACAACTACCAAAATAGATTAAATCTCTTAAGGGTCCCATGACATTGAATCACATTTAAGTTTAATTAATACTAAATCCAATACATAAAAAATCTACCATCAAAGAATAACTACAAGTACAAATCCATTTAAATAATATACAATTACATAAGATGCCACTTGGTAATAATCATAAATGTTTAATCATCCACTGTACATGTCATAGGGTATGATAAGTTCAAAGAATATACATCATCAATAATATACAACATCTAATAAGATCTTTGATAATCAAGTAGAATACAACATATAATAACCATCTAACAAGAATACAATATAAAAAATAAAGGTATAACTGCATAAGCACCTCTAACAATAATATCTAATGGTCGAATCTTAATGGTATAAGAAAAATGCACTACCACCTGACCTGGTGGAACCTAAATGGCCCACTCCTACGACACTGAGGAGATAAACTCAAGTCCTATACAAATATCAAAACACAAGTCAAAACCAACATATAGGTCAAGGAAATACTTGAAAGCAAACTATCTCAAAGGGTACCAAGACACAAGTATCATCTAATCCTAGAAGTAACAAGACACGTAGGAAATCTACTATGTAAGTGGGCAAGTGTCATCGCATGAACCAACTCTAAGGTTACCCTAACAACCTCTTTAGACTCCAAAGACTAAATTGAAAACAACAAAAAACTACCTAGGAAAGTAGACAACTAAACTAAAGAAAACTAAATGAAAGGAAAACCTACCTATCTAACTACTATGTAGGGGTTACCTGCTTTCAATTTTGCATTTGATACAACTTCAAATCTTGTCCATTATAAGAACATGGGAGGGTTTCTCAAGTGCGATATACCAACTTGAAAGAATTATTTTGATTCACTCGTATGATCTAAAATGGCCCTTTCCACAAAGATTGAAACTTAGAATGCATACCTCTCAACTCATGTCTCTTATCCCATAGCAATACCAAATCACCTTCCATGAATTTTTTAGGCCTTGCTCTTCTATCAAACAACTTCTTTACCCTTCCTTGATGTCCAATAATTTTATCACCCATCTATTCCCTTTCTTCATGCAGTTTGGTAAGATATAAGATCATCTTTTCTAACCCATATTTGAAAACATCCTCTTCAATCACAATCTTTAATTTACAAGCAACAAGCTCTAGAGGCAATGAAAAATTAGCTTCTAATCCATAGACTAATCCAAAAGGTGAAATACCAATAGCCCTTTTAGGTGTGGTTTTGTCAGCCCATAAAGCATCATGAATCTTTTTATGCAAACTCTTTTGATTATCTAAGACCAATTTCTTCAAAATATTAATTATATTCTTATTTCTAGATTTAGCCTGCCCATTTTCTTAAGGAAAATAATCAAAGGAATGCCCAACTTGAATACCATTATCATAACAAAATTCAATAATTTCTGAAGAATAAAAATAAGATGCATTATCCATTATCACTTTCACCTGAACTCCAAACTTGACCAATATATGTTCTTTGAGAAATTCACACACTACCTTTGATGAAGTCTTCTTCATTGGCTTTGCTTCAACCCATTTATTGAAATAGTTTGTGGTAGTCAGTATATATGAATGTCCTTGACTGAAAGGAGGATTAATTGGACCTATAAAATGTAGTGCCTGCCCCTAGTTCGCATTTTTGTTATTATTGCCAAACTCTTTTAGGCTAGTTTTATGCTTATGATTAGTGGCATTATTTTAAGATTATCATCTATTGTTTTACATTCAGTTTATTATATGATGAGATTACTTGGTACTCTATATTTCATGTATGCATGATGATTATTACCGTGCTTTTAGTTATTGATGATGATTAGTTAGATGGTTTATTATCATATGTGTTTTCTTATGGATACTTACCCCATACTACATGTGTATGGTGTGCGTGTTTGTTTTCTTTATGTATGGCATTTCTGATGTGGTTAAGGAAGGGAGTCGTAGTTACCTGCTAGTCAGGATCTACATGATGCACCCTTTCTTGTCATTTCATGTTTAGCTTAGAATATTGTGTTTGTACATGCGTGGATTTTATGTAGGTTGTAGGTACCAGGTATCGACTTCTCTAAATTGCCAAGATGAGCGTACCCTATCGCATTATCTCAATGGTAAGAGAGGGGAGATAAATTCTTGAGTCCAAATCCTAAACCTTTAAGCCATTTGTCCTAATTGAAAATTAGGACAAGTATCCAAGTTGAGTACCTTTCGAATAAGTCAAATGACATTAATTCGTGATTATAACCCTTTAGTTTGATTTTGTGTGTGCTTTTTTATGATGGGATTTCATATTTTGTTTTATGAGTCTTTGGTGAGTTTTCTATTAATTAAGTCTAATTAAAAGATTAAATTAATGATTTAATTTAATGGAAAATTATTATGACATTTTTAATATTTAATTATATTTAATTAATTAAATAAAAAGAATTGAATTTGAAGATAAAAGTTACAAGGATAAATTTAGAACATGATAATATTTATTTAATTTAATAATAATATATTTAGAGTTTAATTAAAAGTGAAAAGATATTAGTTTAATAAAAAGTTTTAAGTTTGCATGATATATGCATGAGATTAAAATATAAGAAATTAATTTATTAAATATTTCATGATCGCATGATACGTGCATGAGAGTAAATTTAATAAATTAATTAAAAGCAAAGTCAAGTGAAAATTAAATAAAGTTATTTAATAATGCAATTAAAGTCCATGGGAAGAGATAAAGAAAAGATTAATAAAAGTTAATAACGAGTTAAGGGTTGTGAGCAAGGAGTTCTCCTAGGTGAACGCACAATTAGTGCCCCAATTTAAGGAGAGAACTCTTTATCACATTTAGAGCATTCATTTTTTGGGGGAGATGAATTTGGGGACGCGAAGTTTGGGAAGCAAATTTGGAAGCGAATTTTGGAAGGGAAAATTTTGGGAAAATTGTTAGAGAGAAGATTTTGAATAGAAGCAAATTCTCTCGCAAATCTTTTGGGTGGTTGCGTGTTAGCATCAAGCTCAAGTAGGGTCTTGTGTTTTGGATCACTAATTGAATTATGTAATTTCCTTTCCTATCTTCTTTGTGCCTGTGGAATTGTAAAATAAAAAATTCTCTGTGATAAACCCTCGAACATTCAACGATGTAAATTACTGGGTGGCTGTCAATATCTCCTGTGTACGTGGGGATTAGAAAAGTAATAAAAAAAACCCCCATTTTGTAGATTAAAGAATTTAGTATTTTATTCGAGAAGGGTTTGAAATAAAAAGAAATTTTTTAATTTAGAAATTTGAATGTTTACATTTATTTTTCCTATTAAACTAATATTGTAAATGTTATTTTAAAAATATATATATTTAAAATATTTTAAAGGGGGATTGTTTTGGTTAAATTTTATTAAAAAAAATAAAAAAAATGTTTTGTTACACATTTGGGGAAATTGATTAAAGTTTTAATAAATTATAAAAAAAATTATAAAAAATAAATTGGGGAGGGGCAGGTACCCACCCCCTACCCCCTTACCTTCCACGTAGCATATTTGGTGTTGCACGATAGCTACGACTGCTGCTGTAGCAGCAGGTACTATCGTAAAGGCAATATGCTACTGCTACTACAACAGTAGTGTTGCCACGATAACTGCCTTTTAAGGCCAGGCCGTGCGAGCCTTTATAAATGCATAACATTATTTTTTTTAAAAGTTTTAAATTTAAAGTAATAATTTTTATAATTGAGTTTTATTTAATATTAAATTTAGTTGTTATTAAATTTTTAATTATTATATTATTTAATAATAATTTTTATTAATACATTTTTTATTATTACTTAATTTATTGATATAATTTAATTATATTTAAATTTAATTAAATATTAATTAATGAGTTTTATTAATAAACTATGTTAATATTTATTTTTATTTTAAGAAGTATTTATATTAATATTAATTAATAAATAAACTATTAACTAATATTAATATGGATCTTTTAAGACAGGAAACTATTAATTAATTTAGTTAAACTTTATTTAACTAGGATTAATTAATAATGAAAGATGTTCGATTAAGTATTAAATTTATTTAATGCTAATTTTTTAAAAAAAATTATAAAGTCATAGATTATTTCATTGAAAATTAGCGAGTATTATAATTTAAATAAGTTATATCTCCTTGATTATTTTGGGAAAATTGACCTAAATCAAATACGAGTAATTCTATAAATGAATGGGTTGATTTGTAGGAAAAACTAGGAAACTTATATACTTGAAACATACATTAAACTAGAAATTGGAACCTTACATTTAACTCAACTATATACTTTCAAATCAAACCAAACTGTGAGACTATTATGTTTTCTATGTGTTGTCTACACTTTGGGGTTTCAGGGTTTGACCTAGCTTTGACCAGTCCTAGGACATTTACTAGAGGCTCGGGGGTTATGTGTTTGTGATGACATGCTGATGTTGATCTTGATTTTGATTACTTTTACTTAACCATGGATGTGATGGTATGCTCTATGCTGAGTATGTTTATATTGCTGATTACTATTTTCTGTGCCTTGTGGGATGGCAAGATTTATGCTATGGGTTATCTAACTTAACCATTTTTGAGTCATCGATCAGTTATATTTGATTTGCTTTCCAGTTGCATTGAGAGGACTTAGGTGTTTTGAATGATTTGTTCTTGATGATGTCATGTTGTGACATATTTTAACTTGACCATTTTGGACTCTTCGATCAATATTGTTTTGGGATACTTTTTGATTTCTCGTTGAGAACCGATGGATATTGTGATTTATTTTGGGATACTTTTCGATTGCTCATTAAGAACCGATGGATATTATGAATTGTCATTAGATGCTTTCCAGTTGCTCATGTAGAACTGGTGTGAATATTGTGGATTATCTTTTGATGTTTTCCAGTCGCTTGTATAGGGCTAAGGTGATTTTTATATGATTATTGATTTGTGTTTTTATGATCCTAGGGTAGGTTATCTACTTGTAGTGTTGAGAAGTGGCCCCCATTAAGTGGTCCTGGGGGTAACCCATTGTAAGTTGTTTTAATAAGTGAAAACATTACACTAAATGAGAGTAAAATGAACTTAATAAGAGTCTTTGTATGTTCTTTCCCATGCCTCAAGTGCTAGTATAGACTAGGATGGGAGTAGAGAGAATGCTTGGTTGCGACCTTGCATTTCATAGTATGCCTTGTCAATACGAGAGGATACTAGTGGCCGCAGTGGGATCACTAGGGACTCGAGAGTCCTAAGGGACTGCTCAGGTAACTTTGAACGTGATTCATGCGATGACACTTGCCCGCTTACATAGTAGGTTTCCTATGTGTCTTGTGTGTCTTTGGGAATTAGATGTTGACCTATCTTAGAACTTTTGAGTTAGAATACTTTTAGGATTTTTTGGACTTAGAGAGTACTTGTGATATGTTATTTGATATCTTGTTTGGGACTTGAGACTATCTCCTCAGTGCGGTGGGAGTGGGCCATTTAGGTTCCACACTGTCAGGTGGTAGTGCATTTTTACTCTTACCATTGAGATTCGTTCATAGTCACCGTGGATGGAGCTTCTTGGGATGCTTGTTTATCATGTTTAGATGATGTTATTTACTGATGCTTTTTCTTATATTTATGATTAGCACGTTAGATTTCCTTATGCTTATGTTGTAGCATGTTTTAGTAGTGACGTCCCTATTATGATAGTATCGAAAATTTTTTTAGTGGCTTGGGATGTTACGTGCGGGGAATGGCTAGGGCCCACGATGGTCTTATGATGCTATTGACGGTTGGGAGGAACCACACACTTAGATGTGTTTTATGATGGATAGTTGTATTTCATGTTGGATGTTTATATCTTTTATGATGGATGGATGTATCTTGTATGGTGAATGGTTTCATTTATTTTATTGTACTTGTATCATGGATTTGAGGAGGATGTTGTAATTATATTTCTTCATATGTATATTCTTTTAGCCTTTTTTACCCTATGACATGTACAATGGATGATTGAGCATTCTGAATTAATTTTCCAAGAGGCATTTAGAACAAATGTATATTATGGACATTGGACTTTATACTTATTCTTTCATATGGATGTGATTTTGATGGACTTAGTAGTAGATCAAATTTATATGTAATTCAACATCATGGGATCCTTAAGAAATGTAACCTGTTATGTATGTTGTAGTTGATTGTATGTTATTGCTTCTGCTACTATGTGTTTGATGTGCATGTTATTCTTTCTTGTTTTAAAAATAAAAATGTTTGGAAAACTTAGTAAAACTTTAGGTTAATTCTTTTGGATCCCTTGGTGGGGTGTTACATAAAATCTAAAACCCATTGATGGAAAGGAGGTTCAATTACCACTGGCCTAAGAGGTAGGGCAAAAAGCTAAGGTTTTCCATTAAACATCTTACATTTCTCATAATTAGCAACCCACTTATATGCATCTTTAAATATACCACGCCAATAATAACATTGCCTTAAAATTTTTAATGTAGTGATAGTAGAAGAGAAGTGTCCTCCACATGCCTCATTATGAAATGATATTAACAACTTTACCTACTGTTCTTTATCCACACATCTCAAAAATGTTCCATCAATTCCTCTTTTATACAAGATGTCATCATGAATCACATACTTCAAGGCCTTTGTTTTTAGATCCCTCCTTTTCTTGGTAGTTAATCCATCAAGACACTCACCATATGTCAGAAAATAAGCAATGTTTGAGAACCAAGGATCATGAAGGCTTACCATAAGAACTTTTGGAGTATCTTCTTCTTTGAATTGTTGATCTTCTACCATGGCTTTATAGAGTGCATTTCCTCTTATAAGTTTGGTTGGCTTAATTTCTATATCATATTCTTGAACTTTTTCTATCCAAACTCCCCTATTATTACAACCAATCTCTTATTGTGTCAAAATGCTTTTTACTGCAGGATTTGGCACATACATCTCTGAGTGAGAATGCAACACATAAAACCTAAAATTTTAAGGGCTCTCACCACTATATATGCATGTTTTTCCACTTGTGAGTATCTCAAATCTTGATTCTTTAATGGTATACTCATGAAGGCACTTGGAGCTTGTATTCTTTCTTTGTTTTCTTACATCAGTATAGCTAACATAGTATGTTCTGAAGCATAACAATATATGATGAATTCTTTAGTATAGTTTGAGTGAACAAGCACAGGGGCTTTGGCAATGGTACTTTTGATATCTTCAAAATCTATTTTTCCAATATTAGTCCATTTTAAAGTTTTATTACCTTTCATCATATCAACTATACATTTAACTATTTCAGAGAAGTCAGGCACAAATCTCCTCAAGAAATTTACCTGGCCAAAGAAGGACTTTACTCCAATTTTACTCAATGGCAGACTTAATTGCTCGATGGCCTTAACTCCATTTGGATCAATCTTCACTCCTTCTTTAGATACAATATGACCAAGCACTTTGCCTTTTGTTACACAAAATATTGACTTCTTTGGATTCAGTGAGACACCATGATCTCTACATCTTTATAACACATTGTCTAAATCTTTGATATGGTCTTTTCTCTTCTTGGAAAAGACTATAAAATCATCAAGATATATGATAATGATTCTATCTTTCAAATCACCAAAAGCCAAATCCATACCATGTTGAAAGGTTGCACCTACATTAATTAAGCCAAAATGAATTCTATTGTAGGTAAAAGTATCCCATGGTGTGGTAAATATAGTTTTGAATTGATTTTCTTCATTTAATTGAATTTGATTATGTCTTGAAAAACCATCTAACATGGACATCATTTCTGACCCTACAATAGTCTTTGAGTGAGGCTTGATTTAGATTTCTAAAATCTACACAAATCCTTATCTCTCAATTCTTCTTCCTCACTGGCACAATGTTAGCAACCCAAGTAGAATGATGAATAGGATATACAATCTTAGCTTGTAACATTTTATCAATCTCCTTGAAGATCACTCCAACTATAGGGTTATAGTTTTTTCGTTTCTACTTGAATGGTATTGCTTTTGGTTTAAGAGGGATTTCATGTTTGAACTTTGCATCCATGAAAATTTCAAGGTCTTCATAGTTACAAGACAATACATCTTGAAATTTAATGAGTAAGTTCCTAATTTCTATCCTCTCTTCTAGTGTGCAACACTTTCCTATGTTTATCATTTTTGGTCTGACTTATGTCCCTATATTGATTCCATCATATTCACTAGAGGTTCTTCCTTTCTTATCTCTTTCTCTCTTTATGTATGCATCATGCCTATCCAAAAGGTTTTCCAAAGAAATTAGATGAGGTGTAATCTTATTACCTTTCAATTGAATCATATCAAGCTCTGTTTTCTTTTTGTCAACTATCACTGAATCATCACTAGAATTAGTGCTTCCTTTAAAATACAAACATTTAAAGGGATCTTCTCCTTCAATTAATTTTTGTATGTGTTTTTCATCTTCAAACACCTACCATGAATCTTCATTATCAGGGACATTGGGTTTGAATAGAACTTCTACTTTATAAACTTGGTCTTTAAAATCAGGATTTAGTAGGAACAAAGATGCAACAACTACCAAAGAATCAACTATTGAGTTGAATTCCCTTGGTAGTAATATAATTGAGAAAGCATCCAAACTCTCAATTTCATCCCACACTTTGTTATGATAGTTTCTCAATCTTGAGTTCTTTACTACATATTGGTTTTTGACTTGTCTCACCACCAATACTTCATCTCCTTGAGCTTTGAGTATCTTGACTCCTTTTTGCTTTGTTGCCATTATACTAAGGAGAAGGGCTTCCTACTCTGTAGCATTACTAGTATTTTTTAAATCTAACTTATAATCCAAGAAAATCATCTCCCCACTAGGTGATATTAATACTATCCCTACACATGAACTAGCATTAGCACAACTGTCATCAAATTCCAAAGTCCACAATTGATCACCTTTAGTTTGCTCAAATTATTTTGGAATATTAGGGGTGTCAAAGAAAAGCATGTAATTAACAAACTACATTTCATGATACAAGATCTGAGACCTAGGATCATCTGATTTCAGGACAGTAAACTTTGCCTTTTCTTCTAGTTCTAACTTCACCTTTTTATCTCCAACTTGGATAGCTACACAAGACCAATCTAGTTTTATTTCTCCCCCAATGTCTATGCAAAAACTTCTACTTAGGAGCATTCTATAACTTGCAGGGGTGTCTACCACTAGAATAGTGAGTTTAAGTCTTTTGGAAGGGTAGGCAGCAAGGGCAACTTGAGCATCTTTTATTTGTCCAAGCAAGGGCACTTGTTTTGCATCCATTGAGTAACATCTACCAAATTTTTTAGTGAGTGGAAGGCCTAAATATTTTGCTACAGAAGTAGACATTACATTATCAGAGGCTCTTAATTCTATAATACAATTACTCAATTTATTTCCATTTATAAATAAGGAAATGTAGAAGGGATCTAGTTTTTTATTTTGGTATGTAGTTAAGACAATAGATTCTTCTTCTTTAAACAATTTAGGAAGTGTAAAAGCTTCATCAGTCAAAGAAGTTCCACTAGTGCTAGCTTTACTAAGATGATAAACATCAGCATTAATATTAACATGACCTCCATCCTTATTATTATAATGCTCAACTAATCTTTGCAATTGATCAGGATTAGACTTCAAGTAATCCAACAGAGATATTTCAATTCTTGCCTCTTCATAGTATTGTATTATGTCAAAGGAATTGGCTAATTTACCTTTGTGCTCCTTAAGTGAAGTTGAAGTTACCATGCCACTATCTTTATTAGTTTTGTTTGATGGTGCATTATTTTTGACAAGAACTGAATTTTTGGTTTAACTCCTATTCTTCTTATCTCTAGTCACTACTATCAACTAAGGTCCTTCTAGAGTTGCAAAGTAGTCACCTTTTGTCTTTGAATCTAATTCATACTCTAAGAAAAAGTTTTTAGAGTTTCCACAAGAAGTATGATCATCCTTATTTTTAGAGTATTCAATAGTTTGTTCTTTATTATCCACCATTTGCTTATATCCGATCATGTCAGCAGATGTATCTCCATCATGATCTGCCCTTAAGTGAAAAGTACCCATATTTTGTCTTTTTGGAGCAGGTTCAATTGCTAATCTTTGTTGACTAGGTGGTATCTATAATGTTTTACCTCCATTTGGGTATCTAGAACCTTCTCGATGAGGTTGATAAAAAGAATGGACAAGCATATTGATTTATTTCTTCAATGAAATGAGCTCATTAGACAATTTTTGAAGCATTGCCTTTGTATTATTAGAAGTAATAACTGTATTACCTATGGCTCCAGATTGGAATTCTCTTTTCCACTTACTAGAAGCTATCATGTCATCCTCCATCTCCATAGCTAGTGTTTAAGCAACTTGTAAGTTTGCTATATTTGCCCTTCTAATTTGATATCCTAGATCAAGAGGCATAGAGCTAATGTAAAAAGTCTTCTTATTATCATTTGTAGGTGCACTTGCAACAAGTATTCTTTTGATAAGTTTATTAAACTTTTCAATCAAATCTCTCATGGAAATTGATGGTTTTTTCTTTATCTATGCTAATTGCAACAACAATAATTGTGCATCCTCTGTACTTTTGTAACATTCTTCAAACCTTTGTTTCATAGTATCCCAATCTATGATGCATCCTATAGGTAGGTCTTGAAACCAATCAACAACATTGTCTACAAGGGTATCTACACACATTTGATAGCCACATCCTCATGTTGAGGATTCACCACTCCACAAGCTTTATGGAAAGCACTTAGGTGTTATTCTACAGAAATGGTAGCATCATGATTAAATTTGGAAAGTTCTTCCTTGATGCTCTTGGTAGATCATTATTAGCTCCAAGGGCAAGAGGACCAATATCATTTCCCCAAGGAAGTGTCATAGCTATTGGTAGACTGATATGGTTTGTTTGGAAAGTATTAGAAATTGGAAGTGTTGCACCAATCAACAACAAAGCACCAAAAATGGGAGGAGTAGAAGTCCTAGCAATAGGAGGAGAAGAAGATTGACTTCTCTTTGTTTTATTAGAAAAAACTATATACATGTGAGTATCTTGGATTTATTTAGCTATAGATTCTCTTGCACATGTTCTTCCTCTTCTGCAAATATCTTCTAGACTAGGGAAGTTGGCCTGCTTGAGTTCTTCATATATTGGGTCAATCTTTCCTCTTTCCTTGGTAATCCTAGAATACTTAGGATCCAGGATGTACCAAATATTTAAAAAATGGCATTTTGAGTTTACCTTAACCCCTATGATCAAGGAAATTTTACCAACCTTCAACTTTGAATTAACTTTCTCCTTTCTAGCAAGTTGAGGCTGTAAACTGGTATCAGGTCCTTATGGAAAACACCTAACTTCTACAAGACCTTTCTTGCAACTCAAATATACATGGAATTATAGTGCAAATTAATATGAAGGAAAATCCTTTAGAGCTTTCACTTGAATTCTCCCTATTAGAGTCGCCAAAAACTTTTGGTTAATAGTTTGTCCTCCTATTAGCTTTTATAACCTGACTCTTTGATATGTAATGTTTTGGAGATAAAAAAGGATGTTTATCAATAAATGGGACAATGTATGTATTCTATCACTGTCCACTGAATTAATAGGTATAACTCATTTATGATATGCAATGAATATGTTTGTATGAGATCAGAAGTTTTGATATTATAAGCTCTTAACTTGAGAGTAGTAAAGGATAACCAAATTGTTTCTAGGCACAAACAATTCAGGAAAAATAGATTTGAATAACCTATCACACCTAGTATAATGACTGTAGTAGATTATCTTGATATTTCTAACTCTTCTATTATAAATGCAAATTAAATATCCAAATGCATAAGAGGAAAGGAAGAACATATGCACATGAGGGCAAATGGAATTGCTTTAACTATTAGCCTTGAATGGAATAGAATCTATCAAATAACTAATAGATTCATACACATTTATCCTTCAATTCCCAATGAAGCTATCTAATATGTTATGAAACCAAAAAGAGAAGAAATAGAACCATATATGAAGAAAGGAAATGAAATCACTATATTACAAACATCAAAGTGAAATGGAATTCATCTGATTATCACATAATCACATATGATTGTCTTTCAACTCTTAATATCGAACTAACCAATGCATGGGCAACAAAACATGACAAGAAAATAGGGTAAATGGAATTATAGACCAATTCACCATCAAGTTTACTGACCTTTGTATTGTCAGAAGAAGTTACATTTATAGTTTTCTATCATCTCTTAGTTCAAGAGAGTAACAATCAAAAAATAGAAAAGAAAATAATAATAAAATATGAAATTATCCAATGATATGAACACATGGCATCTTTTTATCAATGATTCTAAATCTGCGATATTTCTAAAAGCATACAGTGACTGTTCAACTTCATGCAACCTCAGGAATCCTGTAGAAATCATCCTTTCCTTCATATTATGCCTTTGGCACCAAATTCATATGATTCATATTCCAATTATCACTTTAGTTTTGAATTTCTATTGTTGATCTCAAATCAACTGTCCAGATTATATTATTATAAACCTTCTTTATTTCTTCCTTTGCAATCTCCTCTATGGGTCCCTCTATATATACGTATCAATACCACATTTTCCTACATTTGTTAAGCTTCACATATCTCTAAAAAGTAATAATACGAGCATCGTTGATCTCCTAAAATCAAACAGTTGAGATTTAAAACCTTGAACTCACTTTCATGTTGCATCTTAGCAACTATAAATTCCTTTGATGCCTTCATTTGATGTGATGATGAGATGACTTTTACACTTTTGTTGGGTCACAGATTAACATGCCTTTATTCCACTAACCGCAGTGACTATCTAATGACCATTTGATGTTAACATTTACTGTAGTCGCCAGATCAAAACCTTACACTTCTTGAATGTGTTCTAGCCTACGATCATGCGATTTTCTTTGTTTTTTGTTTTTTCTCAGCCTTGATCCTTAACTCTACATTAACCCTATGACCATGCACTTCTTCTATTCTAATCCATTGTAACTTTAACCCTAATTTACTTTAACTTGCCTATGATGATACAATGATCATTGATTTCAAAGATTTGATGGCTAAGATTTCAGAAGACCTCAATATACTAGTTTGCTCTACAGCATGGGCCCATCTATTCCATGTGTCATTTTCTTGTTTTCTTACATTTGTTAAACTTTAGGCATGTTTAAAAAGTGAGGAAATGCCAAGCATTGATCTACTGAGATCTGACAATCAAGATAACATTTTTATTTCATGTTACAACTTCTTAATGATCATTCTTTTGATGCCTTCATTAGATGTGACGATGTGATTTCTTCTTCTGGATTAACTTTGACTTCATTCGCAAGGTCACAACTTGAAAGTTTTTTACATTTCATGACTTTTGGTCTTATAAACATACGATCCTATGATCAAACAACCTTACGATATCTTTGAAACCTCTTTATTGCTTTATCAGATGAATAAGTACTGCTTCCTTCGATAAATGAATTCATTCAATTTAACTTTGATCAACTACAATGGTGCAAAAAAGGGACTTCATGAACTAGGGACCACTAAGACACATATCCACTACTTACTTTCTCGCATTTGTTAAACTTCCTACATCTTTGAAAAGTGGGGAAATGCCAAGCATTGATTTCCTGAGATCCATTGGTAACCATGAAAGACTAAAAATCTTTTGTTATTATACATGTGATCTCATGATCCTATGATATGATGATCTTATGGTGTTACAATTCCCTTTACCTTTGTATGGTCAAGACTCTTCATTTTGACCTTTAAGATCTTACGATAACTTGGGGCACTTATGATTTGATGATAATGAACACATCATAGCATCTCACTCTTGGAAAGTCACACTTATGATGATATGATAACATGAACTTTGTAAGATCAAAATACTAATTTTTACCTTCTACGATCCTTCTTCAACTTTTACTTCATAACATCAAGAGTCCTTTTGCAACATACAATCTGATGACAATGAACACATCATAGCATCTCAACACTGATCTTGAAGGCCTCTAATCATGTAATTGTCATCTCAACTTATGATCTAATGATGATACAATCACACAATAACTACATAACAACTCAAATTAAATTTTGAGGGCTCTTGATCATACGACAGTCATTACTTCTTCTTTTAATTTTTATGAGCATACAATTTACAACCTCTTTGTAACTTCTCATCTCTTTCATCTTAGCCTTTCAATGATACGATGCATTTGACTATTTCTGATTTGACAATGAAACAATCTTATGATCAGATGTAACATCTTAACCTCTCACAATCAGTCATGGCATCTCAACTCGAGTTTTCAAGGCTTTCAATCATGTGACTATAGTGACATTGTATGTCATTTCTTCACCTTTTCCAATCTCACGACAAGGGCATCAAGGCGTATCATCATAACTCTTTAATACCTCCCAATCTTATGACACTATGATCATACAATCATTTTGAGCAACAACTGAAAAGAACTGAATGGGACCCAATCTGACAAGTAAGCATTTGACTTTCAACAGGCCAATAGAGTACATTCTTTTGCCCATTTGATTTTTTTTGACCCACGAAGCTTATTATGATCGCATCTGGACCATTCATACATTGAAATTGATGACACTCATTTGCTCATCTTCATACTTTGATCTCAAGAGGATTTTGTCTATTTTCTTTAGCATGAATTGCTTTCTCTACTTTTTGATCTTGATCATCAGCAATATCTTCCATGAAAACTTCAACATAGCATTGAATCCTTGTATTCAACATGATTAGGAACAAAGAAAGATGAATCACTATAATATCTAGACCTTCTTTTCATCAGGAAACACATAACAAACCCTCCAAAACCTAATCACCTAGCCATGGACTGGTACATTGCTCATATGATTTCTTTCATCAAGTTAGCTCAAGGAATGATGAGAAGAAAGGTCATCCTATGGGCAATCTAGACTCAGATTCAAGACATTGACTCTTAAGATTGGACTCAAACCTTAAAGCAAAAAGAGATATGAATTGAAACTTGGGCAATAGATCATTGACCCTTCATAGCATCGAGAACCTCTTATAATCTTCTTGCAACCATACATCTCTATGATCCTACAACAATTGATTATCACAACATCGAGAGACCAAGAAAAAAGCTTCACGATCCTCCACCTTCTATAAGATTGTAACCCACAACTCTTATCGTGACATCAAAGACCCATGAATGTAGCAATCTTTAATGATCTTATGATTGTCCTTATCATAGAATCTTTAGCTAGAAGACTGGCCCTTACAATCCTATGGTACACCTTCTATCTCCTCATAAGATCATAACTCCTAAAACCCTATCATAAGATCACCATCTTTGAAAATTACACTCGTGATGCTACAGTGAACTGGGGTGACTTGTTAATAATCAAGGGTTATAACTTAAACATTAATCCTGATCCTTAACCCTATGAGTGTGAGATAAATGGAATCACACTATCAAATCTTAACTTTAGGTTGAACTAAACTCTATGCGAGAAGGTGAACAAAGCATTTCACTGCTTTACATCATTAACCTAGGTTTCAACTTGACTCCTTGCAACCATGCAAAATTGACTCGGCATGTTGACTATCCCAACATTAGAACTTAAAGTTTTGAAGTTTTTTGGTAAAATGATGTCAATAGAAAGGAGAAAACTTCATCCAATGAAGAAACCTTGGCATTACGACCATGAAAAACTAAGACTGGAAAATATTGGCCCACCCAGACATGTGTTGGCTAGGTGTATCCTCATATTTGTTAAAGTGCATTCATTTCTAGAAAGTGTGCAAGAGATGACCCTCAATCTTTCTTCATCTAATGGTTGGGAAGATGTGGGCTCTCTGAGGTGCATGTTGCAAATTGACCCAGACCCTGTAAACAATAGTCTTGTGCAACCTCATAACTTGAAAACTTGACCTGACATTAACCCCTATGAATGAGCCAACAAGATTATCACACAATCGTCACCTCAACCATGGTTTGCATCTAATCCCTTGCGAACATGCAAGAATGCTAAGGTTGCCACTTCATAGCGTAAACCCTAGGTTAATGTTAACCACCTATGGTAGAGCGAAACATTGGAGATGACTACTAAGGCTTAATCACATCCTCACAACCTTCAATTCCATCAGCCCCTAACCACCTGCAACCATGCACCTAACTAAGTAGATATAATTGTTTCGCACCTTCGTGGTCAAGTTGAGGGTTAAGCCATAACTACTTGCGACCATGCAAAAAGGAAATGATTGCAAGATCGTAACTTGGATTCTTTAAGGAGATAACATTAAATATAAATATATGCTTAAGGTTTTGATATATCCCTATAACATTTGAATATTTGAATATTTAAAAATATGACCATTGGTGATGCTATTTGATCTAGGTGGATCTTGGAAAGTCAAAAAATTCACAGTCTCAAAACCTCTCAAATTCAATATGAGTACAAAGAACTCTAAAAAATGAACCCAATGCAACTTGAATGGGTGAAAAAGGAGCTCATCCACAAAAGTTAGTCAAAATTAAAGTCAAACTAACAAACCAATGGTTGACTTCATAAAAAGAGGTGAAATTGAAGCATCTCAAAAGTGGTCAACAATGGGTTTCAAATTAAAAATCTAGTTGAGAGCTTTCCAATGAAGTTCATTTTGTCAAAAATAGAGTTCGCATGTGGAAGATATACTCATTTGAAGACAGTAGGGAAATTGAGTCAAATGATGACATCAGCATGACATCAATAGGTATAATAAACATTTGAATGTAATGGACCAGTAACAAGCTAACATGTGTCAAAATATGAACAAACATAAAAATGACACATGGATGGCAATCTTATCTAGATTGGATGGTTTGTTCAAACTTAGAACCTCATTACTCCTACTTTCCCTCTCTACCATTAAACCATCTATTACCTTGTGTTTGAAGTTGGTGGCATTTTCTTTTGTAATGTTGGATGATTAAGACATGTGGGAAGGGGGGCCCGAGCCATCTCCACCATATTCCTAAAAATGAATACAATGCAATTTAATTATACCCCAAAACATAGAAAAGTTTTTAAAAAAAAATAAATTTTATACGTTTGTTAAAGCTGAGAATCCCATATTAATTCAAACCCCCATTATTTTTATAAATCAATAAAGATTAAGAGGGTTGTTGTTTGTAAAAGGAAGGGGTTAGTTTATTTTCTTTGGCATATGATTATTAAAGTCAAATTAGGTTTTAATTTGTTATTTTGTTATTTTAAAATGGGAAGCTAGTTATAATTTTGTTATTTGGTTTTAAACAAAATAAGGAAATAAATTAGTATAAAAGGGGTGGTATTGTCCTTTATAAGACAATTAGACTTGGGAGAAGAACTTCTTGTGGGAAATCAGTCCTTGGGAGAAAAAAATTGTTGTGAGAGATTATAGGAGGGAATTATTGAATTCTTAGGAGAGATTTTACAAGGTGTTACTTTACACCAAAAATTGTAAAAAAAGAAAGAGATTGTAGAGGCTTGGAGCTTGGAATTTGTAAGAAACCAATTTTGCTTGCAAATTTAATAGAGCGGTCCCCAGGTTGAGAAGTAGACCCGAAGACGTAGTCCTACCCGAACAAAGTCTGTATCAAATTGTTTGTGTTCCTTTATTCTCTTTCTTATTCTCTCATCCATTTAAGTTTCTTATATTACTTCCTCTATTATGTAACTAAACACATAGTTAAATTAAGTGTTTAAGCATGATTTTTTTCTTCTTATAATTTCAATGATTTTTAAATACATAGCCACGCATTTACTGCTTGGATCGGGAAAGTATATTTGATTGTTGGGATTAAGTTATAAAACTTGTAGATCCTAAATCAGATCACTATTACCTTTGAATTCAAATTTTTGGTGTGACGGCAAATAATGGCCAACAATAACCTACCCTAAGCTCAAAAAAAGTAGAAGGTTTCATATGACCATAAACCACACATCAGTTCTTAAACAAGCAACAAGAAGTACTGAAATATCACTAATCAAAATCACTAATTTCACCAATACAATCATCCTAACAAGACTGATCCAAAATCAAGTGCACATATACCAACCCATGACATAACATGACATCATCAAAACAAATCACATAATCACCTCAGTCCTATACAAGCAACTGGGAAGCAATCCAAATATAACTAATCAAAGCCTAAAAGGTTATACCAGAAAAGTCATATCATTCACCTCAATTCTACAAAAAAAAAACTAGGAAGCATTGACAATCAACAGATAAAATTTATCAAAGAAGACATGTGACTACATCATAATGGTTAGGTATAAAAGATTGGATACATAACATCATCATAGAACAAACTCCCTAAGCCTCTGGTAAACATCTTGGTTCGTCAAAGCACTAAGTCAAATCTAAAACCCACAACAGTAAATCACACATCATATAAAACACATGCAATGGTAACTTTTCATAATTGATTAGGTTTTGAGAACACAAAAGTTCAATTTTCACTATGGTTTCAAGTTTTCATTTTCATTTTCAGGTATTATAGATTTGCTAAAGTTCTCGAATCCACACGAGGCTTAACACTCAACAAATCATAAAAAGTTGTTTAAACATAGTTTTCATAGTTTAATTCATTTTTAAATACAAGATTTGATATACAAGTAGGGTTACAGTTTTCATTTCAATGTATAATGGTTGATAGAGTTTTCAAATAAAAAGATGTAATAAATTTCCCTAATAATAGAAATTGTTTTCATATTTCTAATCGAATTGTCAAGTAAAATCGGTTTACTAAAACAATCATTTCTCCACATATACATTTTAATAATACATTAATGAAAAACTTTAATTAAATATTATTAAAATCCTATCAAATCAATAATCCTTAAATTATTAAAGATAATAATAATTTATTTATTTATTAATAACATAACTTATATTAAATTATTAATAAGATAATTATTAATCTAATAATAAAATAATAATTAATAATAATATCAATAATATTTAATAATTAATAATTAATAATATTTAACATATTTTAAAATAGCCTAAAATAAAATATTTAATACAAATAAAAAACATTTTAAATTTTTATTTTAAAAAAAACACAAACTAACCCTAACCCTACTAGCCACGTGGCCTGCTGTATAAAGTCGTGGGCTACCATTGGTAGCCACACAGACTGCTTATGCAATTGTGGACTGCCATTGGCAGCCGCAGACTGCCTTTGGCAATCATGGGTTGCAACAACAACCACTAGCAACCAAAGGAAAGGAGGAGAAGGGGGTGGGGGGTTGGTGGCCCCTGCCCACCCAAACATAATTATATATATTTTAAATTCATGTGCCATCAAAACTATAAAACGCTTCCCAATTCATTTTTTACATTTAATAATGTAATTACATAGTAATTACAAATTACTATTGTAATTACATTATTTTATATTTAAAATATTGATAAATTTTACAATATAAACCTGGTATAGAACCCTAGATCAAATAGTCAACATCTATAAAACAAAATTGGTTTTCTTTTCAAAACCCACATCCCAATTTTAACAAATCCATTACAAATTACCCAATTTACCAAACAAGGGTTTTCCAAACTTAAATTATTTACAGACATTTTCGAAACACAAATAATCAATTTACAAAGAAAGGTTTTAGATTCTCAATTCATATATAGAGGTTTCTCAAATAAAGAATGATAAAGTCACATACCAGGGTTTCAGCCCAATTGAATTATGAAAACAGATTCGCAAACACATAGAGATAAAGAAATCAAAGAATGAGCCACGATTGTATAAACCCACAAGATCCTACCTGGATCTAATGCTAAAACAATGAATGCATAAAACACACAAGAATTTTCCTTCTCTTTTGAAAACCCTATTTTCGAAAATTGGCTCCTCCAAAACCTATGTCTCGAGAAATGAACTCTAATTTCCTGATAAAGAGTTTTTTTCCCAAATTAGGGTATTGATTGTGCAATCACGTGAAAAGTCCCTTTTCCTTTATTATTTTTATTATATTTTAATTTCTTGTGCAAGCTTTTTGCAATTAAATTAAAATAAAATTTTTAAAATTTATGCTCTCTCTTATTAAATCATGAGACGCTTTTGATATAATATTTATTAATTTAGCTAGTAATATTATTTAGAGTTTATTATTAAAACATAACTCCTAAATAGTTATTATTAAATTAAATAAATATAATTACGCCAAAATTAGAAATTTAAATATATCTTTAAATTTAATTCTTTTTATTTAATTAATTTTTCAATTAATTAAATATAATTAAATATTGATTTTTCATTATAACATTTTCATTAAATTATCTTTTAATTTGATTTAATTATAACAGAAAATCATCACAGGCCTTTAAAACCAAATACTAAAACTCAACTAAAAGACAAGTTACATAATCAAACTCCAAGGTAAAAGTCACAAATTCATGTCATTTGATGAATTCAGATAGGTAAACAACTCATACAATTGTCCTACTTTCTAGGACAATTGGCTTAGGCTAGGGGTTGGACTCAAGAATTATCTCCCCACTTATACCATTGAGATATTGCAATAGGGTATGCTCATCCTGGCAATTCAAGGAAGTCGATACCTAGAACTTACAATCTATATAAAATCCATGCATGCACATACTCATATATTCTGGACTAAATAGGTAATGGTCGAGAGTGGTACATCATGTAGATCCCAACTAGCAGGTGACTATGACTCCCTCCTTCAACCACATCAGAAATGTCATACACAAAGTAAAACATACATGCACACCATACACATGCAAGTATGGAGTAAGCATCCATAGAAATTGCATATAAATCATTCATCTAACTAACATCATGAAATAACTGAAAGCGCTATATGAGCATATATGTATCATCATCAAAATAATCATAAACACATGAAATAACTAAATAACTCAACACATATATCAACTGAATATGAAATAAGTTGTATTTAATCTAATATGGTAACCAAGTACCAATAATCATAAATATAAACATAAAATAGGCCTTAAAGAATTTGATAATACAATTAGAAAAGTCAACTAGGGGTAGGCATTACATCCACCCCCCCATAGATTTAGGCTTACTCCTAGAAGCCTACAAGAAATGTGAAACTAAACTAGATGTAGGCATTACATCCATTCCCTCTAGACTCAAGTTTACTCTTGGATGCCTACAAAAAAGATAAAACTAAAGCACTCACTGTGTGGGTCGCATTGAACCCTTTCCCCCCATAGGAAGATAAGACTCCACTGAAAACACCCAAGCAAGAACAACAACAATACTCACAAGTCAACAAAGTATGCCACCTTAAAGTACAATCATAAGAAAATATGTCTGAACTCCAATCTCAAGACCAATTCAAATTTTTCCTTTTTCTTTGTTTCAAGTTTGAAGTTTTCAAGTGTTCAAGTTGTAAAAGATACTTAACACTGTTTAAGTTTTGTTTTAGTTAACTAGTTATCAACTAGTGGTGTTCCAATATACCTAAGAGCTCCCAATGTAGAAACTCAAGCTCTGATACTAGATGTAATGCCCCATCAGGGAACCCTAAAGAAATTAACCTAAAGTTTCACTAAGTTTGTCGAATAATTTTTTCAATAGATAAAATATAGTGGAAGCTTTAACTCACATACATACAACTACCAAAATAGATTAAATCTCTTAAGGGTCCCATGACGTTGAATTGCACTTAAGTTTAATTAATACTAAATCCCATACATAAAAAATCCACCATCAAAGAATAGCTATGAGTACAAATCCATTTAAATAATATACATTTACATAAGATGTCACTTGGCAATAATCACAAATGATTAATCATCCTCTATACAAGTCATAGGGTATGATAAGCTCAAAGAATATACATCATCAATAATATACAACATCTCATAAGATCTTTGATAATCAAGTACAATACAATAGAGAATAATCATCTAACAAGAATATAAGATCAGAAAGAAAGGTATAACTACATAAGTACCTCCAACAATGACATCCAACAGTTAGATCTTAATGGTATAAGAAAAATATACTACCACCAACCTTGTGGAACCTAAATGGCCCACTCACATTGCGCTAAGGAGATAAACTCAAGTCCTATATAGATATCAAAACACAAGTCAAAACCAACATCTAGGTCAAGGAAACACTTGAAAGAAAATTATCTCAAAGGGTACTAACACATAGGTATCATCTAATCCCAGAGGAAACAAGATACATAGGAAATATATCATGTAAGTGGGCAAGTATCATTGCATGGGCCAACTCTAAGGTTACCCTAGTAGCCTCTCTGGAATTTGGGCCCCTAGTATCTCTATGTGGCATCAATACCCTTTCCTACAAATAAGGCATACTAACAAGTCAACTCTAAGGTTACCCTGATAGTCTCTCAGGACTCCTACCCCCTAGTGACTTTATTTGGCACCATATCTTATCAATTTATTTTAACCCATTTAATGAAATGTTATCACTTATTAAAACAACCTTCAATGGGTTACCCAGGTAGCCTCTTTAGGGCCCCAACCTCCATTACAAGCCACTTCCCAACATGACATATAGATAACCTACCCTAAGGTCAACAAAAGTAGAAGGTCTTATATGACCATAAACCACACATTAATTCTTAAACAAGCAACTAGAAGTACTGAAATGTCACTGATCAAAATCACAGATTTCACCAATACAATCATCCTAACAAGAGTAATCAAAAATCAAGTACACATATACCAACCCATGACATAACATGATGTCACTAAAATAAATCACATAATCACCTCAATCCTATACAAGCAATTGGGAAGCAATCTAAAGATATTTGATCGAAGACTGAAAGGTTATACCAGAAAAGTCATATCATTCACCTCAGTTCTACACAAAAGAAATTGGGAAGCAATGACAACCAACATATCAAACTCATTAAAGAAGACATCTTACTACATCACAATGGTCAAGTATAAAAGATTAGAAACATAACATCATCATAGAACAAACTCCCCAAGCCTCTGGTAAACATCTTGATTGGTCAAAGCACTAAGTCAAACCTAAAACCCACAACAGTAAATCACACATCATATAAAATACATGCAATAGTAACTTTTTATAATTAATTAGGTTTTGAGAACACAAAAGTTCAATTTTCACTATGGTTTCAAGTTTTCATTTTCATTTTCAAGTATTACAGATTTGCTAAAGTTCTTGAATCCACATAAGTCTCAGTACTCAACAAATCATAAAAAGTTGTTTAAACATAGTTTTCATAGTTCAATTCATGTTCAAATACAAGATTCGATATACAAGTAGGGTTTCAGTTTTCATTTCCATGTATAATAGTTGATAGAGTTTTCAAATAAAAAGATGCAATAAATTTCCCTAATAATAGAAATTATTTTTATATTTAAAATCGAATTGTCAAGTAAAATTGAGTTTACTAAAACAATCATTTCTCCAATTACAATTATCGAATTTTCTCCACATATATATTTTAATAATACATTAATTAAAATTTTTAATTAAATATTATTAAAATCTTATCAAATCAATAATCCTTAAATTATTAAAGATCATAATTATTTATTTATTAATAACATAACTTATATTAAATTATTAATAAAATAATTATTAACCTAATAATAGAATAATAATTATGCCAATAGTGGCATGTTGTGATGGTTAAGTTGTTGTGTTGTTATCCTTGCCATCAAGGTTCAAATCTCATGGGGATGAGGTCCCTCATTTGTGGCCTCACTGGTTCATAGCTCCAGGTCAAAGCGTTTACCCCTCTTTAAAAAAAAAAAAAAAAAAAATAATAATAATAATAATAGAATAATAATTAAAAATAATAATAATAAAAATAAAAATAATAATAGAATAATAATTAATAATAATAATATGAATAATATTTAATATTTAACAATTAAAAACATTTAACATATTTTAAAATTATATATACAGAGGTTTCTTAAATGAATAATATTTAAAATTATTTAACAAGGGTTTCAGGATCTCAATTCATATACAGAGGTTTCTTAAATGAAGAACGATAAAACCACATACCAGGGTTTCAACCCAATTGAATTCTGAAAATAGATTTGCAAACATGGAGAAGACAGAGAAATCAAAGAATGAGCCACTACTATATAAACCCAAAAGATCCTACCTAGATCTGATGCTAAAACAATGAATGCACAAAACATGCAAGAATTTTCCTTCTCTTTTGAAAACCCTCTTTTTGGAAATTGGCTCCTCCAAAACCTGTGTCTTGAGAAATGAACTCTAATTTCTTGATAAAGAGTTTTTTCCCCAAATCAAGGTTTTGATTTTGCAATCACATGAAAAATCCCTTTTCCTTTATTATTTTTATTATATTTTAATTTCCTATGCAAGTGTTTTGCAATTAAATTAAAATAAACTTTATTAAATTTATGCTTTCTCTCTCTTATGAAATCATGAGACACTTTTAATATAATATTTATTAATTTAGCTAATAATATTATTTATAGTTTATTATTAAAATGAAACTCCTAAATAATAATTATTAAATTAAATAAATATAGTTATGCCAAAATTAGAACTTTATATATATCTTTAATTTTAATTCATTTATTTAATTAATTTCTCAATTAATTTTTTTTAAAAAATTCTATTGGTCTCATAATGGTTTTGACATTTGAGTGTCAACACACTTAACCAAGTCTCAAGTTAATGCTGAGTATAATTCAGAAGCCAAGCTACAATGTATGCCAAGCAATCTTTAGATACCAAGTGAACTTTAGGTGCCGAGTAAAGTTCAAGTGCTGAGTCACTATAGATGCCAAGTGAAATAGAATTGCTATAGGAGCCGAGTGAGCCAATTTTCCTATATGTGTCGAGCATAAAAACTAGTATGTGCCAAGTAACATAGAGTCAACATATGAGTTTGTGTCTTCACAAACTCATATGTAAACCATTTTTGGAGCCGACATGGAATGAATCTCAAAGGATCTCAAAGATAAGAATGAATCTTTCACATTACCTATGCAATCAACATGCAACCAATAAGAAAAATGTAGAAGGCATGCAACCAATAAGAAAAGTGCAAGAAATGAACAAGAAATGAAGATTTAATATTGATCGTAGATTCATACCTAACCCTAAGTCTTCAAAATCTTTAAAAGGAGGACGAAGCCCTATTATGCAAGAGAGGATGCACATGAGAGCATATGTATGGGTGAAATATAGAAAAGAACAGAAGGGTAAAAGACTTAGTGAAGAACAGAGTAGCATAGAAGAATCCAGTTGTTGAAGAACAAAGTATCAGAACCTTGCAGAGTGACATATCAGATCAAGCAAGGATCAGATCAGCAAGAGCAAAACAAGGATCGGGAATCAATAATTGAAGATTACAAAGCTATCAAGTCAAAGACACTCTAATAATCTCTAGCAATTGTATTAGATATGGAAATCCTATGGACTTAGGTTGGCCTAGCAGCCATTTGTAAATCCTTCAATAGGGTGGCATTCCAAGTGAATGTATGAAAGTCCTTTAACCAAGCCTACTTTTAGTAGGGTAGTGAAATCCTTTAACCAGGTCACTTTTTATAGAGTGTAAAGTCTTTAACAGGATAGGCCTTTCATAGGGTAGACCATTGGAAGTGGTCAAACATTGTAACCTTGAATAGTTACAAATTGCTACAGTGAAAATTTGTGGGTGTCATCCCCACCCTAGTTTTACCTTCTCATTTTGGAGGGTTTCTGGGTTATCAAATTTGTGTGTTGTCTATTTTCATGCATGTCATTACTTTCATGTTTATTAGATAAATTTGATTCATGTGAATGATTTTAGTTAAATCAATTTGAAAAGTTTAAAGTTAGTTACTTCTGATTCACGCCCCCGCCCTCTCAGAAGTAAATCTTCCCACTTGTTAATTCCAACAATTGGTATCAGAGCCAAGTTCTCACAAGGATTCTTTTAGATTGGAGAAAAGATCTAGAAATAGAAGTCTACAAACTTGGGAAGATCATAGAGAATCAGGTAATTGATATACAACTTGCTTTACATGCTTTGGAAGAAGCTAGAGGAAAACTGAAGAAATCCTTAAATAGAAGGAGAGAGATTACCATAGCTGAGAATGATGAAAAGTACAAAGATATTGACACCTCAAATCTATTTTCAAATGGATATTCTGAAGAATTTGATGTAGCAATAGTAGACCTAATGGAGAAAAATAGAGCTTAAGCAGAAGAAATCATAATACTCAAGCTTGAACAAGAATCACAAGCCATGATGCTTTGTGAAGTTAATGAAAAGAAGAAAAGAGCCATTGAAGACAAGGTTATGCTAGAATAAGATAAGAGAAACCTTGCAAACATATCGGAAGAAAAGTCAATTGAGCTTGCAAGAATCTCAAACATGCAACTAGACACCCTAAGTCAGATGATGAATGCACATTATGAACTGAATGTCAAGGACATTGAGATCTCTACATTGAAGATGCAAAATGAACAATTGCAAAATGACTTGAAAAAGAGAGAAGGAGATTGCAAAAAGCTTCAATAAACCCAATGAGGCCATCAAGTACTTTGAACAGCAACTAAAATCACCAAGGGCTAGCAATGATACTTTAGGACTAGGATACATCAACATTGAACAAGTAGAATCATCCAAAACTGCTGAAGAAAGGAGTAACAAAGGTAAGAACACAAACCTACTTGTCATTTTTGTGGTAAAAAGGGACATACTTCTAATGTATGCAAAAGCAAGAATGCTCATCGGCATGACAAGCCTAAGAATGCAAGTTATTGTCATAAGTGTGAGAAGCAAGGACATCAAGCACACAACTATAGGACTAGGACTATCAAAACACCAAAATTTGAAGGTCACTGCTACAATTTCAAGAAGTATGGACATAGAGCTTTTGAATGTAGATCAAAGCCTATGTGGACATCTAATCAAGCAACAAGGGAAGTTAACCATTGTCATCACTACAATTGGGACTACAACACTAGGTATAGTTGTCATTATTATCAAGAACATGGACACATTCCTAAAAATTGCATAAGGACACATTTCAAAGGGAACTACAGCAGATGGTTGAGCCAAACCACATGTTTTAGTTGCTTGAAGACTGGTCATATCAATAGGAATTGCCCAACAAAGTCAAAGGCACCCAACTCAAAGAATGGCAAAGGAAAAGAGAAGGTAGATGTTGAACACATCAAAGGAGAAATGAACAAGACATGGAAGAAGAAAGATGAGAGTAGCACATCAAATGAAGGGATCACTTCACCTAACATGTCAAGTGGTCACACTTCATCAAAATAAGCAAGAAAAGACATAAGGGACTAATTTTCAAAGTTCTACCATACATCAGTTCCTAGAAAAGAAAGTACTGAAAAAGAATAGATCGGCATGAACAAAGATGCAAAGTTGAAAATTCAAGATTTCACAAGTATTGCCGAGTTGCCCTCAGATGCCGAGTAAAAATTTAGTACAAGGCGAGTTGATCATTAAAGACCATAGGAGCCAAGTTGGTAGAGGAAGCCTAGTGAAGAAGAAATCTTAGTTGAAGTTGAGTAAGTAATACTCCAATGGAAGCCAAGGAACGTAGTATCCTTCAAAAGCTGAGTGAACAATTGTAAATGCACTGAGCATTAAATGCGATGAAAATAGGGTATATTACCGCATTTTCATTCATTTTTTCTTCATTTCAAATGAAGAGCAAAGATGAGAAAGAGCACAGAGCGAATCCCAAGAAGAGAATCTAGTGTATACAAAGATTCCAATAGCATTCTAGCATGATTCCATCAATTTTAAGATATTTACAACTATGCCAAGCTACACAATTTCATGTTTTCTTCATGTTAATACCCTAGGTTGTATAAAATGGCTTCTAGTTCTAGAAAAGCTTAGGAAAAGGAACCATTTTAGGTTGAATTAGTATCAAAATAGGTTAGATAGCCCAATTTTTGTCCAATAGTTGAAGTTGCATATGAGAATGACCTAGTTGGAGCCTTATCCATCATACCCCCAAAGGTTGTAATGGTTCAAGACGTAAGGAAATGTTATAACTGCAAAATTAGAGCTATAGGTGACATGGAAATGAGGGAGGCATATGAGAAATTGTGTGAAAATGGAGTGTTGAAAGAAGAGTACAAAATTGTTGAGAGGAAGGGTTTAACGCATGCCCTAGAATTCCCTATAGTGTTCAAAATAGAATGGGTTCTACTAGTGTTGAGCAGAATGAATGATGGTAGTTTATGGTTGGAGGATGGTTCTATAAAGATCACAAAGAGAATCGTACATGGAGTGACAAGGTACCAAACCCTAGATTAGCCAAAGGCCCTTAGGAGTGATTCTAAGGAGGCAATTGAGAAAAATATAGGTGCAAAATGGAATAAGAGAGGGATGACAATTGACCCTCTAGTTGACTTTGTTATTAGGGTCATTGTACACAAATTCTACCAGTCCAGTAGACTCAACAGTGTGCCTTGTAATGCAATAGATGCAGGATACAAATTGGTGAAGAAGGATCATACATATGATCTTGCAAAGCTGCAACTGCAACATATCAATGAAAATCTAGTAGCAATCAAAAGAACAAAGGGATCCCAATGCAAATTTGGTGCTATTTTGATATGTATTTTCTTTTATGTTCAGAATGAATTCCCTTCTTTTAGCAAAGTGGCATGGAAAAATGATAGGTCAATCATAGCTCAAGTTAATGAATACATAGAGCAGATGGGAGCTAATTTTGAGACCTTGATGACTAGTTATTTTGAGGATTTTAAGAAATCAATGAAGCAAAGGCTCAATATTCCATTTTCCTTAGTAGAGAAACATGTAAATGATGTATGCTCTCTTGTAGATATAGACTATACATACATATAAGCTTCCATACCAAGAGTGAGATGGTTGAGACCTCTTGGGTATGAAATAAACATAGATGAAGCATTAGTAGCAATAACTACTTTATTAGTAGAAGAAATTGACAAGGATGAACCACATTTTGGAACCTATGATGTGGTGAGATCCAAAGTGGATATGGAGTTGAAGACTGCCTCCACTTTGAAGAAGAAGGACAAGCTTGTTAAGAAGCTGAAATCCAAATTTGGGGAAGGAATTGCAGAAGAAGCAGAGCAAGAAGGTGAAGATGTAGAGGGTGATGAAGAAGAGAAAGATCAAGGGCCACTTGCCCTAACCCAAGGTATGGGAGAGGATGCAGATGAAGAGGAAGGTGCTGAATAGGAAGCACCAAAGGCTAAGCCAAAGAAAAGGAAAGCTCAAAAGCAGTTATTTGCATAGCCCAAAGGGAAGAAGAAGAAACCTGCAAAGCCAAGCCCAGCCAAGCCAACTAAAAGGACTGACACCAGGGCTACAACACAAGGGGGAAAGGAATAGGAAAAGTAGAAGACAATAGAACAAGGAGGACCTGCGGAGTAGAAAAAGAGAAGAAAGTATGTTGCACCTCCAAAATTAGATGAGGAAAGAACAAAGTTTGATGAAGATCAATTTAGATTGGTAAGCCATTCTACCACATCTAAATTAGAAAAAAATTGCAATAATATTAGAGATAATGCAGATTTATCTGGTCTAAAGACCATAGATTTCAATAAGTTGTCAAAGGAACAACAAAAAATAGTGGAAGAGTCCATCTACACTATGATGGCTAAGTTTACGACCACCCCACTTGAACTAGACAATTCAATGCTTAAGGAGCTAAGCTCATTAGTTTAGAATAAATGGCATGATTGTCTCAAAATGGAGAAGAAAATAAGAGAGTCTACATTGGCTCATGTAATGCTAGACCTTACTAAAGGTCAAATAACAAAGGTTAGTAAGAAGCATAGGAGAAAATTTGCACCCAAATACAAAGCCTTCAAAATTTTGCAGAATCAAATAGAAGATGTTGTCCAAAAGTCTACACAAATGTGGAAACTAATCTATGGATTGACTACTATGAAAGAAGGGCATGAAGACCCATTTGAGGGTAGAAATGATGAAGAAGAAGAGAATGAGAAAGAGGAAGAAAGAGAGCAAGAAAAAGATGAAGGAGAAAAAGAGGTAGAAAAAGAGACATTGGAGACAACACATGGTGAAGAGGCAACAAATAAGGAACAACAAACATAACAGAGTGTCCAAGACACCCAACTGCCACCACCAAGTCCACACACAACACCTGCAGAAATAGTAATTGTAAAGGATGTTCTTGACACCTCAAGTCAGAACATCAAGCCTTTAACTACAGAGGATCTCAATAGGATCCTTCACCAATCTACATTGCAAGCACAACTTTGTACAAATCTAGTTTTGGTGAGTGTTGATGAGCTGCAGAATGTTGTAGCAGAGATAACAAGGGAGAAGGAAAGCGCACAAGAACAACTTCCCACAGCTACAAAAGATCAACCCAAAGAGCAAGAAGAACAAGACAAAATTTCTAAGGTTGATTCTACCATAAAAGTGACAACAACTGTTGAGGAGCAAGCAAAGGAACAAACAGGGCAAGATGTTCCTACTATAGAAACCCAAGGTGCACCTCCACAAATTGTCATCATTGATTTGTTAGATTGTGGTGATTGATTAGGAAAGTATTGTACATACTTCATAAATTCTTTAGGGTTTGGGCTATGGCCAACGTTGTAGCCAACATATGGCTAACATGTTGTAACCCTAAAACAACATAAAATACTTATATAAAAGGGCTTAGGGTTAGGTATTTTCATGAAGTTGTGATGCAAAATTGGTTCTTGTAGTGGTATTGAGCTGTAAGGGATTATGAATTGTAATCAGGTTGTAATCACTGGATCGTAATAATATCGGACTTGTTGTTTGGTGGACGTAGCTTAGGGATTGGGTGAACCACATTAAATCTTGGTGCCTTGTGTTCTTTTCTGTGTGATCTATTATTTTTTGTTATTGGTTATATTTGCATGTAATTGTTAATTCTATCTATGGTTTAATCCTAACAAGTGGTATCAGAGCTAGGTATGAGGACCTACTTATGAATAGCATTAGTGGAGCAATAATCTTCAAATTCATGGCTACAATACTCACCACCATTATCAGATCTGAGACATTTTAATTTCTTACCAGTCTCATTTTCAACCAAGCATTTTCATTTCTTAAAAGTTTGAAATACATCAAATTTTTGTTTAAGGAAATAAACCCATACCTTTCTTGTTGCATCATCAATAAATGTAACATAATAATGAGAGCCTCCAAGGGAAGATACCTGAGCTAGTCCCCATACATCGGCATGCACAAGCTCTAATTTTTCCTTTTTGTTTTCCTTCCTAGTCTTTACAAAACTCACTCTCTTTTTTTTTCCATACACACAACTTTCACAGAAATCCATATTAACACATTTTAGACCTGGTAAAACTTTCTTTGAATGAAGTAATTTCATACCTTTCTCACTCATGTGCCCAAGTCTATTGTGCCACAACACTGTATCAGAATCTACAATAGCTATTTTTTATCCCTGCTCAACTACAACAATTGTTCCTGAACATTCATTTTTCTCTGAAATAATTAAAGTAGAAGGAACAATATGACTTGTAAAAATATATAAGGTGCCTACTTTCACACTTTTTATCTACTACAAGGGAACCTTTTGAAACCTTCCAATTTTTATCATTAAAAGTAACTACACAACCCTCATCACTGAGTTGCCCTACTAAAATTAAATTCCTACTCAGCCTTGGAACATGTCTTACCTCATGTAGTAGCCAATGATTCTCATTTTGCAACTTAATCTTAATTTTTCCCTTTCCAACAATCTGACAGGGTTCATTATCCCCCAAATAAACAAGCCCAAAATCCCCTTGTACATAATCAATGAAATAATCTCTATGAGGTGGAGATGTGTCTTAAGACATAGGAAGAGGAGGATAAGATGTCCAAGGTACCCTATGCTTCATTTGTAGGAAGCTTGATGTATGCTATGGTATGTACTAGGCTAGATATTGCACATGCAGTGGGAGTCGTTAGTAGGTATATGAGTCATCCAGGAATTGAGCATTGGAATGCTACCAACTGGATTCTCAAATATTTGAGAGGAACATCTAATAAGTGTTTACACTTTGGGGGCTCTACTACTGATTTACAGGGCTATGTTGACTCAGATTTGGTAGGGGATATTGATACCAAGCAGAGTACAACAGGTTATGTCTTTACTATTGGTGGGGTAGTTGTGAGCTGGGTTTCTCGATTGCAGAAGGTCAATGCTTTATCCACTACAGAGGTAGAGTATGTAGCTGCTATAGAGGCAACCAAGGAGATGATATGGCTTCAGTTCTTCTTGGAAGAATTGGGACATCCTCAGCAGGATAATTATTTGTTCACAGATAGTCAGAGTGCCATTCATCTTGCAAATAATTTAGCTCTACACTCCAAGACCAAACCCATATAGTTGCAGTACTATTTCATTCAGTTAGTTTTGGAGGATGGATACTTAAAGCTGGAGAAGATACATACAAATGACAATCTAGCAGATATGTTGACAAAGATAGTAACAAGAGAGAAGCTAAACTCCTCTTCAGCTTCGGTTGGTCTTCTAGATTGAACATGAATAAAAGAACAACAAAGTCCAAGGTGGTTTGATCTAGTGGGAGCCCCATGTGGTAGCGGTATTGCTACAGGATCAATCTCCTTGTGGGAGATTGTTGTTTAGTATGGAGCCTGATCAGTCCCCAAGTGGGAGATTGTTAGATTATGGTGACTGATTAGGAAAGTATTATACATACTTCATAAATTCTTTGGGGTTCGAGGCATCGCCTTGAATTTTTTTTTTGGGTCATGGCCAACATTGTAGCCAACATATGGTCAACATGTTGTAACCCTAAAAAAACATAAAATACTTGTATAAAAGGGCTTAGGGTTAGGTTTTTTCACAAAGTTGTGATGCAAAACTGGTTCTTGCGGCAGTATTGAGCTGTAAGGGATTACAGATTGTAATCAAGTTGTAATCACTGAATCATAATAATATCAGACTTGCTGTTTGGTGGATGTAGCCCAAGGATTGGGTGAACCATGTTAAATCTTGGTGCCTTATGTTCTTTTCTCTACGATTTATTATTTTCTATTATTGGTTATATTTGCATGTAATTGTTATTTTTGTTCATGGTTTAATCCTAACATGATCAAAGCAGTAGACAAGAGGAGAAAGAAGTAGAGAAAACCCCAAAGGAGCAGGAGGCAATACAGACATTGGTGAACTTGCCTACCTTAGGGACTCCTAATAAGAAGTCGAGCACTAATGTAGTACCATTGCAAATTTTAGCACCAAGCTCAAGCTCTACCAAGGTTGCAAAGGTACTTCACTATGGAGACCCTGCACTTGATGAAGAAATAGTCATACCCAATTATGACTCAAGAACCATGAATCTTCAACAGATAAATGAAGTGCAAGAGGCACTAGAGAGGAGAAAGAGACAAGAGATACTTAGAAATGAGTATAGGCAAAAGCAAGCACTAGTGGAAATCAAGGACATATTTTTTGATGCATTCAGCTTGCAAGTACCTCATGTAACCCAGCCCATAATGCAGCAATTGTCCAACATTGTGGACCAAGTAGAGAATGAGGACCTAGAAACTAATCTCAAATTATTAGAATGGTTAGAAAAGAATTTTTAGATGAAAGTAAATGAGAAAATATCAAGTGAAATAACACTTTCACAAGTTGAATTGGCAAAGAAGATTGAAAAAGTGAAGAAAGTACTTGAGAATGTATTCTCATTGTACACCAAGTTGTGTGATTTCACATATTTCACACAAAAAATGAGCCAAAGGATACTAAGCTTGGAGTGAAATCTAAAGATTTCTAGCACTTAGCTACCAAAAGATCCAGCTTAGAGTGAGAAGCATTTTGCAGCTATGCTTCACACACAAAAAGAATTAGCTATGTTGACAATAGAAGAGGCCAATATTAAGGCCAAATTGATGCAGATTCAATCTTCCATTACCCCACATCTAGAAGTACTCCATAAAGAGTAGGCCTATGTAGAAAATGTTCTAAAGAAAGGTCCTAATCTTTCTACTTTAGAAGGCTTTGTTCATCTTGCAGTAGAGACAACCATCCAACACAAGTCATTGGAAATAGCTTTAGATAATTGGGATGCTTCTCTCAAGATGATTATGGAGGTGAATAAAACATTGTTGGAAAAATATTCTATTTATCCTTAGGACCCTTTGACATAAGTGTTAAAAAGAGGGAGAATATACTTTGGGGGAGTATAATTCATTATTTCTTATATCTAATAAGAATGGGGAGATATAATGTTTTGAAGGATATGTGAATAAGAATGGTTACATAATACATTCTTTGATGGAAGTAATAAAAAATATCCAAAGGGGGAGATATTCAAATTCACATTTGAGGAAGTAATAAAGCCACAAATATGCAAAACTACAAGAAGATGTGATAGGGAATAGATTTAGAAACAGGGTACACAGATACAGACAAAGGCAAATAAGGCAAAGAGTATCAGGTATATCAGCATGAGATAGATTCAGCACAAGAGTTTTGGTTACAAGAATGGTAATGGCACATCAGCTCAGGGGGAGTTACAAGATTTTGAGCTATAAAAAATTTTGAATAAGTTTTTTTGAAGTCTTGTACATATGCCGAACAAAATATGTAGTATACTCATAGAGATCAGATTTATAATATTTAGTTAAGTGTTTTTTCTACTCATGTCAAAGGGGGAGTTTGTTGGTCTGAAAATGGTTTTGACATTTGAGTTTCAATGCACTTAACTAATTCTCAAGTTAATGTTGAGTATGATACAGAAGTCGAGCTACAATGTATGCCGAGCAATCTTTAGGTGCTAAGTGAACTTTAGGTGTCAAGCAATCTTTAGGTGCCAAGTAAAGTTCAAGTGTTGAGTAACTATAGATGCCAAGTGAAAAAGAATTTCTATAGGAGCCGAGTGAGCCAATTTTCCTATATGTGTCGAGTAACATAGAATCAACTTATGAGTTTATGCCTTCACAAACTTAGATGTAAACTATTTTTGGAGCTGGCATGGAATGAATCTCGAAGGATCTTGAAGATAAGAATGAATCTTTCACATTACCTATGCAATCAACATGCAACCAATAAGAAAAATGCAGAAGGCATGCAACCAATAAGAAAAGTGCAAGAAATGAGCAAAAAATGAAGATTTAATATTGATTGTAGATTCATACTTAACCATAAGTCTTTGAAATCTTTAAAAGGAGGATGAAGCCCTATTATGCAAGAGAGGATGCGCATAAGAGGATATGTATGGGTGAAATATGGTGAAGAATAGAAGGGTAAAAGACTTAGTGAAGAACATAACAGCATAGCAGAATCCAATTGTTGAAGAATAGAGTATCAGAACCTCACAGAGTGACATATCAGATCAAGCAAGGATCAGATCAACAAGAGAAAAACAAGGATATGGAATAAAAAATTGAAGATTGCAAAGCTATCAGGTCAAAGACACTCTAATACTCTCTAGAAATTGTATTAGATATGGAAATCCTATGGACTTAGGTTGGCCTAGTAGCCATTTGTAAATCCTTTAATAGGGTGGCATTCCAAGTGAATGTATGAAAGTCCTTTAACCAGGCCTACTTTTAGTAGGGTAGTGAAATCCTTTAACCAGGTCACTTTTTACAGAGTGTAAAGTCTTTAATAGGACAGGCCTTTCACATGGTAGACCATTGGAAGTGGTCAAACATTATAACCTTGAACAGTTACACGGTGCTACAATGATATTTTGTGGGTGTCATCCCCACCCCAAGTTTACCTTCTCATTTTGGAGGGTTTTTGGGTTACCAAATTTGTGTGTTGTCTATTTTCATGCATGTTATTACTTTCATGTTTATTAGATAAATTTGATGCATGTGAATGATTTTAGTTAAATCAATTTGAAAAGTTAAAATTTAGTTACTTCTGATTCACCCCCCTCCCCCCAACCTAAGAATTAAATCTTCCCACTTGTTAATTCCAACATTTTCTTTATAAATTTTTCATTAAATTATATTTTAATTTGATTTAATTATAATAGAAAATCATCATAGACCCACAAAACCAAATACAAGAACTCAATTGAAAGTCAAGGCACATAATCAAACTCTAGGGTCAAGTCATGAATTCATGTCACTTGACAAATTCAGACAGGTAAAAAACTTGGATACTTGTCCTACTTTCTAGGACAATTGGCTTAGGTTAGGGTTTGGACTCAAGAATTATATTTCCACTTATACCATTGAAATAATGTGATAGGGTACACTCATCCTAGTAATTTAGGAAAATTTGACACCCAATACCTATAATCTGCATAAAATCCATGCACATACATACTCATATATTCTAAACTAAATAGGAAATGGCAGGGAGTGGTACATTGTGTAGATCCAGACTAGTAGGTGACTACAACTCTCTCCCTCAACCACATCAAAAATATCATACATAAAGTAAAACATATAGGTATACCATACACATGCAAGTATGGGGTAAGTATCCATAGCAACTACATATAAATCATTAATCTAATTAACATCATGAAATAATTGAAATTATTATATAAACATATATGTATCATCATCAAAATAATCATAAACACATGAAATAACTAACTCAACACATATATCAACTAAATATGAAATATATTTAATCTAATCTGGTAATCAAGTATCGATAATCATAAACATAAACATAAAACAAGCCTAAGAGAATCTAATAATACAATAAGAAAAGTCAACTAGGGGTAGGCATTAAACCTTTTATCTTCTTTCAAATTATTCATCTTCTCCAAATTTTTGTTTGCAATAGGATTTTGTAATACCTTATCATAATTCTTATTGATGATCTTAGGGTTTTTGATGATAGAGTTTGAAACATTCTCCTTTGTTGCCTCTCCTAACCCTATGGCCAAAAACTCTAGTTTTTTTATTAGTTCCTATTGGTATTAGATTGACTTCAAAGAATATGTCTTTGGAGCCCTTAACTAGGAGTGTTGTCTTGATCTTATTTGGGTCTTTCTTGTTGATCGTTGCTCTTGGGATTTTTATCGGGTATGGTTTCCCATTGACAATCCTGCCAGAGGCACTGAATTCTTCTCTACTTAGATGTTTCTTTTGCATGCCCTTCCTGACATGCTTTTCAATTTTAGTCCAACCTTCCTCCTTTGGACAATTTTTTTTATGGAAGCTTAAAAAACTCCTTCCAGGAAGGATGATATGATCTATCTATGAGAATTCCATCTTCATCCAATGTTTTGTACAGGACTTGTTTAGATTTAAAAAAATTTGGTTGAGAGAGTTTTGTGAGTGCTTCAAATTAATTTTGACATTGCAAAGGTAAAGAGATGTTGTAATGCGCTAGAATATTTGATGTTTTTCCATACTTTATTTAGGATAAATATTTTAATTGTTTAGCATATTTATGGTTGTCTTTTGAAATGTGGTTGTGAAATTTTGTTAGAAGAGGAGAGATGTTTGCATAGTTCACCATTTTTTCCAAAAGAATGTATTTTAACCATAATGGTTTTACATGTTTCCAAAGCAATATATTGTCTCCTTAATTATATATTTCCAAATAATCAAGACAATATAATTGATGAAATAAATTACTAATAAAAAACCAATAATACTTTGCTAATATTCATTATTGTAAAACTAATAGTAGTGTTTTCATATTCAATTCCAACCCTTTTCACTAATATTTACTGATCTCTAAATAACTTAATTTTTAATAATATATATCATAATTTACAAAGTTTAAGTTAAATGTATTTGTAATTATTATTATATCAAATAATTAAATTCTAATTAATAACAAACTAAATCTTAATGTATTAATTAATTTTTGAACATATTTAAAAATTAAATAAATTTGGGACACAAAAAAAATAGAAATGATGAGAAAAAGAAGTACGAAAGGCAGAGAAAAAAGCTTTGCATTTGGTCGACTATCTTCCATGGCTCAAGGTAGTTACCTTTTGGCTCCTCAGGGTGAATCATCTACTCCATGGGTTTCCAGGTCTTTTTATGGCTCGACTAAGGCTTCCATTCCCACTAGAAACTCATTTGCTACTTTGAACAAGGTTTGTTTTCCTTCAATGAAGGGTCCAAGGGTTGTTTTCATTGCCAAACACAAAAATAATCCTAATCAAAGCCATCATCTGGCCCAGAGTAGAAGAATGGAGGGAAAACAATAGCACCCAAACTTTGACTATAAGGGAATATAGGGCACAAGATTAAGGGATTGCTGGAAATAAGAATTTGTGGGTGATTTTGAAATAAATCCCCTTAGTTGCAACGAGAGAAAATTTTGTTCTGCTAGGGGAAGGAATGGACAATAAAAATACTGAATCATTTTTGCAATGAAGGGCTAATGCTAGCTCTAAACCTCATGTAGATAATCTCTAACACTAGAGCTACAATAGGGCAGACCCCCAGTGGCAAACACAACCCATACTAAAGATAAAGATCTCCAAACCCTAATCATCAGTAATGAAAACATAGAAAATTGATGGAAAAAAATGTGAATCTCAGGGTTTGTTGACAAAATGGAGTGGTTTGAGCCCCATCCCCACTAAATTCTTCATTTGTATGATCACAATGTTGGGATACTAGGTAAGTATTACTAACCTTTCTAATAATACAATCTTTATTTACTACAAAATAAAAGAACTTAGAGATAAATTGCTTAATGAAGCTCCACTCTTTCTAGAAAGCCAACATGTTAAATTTTTAGAATGGAGCCCTAATTTTAACACTTAGAATTTTTATTATAAAAAAATAATGAAATGGGTTGCTTTTGAAAAATTCTGATGGAGCTCCTCCCTGAGAATATTTTGTGACAAATTGGAGACCCTTTGGGAGCTTTTAGAGGCCTTGAAGAAAATTTCATAAAACATTGTGGATGTTAAAATATGGGTTGATCTCAATGCAAATGAGTGCCCTCTTAAACCCCTTAGAATCATCACAAATCAATCTATTTATTATCTCAATTTGAAAAATTTCTTGGGTTCTTGTGGGGGTCATCTTTTGTGGCTACCAACTAGCCCTAATAATAATAGTTCTAAACTTATTTTTCATAGGATTAATTTGTATAAAAAATATTGGTTTAAGATCAGTAGCTCCTCTCCAAGGGCAAGCTCTCCTGCTACTCCCTCACCTGGCAACAAGGAAACTTTTGAGGGAGCCCTAAATATATCTTTGCCATCTCTTTCTCACCTATGTAAAGGTCCTAATTTAGATTGCTACACTTCTGTAAACCCTTTGGGGGGAGGATTCTCTATTATTAGGGGGAATAGTACTTCTAATGATGGAGGATGCTCATCTTTGCCTATGGAAGAGGATAGTAACACAGGGATCCAAAACTAGGATAACATTCCAACCTCTGACCCTATTAGCCCTTCTGAGCAACTCTAAAAAAACTTTCCAACAAGGGGGATAATGATGTAGGAGGATCTTGGGTTTGCTTGGTGGCTACATTGGAGTTCATGGGAGGAGGCTTGGTAGTTTCTTTGGAGGGTGCTTGGACTAGTACTCGATTGAAAAATAGGTACTTGGTAGAGGTTACTCAGTCATCTCTTGGAAATTCTTGGTTGAGGACTCAGAGGATGAATGGACTTGATGATCCTAGAGGTTCTTGATTGTCAAAGGACCTTGACATAGCTTGGCACACTCGATCGTCGAAGGCACTTAACAATGCTTGTGGGAACTTGACACACATTGGGAGGTCACTGAAGCTTGGTTGTAGCTTTTCCTAAGTTTCTTGGTCTTTGAAGGAGTTTGGTTGTTGGAGTAAAATGGTCTATGAAGGTGTTTCTGAGTATATACTAGGGAGCTTAGCTATTTTTTTTGTTGTGTTGCCTGAGTGACTTTGTCAATGAAGGGGATCAATTATGTTTGAGGATTTGTTGATGCTCAATGGTGGTTTCTAACACTCAGTGATGTCTTGGTTTTCAATGTTTCCCAATTTATCTATGGGTTGACTTATGCATTTAATTTGTGTATAGGTATTTAATTTGTGTTGTAAGCTAACTCATGGCTCAAGGGGTTTATTTAATTTGTAACATACTAGGTTGACATGTGGCTTAGTTGGGTATAAGTAAGCAAGTCTTGTGGAGTCTTTAGGTATTCATTTAGTGGAGTGAGTCATGATGGAGTGTGGGATTCATCTTGGAGAAGAGGATGTGGTAGAAGAGTGAATCTTGCACAAGTTTAGATCTTCCTTGGAGGTTTCTACCAATGTGGATCTAGACTGGATAGTATTGGGATTGGATCTTGAAGGATCTTGTAGAATTGTCTTTTTAATTTCTATTGTATTTAGCCATAATTGTGAAGGCCTTACAACCCAAAACATTGCATGTAATTATTTATTTTATGAATAATGAGTTGTGTTTGGTATCAGATCTTGTATCTTTTTTTTTTTTTTTTTTTTGCTATTTAGTTAATTGTTGGGGGCTAGAACATCCCCTTTGGGGATTCTTGTCCCTTACACTACATCAAGTGGTATCAAAGCACAATTATTCCTGAGTGTGTAGAAAGATCACTGAAGTTGAGGTAATTTGCACTAGGACCTTGGGTTGAGAGGAGTCAATCTGACAAGATCTTGATCTGGTGGTGGATTGTTCTTTCTAGAGTCTTAGATAACTTTGTTGTGAGGTGGTAGATTTTGGTTCTCACTTGCAATTATAGAGGACTTGCATATACATTGATGGATGAAAAGGTGGAAGGTTGATATGATCATAGAGGGTTTGTGTGATGTGTATTGCAAATCCTTATTCCTAGACTTGTGATGTGCTCCTGGTTGTTCATGTGAGGTGGAAGGTACTGATCTAACTTTCAAACAATTAGGGTTTATCACAAGGAGCATGGGAAGGATTTGTTGCACATGGTTTACAAAGATCTTGGAAGATGTCTCTGAGAAGATTGGACCCTTGGATGATTCACTAGTACATTTGGGTTCATTTTTTGACCTTTATTGGTCGAATTTTTGACCAACTTTCGACCAACCTGTTCGTCAATATTTTTCTGGTTGAAATTTTGACCAACTCACTGGTTGGTCAAAATTTTGACCAATCTATTGGTCGAAAACCTACCAAAGCCATTGTGTGGGTTCAAATAGGAATTGGTCAAAATTTTGACCAACAAAGGTAGAAAAAAATTTGCACATTGGTGGAAATTTTGACCAACAAAGGTGGAAAAAAATTTAGGCGTTGGTGGAAATTTTGACCAATGAAGGTGGAAATTTCGACCAACAAAGGTGGGAAAAAAATTTAGACGTTGGTGGAAATTTTGACCAATGAAGGGGGAAATTTCGACCAACAAAGGTGGAAAAAAAATTTAGACGTTGGTGGAAATTTTGACCAATGAAGGTGGAAATTTTGACCAACAAAGGTAGAAAAAATTTGGGTGTTGGTGGAAATTTTGACCAACAAAGGTGGAAAATAATTTAGGCGTTGGTGGAAATTTTGACCAATGAAGGTGGAAATTTTGACCAACAAAGGTAGAAAAAAATTTAAGCATTGGTGGAAATTTCCACCAACAAAGGTAGAAAAAGCCCAGGAGTTGGTGGAAATTTCGACCAATGAAGGTGGAAATTTCCACCAACAGCTAGGTGTAAATTTTTTTCAGGCATTCTATAAAATAGTTCACATGTCTTGCTTATGATATGACATTTTACATGCATCCTACACTCTCTCATGCAGCTAATGATAGATTACACAAAGTGATCTGAAACCATGATTCTAAAAAACACACAATCAAATCCAAAATGAACTTGCACTACAAATGGATTGTGGAAATCTGATATTGTTAATTTTGCATGCATGTCTACTAGGACAAATGTATGTTTAAGTTGTGATTGTCCTAGTAGACATGCATGCAATTTTACCAATATCAGATTTCCACAATCCATTTGTAGTGCAAGTTCATTTTGGATTTGATTGTGTGTTTTTTAGCATCATGGTTTCAAAGGACTCTGCATAATCCATCATTAGCTGGATGAAAGAGAGTGCAGGATGCATGCAAAATGTCATATCATACGCAAGGCATGTGAACTGTTTTATAGAATGCCAGAAAAACATCGACAGTAACTAATATGAAGAATATATAATTAGTTATATGATTGAGACAAATCATGTACCATTGAGTTGGTTGAAATTTCAACCAAAAAAATTTTGACCAATGGGTTGGTTGAATTTGGTCGAAAATTGGGTCAGAAATTCGACCAATAAAGGTCAAAAAATGAACCCAAATGTACTAGTGCAAGTATGCTCGCCAAGTTGACTCTTTGAGTTCAGTCATCAAGTCACTCCACCAAAGTGCCTCATCAAGGTCAGTTCTTAGGTCTGCTCATCAAGCTTGCTCACTAAGTCAACTCGCCATGCCGCCTCTCTAAGTGGCCTCGCTAAGTCGGCTCACCAACTTGCCCCACCAAGTTGCCACTTTAAGCCCACTCACCATGTTGAATTTTGAAAATAACGTCTAGTTACCAAAAATTGACATATTATGTCAACGATTAAATGGAAAATAGAGTAAGAAGGTATAGAAAATACCTTTTGTCCTCCTACTGCTTTGATACTATGTAGACCAAAAAATTTAGTGATCAATGTGCTTTCATAAGTATGAATATGATTATAGTAATTTGGTAGCATATGAAGAAGTACCTGTAAAATGGTCACACTGGTAAGCAATGAATAAAAGAAAAATAATAGGATGCTGAAACCCTGTGGAACATTAAGGCAAACTGAGGAATCCCACAATATAAAATTTGTGTACCTTACAACTAGCATTAGTTGGCTACCCCACCTAAATGTATAGCTTAAAGGACTCGTTTAGTTATAGCTAGCATCTTAAGATACAAAGATGCATCAATTTCCAAGGATGCTGACAAAAATTGCCAAATAAACTAAGAACAATAACTCCCACTTTCTTCAACTAATTGCAAAAATTGCATAGATGAGACTAAATTAGTATGCATGGTGTTTAAAATGTAAATCTCTTGTACACCCAAAACCAAGTGTGGCAAATTCAAAATTTTGTGAATCCAATATGTCTAGGGACAAACACACAAACTCAACAGTATATTTCAATATAGTCTTCTTCAATAACAAGAAATTGACTAAAAATAAATACACATTTTAAAATCATATTGTTTCATCATTCAAATATTACACATATACATTTTTCATTCTCTTGTGAGTCTGACTCTGAATTTCTTGTTAGCAAAATCAATAAACATTACAAGGCATATCCATATAAATGTAAAATATTGAGCAAGTCGCTAGTCATATGTGTGAATATGCAAATAAATATGCGAACTTGATTCCCAATTGCAGATTGAGCATTAAGTCATAATTTCTGTGCCCTTTATAGATAATTTCATCTAGTCTCTTACTTTCATTTGGCTGCCATTTATGCCCTCTTTTCACATCCTTGGAAGGCACATTTATTCTGGATACCTCATTAATCAAAACTCCTTGAACATATTCTCTCTTGACAGCAGATTGCACAGGAAAAATTTTGTGATCACAAGTTCTGACACCCTTGTCATTATCATCAAATTCCTCACTACTTGAGCTTCTTATCCCATCAAAGGAAAAGGTTCTTACTATTCTGGATTCAGGTGTTTTTGAGGATGTTGTTTCGGAGCTAGGGGCATAAGAAGTATTCAAATAAACCTCAAAATCAAACATAGAAGAGCTTCTCTCCTTTAAACAAGATTGCTCATCAATAGAGAGATCGTCCTACTGATTCACATTGGAAGACGAGGATTCCAAAAGGTGGCATAGCCTAGTCTGATTTCCACATGCATGATAAAATGTACCTTTCCCATCTTTGAGCCCCTTACTCTAGGTCCCCATATAACAACTCCCATCTGCCCATCTATAGACTCCATGGCCATGCTTCAACCCATCAAGCCATTGCCCATCATATTTATCCCCATTGGTCTGACTCATAATCCCCATTCGATCATGGGTTTCCACCATATCTTCTAACTTATCATAAAAGGCAACAAGGTTAAGCCTGCTAAGGTTGGCACGAAAATCTAGCTTCTCTTTTTCTTCCTTGAAAATCACTTCTTTGAAGGCATCATAGTATACAATCTTCATCCTCACACATTTGTTTCTATAATCTCTTAGTCTTGCCATGTGTCCCGCTTCCTCCAATTTCACCATTTCTGCCTTTTGCTAATTGATGTTCTCCATGAGCTTTTCCTCACCTCCCTTGCCGCTCTCAAGAAAAGACTGGCTTGGTAAGAAATAAAAAGAACAATTCTCAGTACATATTAATTTAACAAACAAATTGTGCATCACAAAGCTTTTCATAGTTAAACTCGGTTTCATATGTACCAATTTACTATGGACTGATGTTTTCTACTTATGTATAAATATATTCCAACTATAAGACAATTATTAGGATTCAATTATATAATTTTTGAATCCAATCTATTGATTCATTTACATGAATAAATGATCGGCTGTATATAAAAATCTATGACTTTTTAGTTGAATTTATGAACACATTTCTCATGAGTAGCTGTATACAAGAATCTCTCTCATGAGAATGATGGTAGTAGATGGATGCAATAAAAAGACAAATAAAGAGGAAGGCAATAAATGGACAAGTTATTATGGATCAGTTAAGTGGGTTCTTATCACTGATTACTTATGAAAAATAAACCAACAAATTTAACTGAAAAACTACACAATTAAATTCTAGTTCTAGAAGTATCATAATTTAACTTGCTGTGAAAAAATATCAAAACTTTACATACTAAATAGATAAAAGTAGTTTTCATTTTAGAAATTATAAAAAATAAATTAAAATATAGATCAAAGTCTAAATGCTAAATCCGCCATTCACTCTTGTAGGTTACATCATGGATCCAATGATAGGCTTCCAAACTTGATTGCTAAGTAATTTGTAGTTCTCTTCAGCTGGCTGAATTAACAATTTAACACTAAATTCTATTCTTCTAGACCCAATTCTGCTCTTCTATCGAATCAAGCAAGTGAAAACTAAAATTCTATTTAGGAAATTGCATTATGAGTACAATGAAGGATAAAAAAGTTCTTAAAAAACCAAGCAAGATGAAAAATTAGAGGGCATTTTAAAATTGGCCTCCATCTTTGCTTTTTTGGCTTGCAAATAATTAAAAAGTAAGATGAATAATGTCAAGAAGCTTAATTGAATTCCAAGCCCAAGAGCATCTAGTTGGACTTCCATGGCAGAAGAAGTTGCACCTTGTGATAAGGGAAGCATAGAGAGCCCTTCCAAGTTAACACTGCTTGTGTCAGCATGGAAGACTGCATCATACCCAGTGTGATTTGAAATATTAGCCTGATCTTGGGTAGTAAATAGGGAATTCAATAAGAATGGTTGCAAACATAGAATTCAAGAAATGAATTTCATTGATATGTGTAACATTTTAACTAATGATAAAAAACTCTATAAAATTACCAGGAGTAAAGGAACTTCCTCGATAGGAAGCTCTGCTCCAAGATCCCCTTGAGCTGCCATAGCCTAAAGAAGAGGAAGGAAGAGACATCTTTTAGAATCCTAAACAACATACAAATACCATAAAAAAATCAATACATGCATAACTTGAATGAGTGTGGCTATGACCATTCGCATGCAAGCAGTGTGTAAATGCTTGTCATAAATAAACTAAATGAAAGAAAACATTCAATAATGTCCAAGGGACCACTAGCATATAAATATCAAAAAACCTCCAAGGAAGTACTTTCATAAAACTGTAAGCTTATACAACTATATATTGTAGGTAGTAGCAGATAAAAGAAAAGGGAATAGAAACACAGGAACAAGGATCCAAGAAATTTTTTATTTTGGAGAATCAAATGGAGCACTAGCATTCAAGATGGATGCTTCTATAGAACAGAGACTAGGACAAAGACACACAACTTATATTCAGCACTATAGGTCACTTGCACAATATCTAGGTGCTCCAACCTTGTATGGCCATCAGAAATGGACACTTGCATTAAAGAATGGTGCCCTTCCCTCTGCAAATCACAAAACTAGACACATGTAGTAAAGAATGGAGATCCTACAGACCAAGAACACAAACTATTTTGTAGAAACACTACTGCACGACAATTCTACACTCTAACATTGGTGTCTGGACAAATAGTGGAGCCCTGAATACTAAGAGAAGCATGATCATTCACAGTTTAATCAAATTGACATATAAACTGCTATATGGACTCTGGACATCTAGAAAGCTAAATATTTACTTGAATAGGGACAAAAGACAAGGGTGTTGCTGTTTGGGAGACTATCTTAGTTAGTCCTCTAGCTGGTATCTTTCAACCTCAACTGAGCCGATTGAATATTTGGGTGTGTGAGATATGCTAGAGACTAGCCAAATATTGTTAAGTGGTGTTTACGAGAGACAAAACAACAAATCTTGGATACCAAGTTCAAAAGAAGGTAAAAATTAACAAAACAATAAGATCATTGTTTCTTAGTTGTTGAAATCTAACTTGTAAGACAATATTTCTTAGCTTTTAAAACATAGCTTGTATCCTATGTATTCAAAATCTGGCATCTCATACCCAAACAAAAGGTGACAAGATGGAATCAGAGCTAGAATGAACCTAAAGCTAACCCTAAATTCTTCTCAAGGAAACACTGACAAAAATTATGGCAAATAGAAGATCTTTTCCCATGTATGGTATGACAGCTATACAAAAATACCCATAGCCCTTCCATTCCACAACATCTTTGTTAGGAATTGGAAAAGTGCATTTCCTCTTGCAGAAAAATGTTTCTTGACAATTCACAACTTCTAAGACCTTTTTTGTGAAGCTAAAAGATGGAGAGGACAAAGATAACAAAGGCATAATTTATGAGATTAAACTAATGTCAAATTTATGAATTACGACAGTAGAATCTGAAGAGAATGCCATGTTTAAATACATACACTAAAGTTTCATAAGCATAAGATACCAACAAGTCTTGCATGGGAATGTACCTAGTACAATCAATTATGAGAAGTTGTGATGACATAAAAATGCCCATTAGAAGAAAACAGTCTTAGAATGAGGAAGATGTCAAGATTTTCACAGTTGAGAGTTATGTCATTTTAACCAACTTATGTCACATTTAGAAAAATCTCCAAAGGATATATGGCCTCACAGATTTTACTCACACAGGAAAAAAAATCACATTAATTTATTTCATGTAAAAATTATAGCATAAAGAATATATCTATCCCTCCTTTCAAAGTGTCAATTTAGATATTACTGTCCACGTTTAAGTTTTGCTCTCTCGTTTCTTGACAGAACCATCTTGAGCTCTATGAGGAAACTAAAATCTGAAAACTCGATAGCTAGGAATCAGTCAGGCAGCTAAATGATGGTCTCATTCTAGTTAACTTCACTAAATGATAGACAATCAAAAAAATTGATTTAAAAACATCTTTACTAAAGCTCATAGTCCTTACCAACAATTTAAAGAAGATTATAACATATTCAAAAGTAAAGCTTTTATATTTTGTATTTTACATCAAAGCTATACAAAAACCATCAAAAACCAACAATGGAAAAGCACCAACATCCAAACAAATACATGTATGACTAAATAGTAAACAAAGTAGCATGTGCATTTAACTTTCTATATAATACTTGACAAGCATGACTTCACATAATTTATTAACCCCATTCAAAGCAATATCACCAATCATAAAGTAACAACTTATCCAACTAAAACCTCTGATCTAGGGAGACTGAACTTACCCGGTCTGATGCAAAAAGAATTGAATGAAGATTTGGTATTGAATCAGCACTTTCAATCTTCACAGTCACATGGATATCCGCACCACAACCTTCACATAATTACAAATACAAATGCATTGATATTTTATCACATTTTAAATTCTGATTTAAAATATAAATTAAGGGAACATGCTATATCAAGCCCAATACTATTTGCAAAGGATTATATTACACTGGAAAGTTAAAAACTTTCTTCAAAGGTTTACTTTTAAGGTAATCTTTCAACTCATGCACCACCTTAGCATCTTTAACAAAGGAAACAACATAATAATCTATGCCATTCTCAACTCCAAATTTAATATCATCCCAATCTTTATTTGCAAAAAAAAAGACAAGAAATAGATTTTATCAAATACCAAATTAAGCTATCTCAGATGTTGTGTTGGTCAAAACAACTCATCACATAAAGTAACAACAAAATACAAATATTACACATATTTCAAGATTGATAAACATATCATTCAATTATATTCTAGGTAACTTCAATCAATCAATATTAGGTACAAAAAAGGGAAATCACAATGAAATCAAAGTCCTTAAGAAAGAAGCAGATTGAGATGTACAGGTCAATAAGCAACAAAAATCTAATTTGCTATGCATGCCTGAGAGTTGATAAAATGGTCTTAACCTGTAATGGAAGGCAGGGTAGCACTTTTTCCATGCACATTTAAGTGTCATCGTGATTTAAGCTCTCCTCCATTGATTACTTCACAAATTATAGAATTTGATGTTTTTGACTTCACTTGTAGTGACATCATCCCCCCTAGAGAAATTCAAATAACAATAAGAAATAGAAAGCTATGAAAATGTTGTGAATAAAATTAGTAACTCTATTATTTTCAGCTAATAAATGAATTTTCAAGCTAGCACAAGAGAACGTACCATCAAAAAGTAGTGTGTCTCCTTTCTCCACATCATTCACAAAATCATCATAATTTATGCTTACATAGTCTTCAGAGCCCACTCCTCTTTTGATTATGAAAGTAAACTCTTGGCCCTTTGTGAGCATTATAGGCTGTGGTAGATCTCCACTTTTGACTTTAGGGCCCTACAATAAAATGATCTTTTATTTTATTGTTTGAGCAAAGGACTAACACAAAAGACATATCAAAAAGGGGTTTATTTGATAAATTGCACCTAAAACACAAAAAATGACTATTAATAATGTAGATGTATTTTAATTTAGGACGAAAAAAAAAGTGAAATAGATTTCAAATCTACATCTTTTCTGATTGGCTAATAGTGTTGCAATATGAAAATAAACCACATTATGATGTTTTCAAATAGTTAGTTCTAGCAACAACCTGTATATAATAAAGGAGTTTCAACACCTATGCAACTCTAGATGAAAGAAAATCTTGTATGATCTTAAAGATTTCATGCATATTGGTAATATTCTCCTATTATAAGATTTCATGCATATTGATAATAATAAACTTAGATATCATTTATAAAACAAACTCTCACACATTAGCAGTAGAAAATGCTTCCTATTTAAATGACCTGCCAACAAAATAAGCGTCTAACATTGCAGATTAAAGCCCAGAAATAATTATAGCAAATGCATAGAAACAGATTTGAGCCTAGATCAAGATAGCTCAAGTCCATATGAAATGTCTCAATGATTGAGTTTCTATATATAGTTATCTTATTTTAGGACACCAAAATGGGTTTTATCCCATCACACAAGTAAATGATCTATTAAAGTGTGGTGCACCAATATTACAGTCAAAGGAACCAGCAAATATATATATATTTTTCTTTTTCAATGAAAGCATTTTTATTTTATTTTATTTGTTTATATTTATTTTCCTTGATCTAAAATATTGATGTACATTACTACAATACATTTAACTAACTTCACTAACCACTTTAGTTCCTTCCAACCAAAACATTATTTTGAAATTCTAACAAAATGTCTTTATAACCAAATCTATCAATTTCAAATGGAGACACACATTTTCTCTTAGAATCATTTTAGAAACAAAAACATAACAACTTTACTCATTTCTATATACTATAGAATAGTGCATGATATATAAATTTCTTTAATCACTGAATGTAGCAACATATCAACAAGTACAATCCACTTATACAATTTTCCAGCTTACAAGCTGTCATAAAACACAAGATTGGGAGTTACCCAAGGGTGACTCTCCCTAATACAATAAGAATTCACTTGGAAGTATGTTTTTGCTGCACATGAAAATAAAACAACATCCTTCTTCTCTTCAAGTCTTCAATCCATAGATCACAACCTGCAGTACAACACACACAAACAAGCCCATGGTACTCTCCTCCCAACCTTAGGCCTTTTAAAGGCCACCCCCAAGCAGGGAGAACCTTGACTAGGTGGACATACATTACTAACAACCATTTATAACACAATGCTCACATTACAAAATTGTTCACACATTTTACGATTGACAAATAAAACCACAAAAATTCCCAACCAAGGTAGACCACTTAGGATCACATGTAGATCCATCTCAAGGGGTAAGGGTGGAAAATTAATGTTGAGGAGACTCCACCTACAACTATGCCTTCATTAGGCTATACACTTTATACACATGCCTTCACAAGGCAACCCAACACCACATACATGCCCTCACATGGCATCTTTACAATACTTATAACTCCAGCAAGGTGGCATATGGGGCCCATAACACCCATATGGCATCCCTCTCCTACTCTAGGAGAGACTCTCACCCAACACATTCCCTATGTACCCCTTACCCTCACAAGGCTCTCTTTCCCTCCCAAGAGATGAGACTCACCTTGTCACACCCAAAATAGAAAACTGCAACAAGAACACATAAATTCACAACACAAAGTAAATCACAATACACACATACACCAAAACTAAAACATGATCCCTCAACCTTACACAACACAACATTACAACACACCATATTACAACTACATTACAGAAAACTCACATGCATAACACAATAAAAATAATCTACTTAACAACAAGCTTTCATAGCAAGGGTGCATAAGGTTACCAACCTGGTTTCCAAGAAAATTTGAGCTCCCTCTCTTTTTACCAGCAATCCTCCTCCTAAGCTATCTTCTTCTCCTTTTTTTTTATCCCTTTTCCAAAATTTACCCCACTTAGATTCTTTTTCCAGATCTATCCAAAAATTCTCCCCCCAAGAACTCTCCAACCAACTCTCCCTAAAGAATGTTTTCTTTTGATGCTTAAGTTTCCAAATTCGGCCAACTTGGGAATCCACAATTTTGGGTGCTCTTTTCAATGCCTAGGGAATCTTATAATACATAAAAATGCCCCTACCCCCTAGGTATATCATATGGGCTTTAAAATAAGACCTCAAACTATCCCTAGGGATGGTGTAAACCTCCTAGAAATTCACAAAAGGTGTGCATTCGACCTAGCAAGGAAAGAATCCCTCTTGGACCCATAAATACACCTAGGGAAAAGAAATCCTACCAAACCACTCCTTGGTTCACTCAACCACCTACCATCCCACTAAGCATGCTAAAAAGGAGAACATGTGTCAAGTGACACCACAATACACACAACACACTTGGCAAGCCATCAAGAAAACCAAATTTACTTTTATAGAATCACAATAATACACACAAATTGGTTTTACAAATAAAATACAAGGGTAAAAAGGTTATACCCTCCTTAGGGTTAACCTTGGTTTTTTTCCAAACACCTAGCAAGTTTCTCCATAAATCCATGGGCTTCTTTCCTGCACACTTATTGCAAATATCAGTAGTCCAAGAATAAGGTGATAAAATGATAACGTAAATATAAATCACATAGATTCTATCATCAATGAATAACATAACTAATATGAAATATGTATTTTCATTCATATCACATTACACACTTCACATTTGTAGCAATTCTCTAGTCTAGATAGTAAAACATTATGATCATTTATTCTTACAGAAAATTATGGAATTAATCTACCTTAAGCAATGCATCAAATATAATATAAGTATACAATTCTAGTTTATTCAAATGATACATGAATTCTTAATGTTACTCTAAATATGCTAAGACATGATTATCTAGCACCATATGGAGACCACAATTCAAAAATCAAACATTCACTTGAGTATAACATAAGCTTTAATCATGACATATGGATCATCAAGAAGGTAAGTAAGCATATCTGAATAACATCATAAAAACTACTTAGAATATTAGTGTCCTAGTAACATCATAAGGAATCATCATATAGCCTAATGATATAGGTATCAATGTCCCAATAACATAATATAAAATCAAATAGTCTAAGGATCAAAATATCAATGTCCATAGGGGGTAATAATGTGTCATCTAGAGTCTAACTACCAAAGTCCAAAAGAAACAAAATGTCAATAGTGCTATGATGGTCAGGGCGGGACATGACATAAAATATCCTAGATTTGTAATTATAAAGCTTTGCTTCGAACAAAATGCCACAATCAAATTGTGAACTAGAGAATAGTGGAAGGCCACATAGGTAATTACTTCCCACAAATACGATGATAAGAAAAGATAATGCTCATGTTGGTCTGATTTTTTGCGTATCAAATTTTCTTTGAATCATAAAAAAATTAGATGAGAATCCTCTGGTAAGTCATAGGGTTTGAGGTTTTTGTCTAGTGTATTTTGATACCTTTGAAAGTCTATGAAAAACCCCAGGTTTGGCTTTTAATATTTACCTCGGAGTGAATTCTTTTTGAAAAAAGGGGTGAAGAATGGATATTCTTCTCCCGCCTGTTTGGACATCGTGGTTGAGTCTTATGAAAAAGGGTTTTAGTCCTACCGTCGGATCCGATTTGAATCCACGATTGTCGCATACTCACTATGGCAAGATGCTCATATGTTATGCATAGCGAGATAGCGATCAACGAAAAATTACCTATGATACTAAAAAGTGGAATTCGATGCCACAAAATGTGTTCACAGGATGATCTTATGACCACATGATACATCCCAGACCTGTCAGTTTCAAGAAGGAATGCATGTGGGGAAAAACTTGCAAGTGGTGTCACCAGAGTTCAAAATTATCCGACGATTTGCCAAGTCACTAACGGGAAATACTTGTGATTTGTCGATGGCGATATAGCAAATGCCCAAATTTTCCAAGGACGTCCTTCTGAGGTAAGAAGTAATTTTGGAGGATCCCGATGAAGATATGGTGCACGTTTTACTTTTGTCCCTCTGCAGGTTAATGTCTTTTGTTAGTCGGTTAATTTACCTTTATATTAATTTGAGCTACTCATTTTTTTATTATGTGAATAGTTATAAATGCTATAATTTGCGTGTTTTATTTTTTTTGTAAATTGATTAATTATATATATAAACATGTATATTATCTTAGTTTAATTTATTTTCTTATAGTATTTGAATATTAAATCAATTAAAATAATCTCTATTAGTAATTTGATATGCAGTTCCTTACTCCTAACATTTTCTACTAACCATTCCTAAACTATACTATAACTATCCCTTACATCTTGCTTTACTTCCTACCACCCCTTATCTAATTTTACCACTAATTCCCTATCCACTAGCCATTAACCCTTATATCCTTTAAAAAATAACAATATTTAAGCCAAATTTTTTATTTACTACATTTTACTTTACTTATACATCTCCCCATACAAATAACACTAATCCACTTAATGTCCCTATAATCCCAACCTGACGCCAACCTTCCCAGAATTCATGTGGCATGGGGTCAAGTGAATCATTACTTTTTCTATTTTGTGTTTGATGAAATTGACTTACTATAGGGAGGTTTGTCAATAAATATATGATAATACTAAGTCCCATAAAATACTTGAAAACTTCATCCTTAAAATCATTCACTACACATCCATCTCACAATCTATGCATGTAAACTAAAATACCAAATTAAGCATAACTATGCATAGCTTGAAAGTAAATAAATCTTCACACATATGATACAAGATATGATTACCCAAAAACCCTCTAATGAGAAGGTAAAACTGGGGGGGGGGGGGGGATGACACCCATACATCTTCACTACTACATTTATAAAGTATATCCAATGAATGTTACAATGTTTGATCATGAAATATGGTCTACCCTGTTAAAGGCTTACAAAGCCTATTACGTCTTACCCTATTAAAGGATTTCAAGACCCTATTAGAAGTGTGCCTAGTAAGAGGACTTCAACTTACAATGAAGTAAGCACCCTGTTCAAGGATTTATCTCAGCATGTTAGGACTACTCTGTTAAGAGATTTAAATGATTCACCTATTAAAATGTCTCAACAATGATCCTTTGTTAGAACTCTACTACTTGATGTTAGATCACCTCTTTGCATGTATTCTTGATCCTTCTTTGATTAGATGTATCTCTTATATCCTCTAACTCCTTTACTATGTTCTCCTCTAACATATTCTATAATTGATGTCTCTAGATCACAATTCCTTAGTCACACCTTGATTCTCTTTTTGCATGCACAAAATTCTCTCTCTACTCATCTCCTTACTTACATTCTATATTAGGGTTTACCCTCCTTATGAAGATCTCGGTGACTTAGGGTTAGGTATGAATCAATGATTGTGATTCACCTATCGCTTAATCCTTCTCTTTTTTCTGATTGGTTGCGTGTGTTGCATTGGGATAATCAATCAAGATTCATTCTTATCATCTAGGATCTCAAAATATATCCTTAAGTTGGTTCCAAAATAATTTACATAGGAGTTTGTGCCATTACAAACAACTATGTCAAAACTATATAACTCGACACTAGAAGTCCCTGATGCTCAACATCAACTACAACTTCAATGCTAGAACTCAACATTTGAATAATTCAACATCCTTTGATTACTCAGCTCTTGAATCACTTGACATCATCTATCTACTCGAAACTTAAGTGGATTGGCACCAACTGTTTACTCAACATACACTAAGAATCTCACTTGATATGCACTATCTGACATGTTATGCTCCAAATGTATTACTTGTTCGACATGAACTAATCTTGTAAATGACTTAAGTGTATAAACACTCATATGTCAAAACCAATTGGAGATTAACAATATCCCCCTTTGACATGAGTGGAAAAATCTCTTGGTCATGCATGAATATCTTTAACTTATAAGCATAACTTAGATAATCACCATCTTTACTCTGTATAATACAAAATTTCAAATTTTCAAAATTTTGCAAAACTTGACTTTACTATCATACCTCAAAATCTTATAAATCCCCTTGAGTTGATTATCATATCTTGAATCTTGAATCAATAATATTGCTAAGTAAATATGCATATGCTATACTTTGTTTATGTCTTTGACTCCCCCTTTATTTTGTCTCCCCCAAAACTGTATCTATTCATCACTTGGAGTCAATGTCACTAAAAAACTTATTATGCTCCCCCTTTCTTATTTCTCCTCCTATCTTATTACTCCCCCTTTTTCACACTTATGTCAAAGGGTTATACCTAAATAGTGTGTTTATCCAAAAAATATTTATGGATCTCAAGTATTAGCTTCAAAGCTACATCCCAATTATCACAAGCTACCTCCAATGATTTTATTTGGATGGCCAAATTGGCAACAAGATAAACTAAGCCTTCTAGTATAGAAAGATGGGGATCTTTTTGCATTAGTGTCTCTACAAAGGCTAGCTCCTTGTGAAGTATTTCCATGTGTGGAGTCAACATGGATTGGATGCTAATCAGTGTTGCCCAAATATTTTCTTCTTGAGCATGCAGGTCAACCAATTGACCTTGGGAATTCATCAAATTCTTGAAGTGCTTCTAACTCTGAGCTAGAGAATTGGGTAGAGTAATACATGTTAGCTTCATTTTTGCCTCCAAATTGTCAATATGGCACTGTACTTCTTGTGTGAACAAATTTGTATCACACAAATTGGTGTCAAGTAAGAAAATATTCTCTAAGATTTTATTTACACTTTTAGTCTTGGTTGCTAACTCAACCTGACTAAGTGTAATAGAACTTGATACCTTGTCATTTACCTTTCGTTGAAATTTTCTCTCAGACCATTCAAGTAGTTTGACATTTGAATCTAGGTCTGCATCATTGGTGTGTTCTACAATGATTACCAACTGTTCCATGATAGGCTTGTCTTCTTCAGGTGTTGGCAGGCTGAATGCATCAATAAATATATTCTTGATGTCTTGCAATGCTTGCTTCTACCTATGCTCCCTTCTGAGTAGCTCTTGATGCTTTTTCCTTACAAGTGCATCTTGTAGTATGCCCATTTGTTCAATTGTGATTGTTGCAAGGTCAAACTTTGGTAGGAAAATCACTTCATTCAAGTTGACATCAATAAATGATGTAACCTCACCTACCTTGGATGTACTAGACCTTGGTGATTATAATGGTGTCGCTTCTATACTCGACCTTTGAAGTGCTTGACTTGGAAGAGTAGTAGTTTTTGGTAAGGTAGCCAATGTTTTTATTGATAATTTCTCCTCAGGCTTATTAGAAATAATAGTCCACCAAGATAACTGGGGGGGGGTGAATTAGTTATCCAATAATTAGAACACTTATCTTCTTTAAAAAAACTTAACCATTCAACCAAAGTAAATAGCAACAATAGAAAGATTCACATAAACAAATACACTAGATATGTTGACTAGGGAAACCCTTGATCAGACGGAAAACCCCAGTGGGAATGATGCCCACAAGATGATGTACTAATATAAATATTCCTTGTTAGAGTATAGACCTTGTTAGGAGTCTGTTACAACATTTAGTAAAATCAGTCCCTGTTAGGAGACTTTGAATCCTTGTTAGGAGATTCCAACCCTATTAGGAGTTGTGGTAAAATCTATGCAAGAAGATCCCATTGCCAAAACATGCAATTTCAACTACGAGAAGAGCTCATTGCTCAAACAAGTAATTTACTGTTATTTATCTTCCCTACTTGTTTTTTCCTCTATACTATTAACAAGACCAATTACTATTAGACCTTGTAGACCAGGTCATAAACCTCAAATCCAAATACCAAACCTTGGATCACTCAGAAAAACCTTGGCAATGAAGTTTCCTTTACTTCAGCACTGCTTTGCTCAACTTCACATTCCATACTCTCTGCTACTTTCCAAACATTCATATATTCACATATATCCATGCCATGATAAAGGAAAATATCCTTCCTTTATACCAAGTCCATTAAACAACTCCTTGATTTGGTTGTTAATCCTTCTCAATTAATTATTATAGGACCACATTAAGAGCATGTTACACTTAGCGATAACACAAATCTTCCACCTTGCAACTTGAATAACTTTTTGTACATATAATGTTATTACAAGTGAGCTTAGCCATGCCATCCTTAACATGTCTTCTCCAAGTCCTCAACCTTGATCCTCAATATATCAAATTTGCTAAGAGATATAACAAGTGTACCCAAACATGCCTCTATAAACTCCATCTTAGAACAAACATTACAAAAACTTACATAACTTCTTCTAGACTTAGCCTTTCTACTTCTGATGTTAACTGAATATGCTAGATACTCAAATGTATCTCTTATAACCATGAGTGATTATTATGTTCAACTAGTCAAGCATATCAAATTGATCTTTCCATTGTTCTTTTGTCAGATACCACATAAGACATCAAACATGCTATATTGGCATCAATGACAAACTTAGTCATGAGTGTTACATATTATCATCAAACCAATATTCCAAAAATCTCTCCAATCTTCCAACAAGGCTATGTAGTCAAGTTTGAATCTTCCATCTTTCCTCTTCTTTCTTTTCAATTTCAATTGCATCTTGAACTTGTGTTGTAGGTAGATGAGTATCTACCTGTCTTGTTTGAACTTGTGTTCCATCCCGTGCTTGAGTACAAACTTTTGGTACTAACAAATTTTGCACCAATTTTTTGATGTTAGCCATGGTGGTTGTTTCTTTCCTTTGATACACTACAATGGGTAATGTAGGTTGCATCATAGTAAATTAAGGGGTTTTTGATGTCTCGAGTTTCCACCTCTATAAATGTCTTCTCTACCTCCTTAAGTTCATCTACACTCACCAATATAGGGTGACTACATAAGTTTTCCTTGGTGGTGGTGTCTAGTAGTATCTTCTTCATGTCCTCCTCTATTAGCAAATTACTGTTTTGAGTCATAGTGTCAGAAACATCCTTGATCTATATCATTTTAGTGTCTACTTTTGTCACATGTAGTAGATTGGCACTCAACATTTGTATATTTGGTATACTCTATTCTATTTGCTACTCATCTTTAGTTATTGCCTATTTTTGTTCCCATTCTTCAGTGCCTTCCATATGTTCATCCTTCTCAGTATCAACTTTAGTAACCTTTAATTCTTGCTCATCTTTATCTTCACCTACCTCAATAGGTTTCTCCTCAATTACCTTAGATGTTGTCAGCCCATAAATTACCTTCCAGATTTGGGTGCTTTTCTGAACAACATCTTCAATTTTAGTTTGGAGAATATTAAATGCATGATACTTAGGAGAAAATCTCCTTGCATACTTCTTTATGACTTTAGTCATCTTAGCTTTACCTAAATCTGGCATCACTCTTACAAGTGTACTCGCTCTAATATTCCTTTCTATTGTAAGACTATATTTCCATCTTTTCTCAACTCTATCATATAAAGTATTTGGTAGAGAGTTCAAAATCTCAATTAGATTCATCTTAAATGTTACCATCATGGCATATACTAACTCTTCTACTTTATCCATTTCTAGCTTTCCAAGTCTATCAAATCCAATATGTGAATATCCACTCAAATCTACATTATTCTTTATATTTGCACATAGATTATCTAAATCAGAAGGACTGTGACTTACCACTTTAAATTGACTATTATCATCAAATTCTATCCTCTCTTCATATGATTTAGTTGGAGCAATGTACTTTCTCCTTTGTCTCTTCTCAGACACATCAACTTGTATAGCTTTCCTAGCTTTCTTTTGTTTTTGCTTGGCTACTTCTTGAGCTTTCTTAGTAGTAGGTCTTGTCCTAGTTTGTGTAGCTAGAACTACAGGCTTAGGTTTTACAACCTTCTTTAATTTTTGACTACTAAGGCTTTATCTTTTCTTTTCTTTTCTATGGTTATAGGTTCTTCACTAACTTCTTCTCCTTTGACACCTTCTTCAAGCTCAACTTCCTCTTCTCCTTGATCTTCTCCCTGACCTTGTGTTAGGGCCAATGGTGCTTGGCTTGGTACATCTTCTTCTTCATCATCATCATCATCTTCATCATCTTCCTTTGCCCCTTCACCATATTTTTCTTTCAATTTCTTGACAATCTTGTTCTTCTTCCTTGTCACTAATGTTGTCTTTAGATCCATAGTTATCTTTGATTTGGCAACATCACAATTTACAAAGTCAGTAGCCTTATTATCTACTTCTTCTTTTGCAAGAAATGATGCAATTACTATAGATGCCTCATCCACATTGACTTCATATCCTAGTGATCTCAACCATTAACCCTTGGAGCTACAACTTGTACATTTGTGAAATCAGTATCAACTAGAAAGCAAATATCATTGAAATGTTTCTCAACTAGTGACACTGGTATCTTGTGTCTTTTTTTCATTGACTACTTAAAGTCCTCAAAATAGATAGTCATAATAGACTCAAAGCTCTCTCCCATTTTCTCAATGAATTCTCCTATTTATACTACAATGGATTTGTTTGTCTTCCATGAAACTTTTCCAAAGGAAGGAAATGTGTTCTACACATAGAAAAACATACATACAAGTATTGATCCAAACTTGCATTGTGCACTCTTGGTTTTGATCATGGCTCCCAAATTTTCTGATAGTTGTTGCAATTGAAGCTTGATAAGGTCATAAGTACAATCCTTCTTCACTATCTTTTATCCTACATCAACATCAATACAAGGTACATTGTTCATCTGCTCGATTGAAAGAACTTATGTGCAATAATCCTTACTGCAAAAGAAATTAGGGGATCTATGATAGTATCCATTGTCATTCCTCTTTTATTCCACATTGCCCCTATGTTTTTCTCAATAACTTCTTTTGCATCACTCCTCATGGTTTTAGGTCTATCTAGGGTTGGATACCCTATTACCATTTGCACAATATTCTTGGTTATCTTGATAGGTCCATCTTCTAGCCATACTGAGTTATCATGAATTTTGATTAAAATAATCTTAATCCACTTAGTCTTGAAAATATTTGGAAAATCTAGGGCATGATTAACCCTTTTATTTCTATAATTTTGTATTTCTCCTTTAGTATTCCATTTTCACACAGTTTTCCATATAGGTCTTTGATTTCCATGTCACCTCTGCTACCCACCTTGCATGTGAACAACATTTCACATCTTGAATCATTAAGACTTGTGGTGGTATCATTGATAACACACTAAACAGATCTTGTTTATATGCAATATTAGGGATTGCTTTGAAATTTGGTTGTCTAATCTCATTGTTAATTAGTTGAACATTCAAGACCTCCTTTCCCTCTTTAACCTTGGTAGTAGAAGAACTAGGCACCATAATTATCACCTATGGTTTATAGAAATTCAAATAGTGTAACTCAACATACAATAAATACCTTCAAAAATTTGATGAACAATGTTGAATAGTGGTTGAATTCACTTTGAAATTTTTTAGAATGATCTCTTCAATTTTCCTTTAGCTCTTCGTTCTCTCTCCAAATTTGAATGATGTCAAATGAGTAAAAAATTGATCATATAGACCTTAGAACTTTGTAATTAATGCCCAGTCCTTACACAACTGTAAGCTCGACTTGAATAGAAATTTCAACTCACTTAGCTTCCATGAAGTTTACTTCTTGCTCAGAAACCACTATGAGATTAGTCAACACTATCACCTATAATAGCTCAGTATCAACTAGATTTCACTCGACAACTTAAGTGAAAATTTTCATGCTTGACAGTAAAATGAAAATTGAAAAACTAAAATATTTCTTCAAGATTCTAAACAAAACTTTGCATCTTTCTTCATGCAAATATAATCTTTTCAAAACTAAGTCGTTGGAAATAATTATGATATATTATTTAAATATCAGTCCCACATATACCTCTTGATTTCTTAGTTGGAGGTGGTGTCATCAACTAACCCATTGGGTGAAGAGATCCCATTAGAACTTGATGTGCTGCAATCTTCCTTTCTCTTCCATGTATTTTTCATTTCATCTTTGACATTCTCAACATTTGCTTTTTCTTTGCCTTTGTTGACACTGCTTGGCACTTTTGACCTTGTTGGGTAATTAATACTTATGTGACCAATCTTCAACGAACTAAAACATGTAGTTGACTCAACCATTTGTTGTAGTCACTTCTAAAGTGTGTTCTTATGCAATTCTTAGGAACATGTCCATACTCTTGATAGTAGTGACAACTATACCTAGTATTGTAATCCTAATTATAAGATTTTCCATTGTGATTTACCTTTGTCTATTTGTTTGATGACCACTTAGGCTTGGATCTGCACTCATATGCTCTATCTCCATACTTCTGATAGTTATAGGAGTATCCTTCAAATCTTTGTGTGCTCAAAGTCTTGGTTTTACATTCATGTGCCTGATGTCCTTGTTTGTTGCATTTGTGGCAGTGACCCATTAACTTCTGCTTAGGATTCTAGTTTGCAGTCTTGCTCTTGCAAACATTAGTAGTAAACTTGTAATAAATTAAATTTTAAATAGGAAATTAGGATATTTGGCAATAATTTTAGTATTATGAGTTGTTAATGAGTAGTATCAGATTTTAGATAGGGAAGTTTATTATATAAATTTATTTTTAAAATAATTAAATTTAATAATTAGAGTATAAAATAAGTTTATTAAAGTTTCAGCTAAATATTATATCATTTTTTATTAAAAAAACTATTCACATAGATTTAGCATAGTAGTTCTCCAAGAGTTTATATCAATTAAATTTTAGAAAAATTATTTCAAAAATTTCCTATTTAAAATTTAATTTATTACAAGTTTACAACTTCACTATATTAATTATTAGTTTTTTTGATAAAATTTAACTAAAAATAAGAATTAATAATATTTATATAATTGTCAAAATATATTATAAAGGTAAATAGATAAGTAAATTTATTATTGTGTAAGAAGAGATAATTATATGTTGAATTTGATCTATAAGACACAATCCTAAAAATAAATTAACAATGATACTATTTAATAATACTAACACAACTATGCTTTTAAAGCAATTATATTTGATTCCACTAAAAAAAAAATATACTAATTAACATCATTTAAACTAACACTTTACTTAATACAAAACAAACAACTCTAATGCCAAATATCCTAACTTAAAAACATACTAAAAACCTAAATTTTTTTAAAACTATCTAAAATCTGATACTACTCATTAACAACTCATAATACTAAAATTAATAAAAAGTAAAAATAAAAATTAAGACATTAACACTACTAACTTAACTTTCAAACAATAAATTTTCAATGTTTTAAAACATTTAAATTAAACTACCTAAAAATTAAAATCTAAATTTTAAACTTATTTTAAATAACTAATCTATCTTTAAACTAAAACTAAATTAATTATCACAAACAATAAATTTAATTAAGAACTAAAAACTAAATTAAATTTATACTAACTTAAAATCAAACTAATCTAATACTAATTTAAATTAAAACTAATCTTAATTTAATATTAATTTAAATAATTTTAAATAAAAACAAACTAACTTCATTCTAAACTAATTTTTAAAAGACACATATTAATTAAATTATATATATAAATAAAAACATAATCAAAACTTATATATATATATATATATATATATATATATATATATATATATATATATATATATATATATATATATATATATATATATATATATATATATATATATATATATATATATATAAACAAACTTATACTAAAACTAGAACTTACACTATAACCCCAAACCCCTAACACTAACCACCCATGACCACAAACTTCCAACTTCCAACCACGTGGGCTCAGGGCCCCATAAATATTTTTCCCCACCCTCACGCTGCCCTAGGCCTATTTAAAAGGACATAGCCCAAAATTGTGCAGGGCAGTACATTTTGTAGGAGCTGACGTAAGTAAGGGAGGTAATGGCACAAGCTATTTAGCCGATGCATTATCATGGCTATTTAGCTAGTGCCGTTTTGAAAATGGTTACCGAAACTCGCCATATCGCTAGTCGGGTTGTAAGAACCCCAAATAGGCTCTATGTTGATCACTGTTTGTTTCCCTGGGTGTAATGATTGTTTTTGGTTTGTTTTTGAATGTTTTAAGCTATTTTTGGGTTTTTGAGTTGATGAAAAGAAAATACAAATATTGAAAACTAATCTTACCTAAAATTATAACTCAAATCTAGTTATAATGCTAATCAAATTCATTTATTCGGATGGCTCCTAATGTATGTACAATACTTATTGCTGGAAGAATACATTAAAAACATCATCATTAATAGTTGAAAAAAACCTAATTTTTGTCTCCAATATGCAACCACGCTGCTGGTTGCTTCCTCCTTGGGCAGCGCCTATCAAAAACTGCAATATTAAATCTCTGATTTTTAATTCACTGTAGCATTGTACTGTTCACAGCACTGTAGCTGCTGTTATAACCCCTTCCAACCTATAAACAGATTCATCCACTTTTTTCCTACTGAAACACAATATTGACTCCAGAATGAAGTCAACTCACAGGCAAAATTCAAGTGATATTTCACACCCTCAAATTGCATCAACTCTGAAGATACTACGTTCTCCACAGTCTGAATTCTTCTTAAACTTGTAGAAACCCTTGTTGCCACAACTTCAAGAAATTTCACAAGGCAAAGTTTTTAAGCAATTCTCATAACCTACTCTTGAAGGAAGACAAGGTTTGTTTATAAGGACTCCTCAACTCCAGAATGAGTCTCCACGCTCAATGTGGGATAAAAGATATAATAATAACATAAAAAATGTTATTACATTAAAACTTAGAAAACCCCTTTTAATTTTTCCATAAGCTTGGACCCACAATTAATTGAAACGATGGCCCCTTTTATGATATCATGACCCTCACTTAAGTTATATATTATAACTTAACAATATAGGCTCAAAACCAATAATGTTTATTTTAACTAAATAAACATTAATATCTCCATTATTACTCAACATTTTTGAATGTCGTTTGGACTGGGAGTTAACATGATAGAACTGCATATGACCATACCCCTTTTCTAAAAATAGCAGGGGTCTATCTTTATAACTCCAAAACTGCTAAAAATAGCCTGACCAAGCCAAACTCAAAGGAAAACTCATCATAAACAAACTCTGGCAACCCAGAAGAGTACTCTGCTCTGGTCCTTGGAGGATCTCCACACCAAGGTGACCCTCTATCCAATCTTATTAGCCTACGAGGGTCTCTGATAGGCTAATCACTAGCTAAAGTGATGTCTCTAGCTAGAAGGGGACATCACACGGGTTTGTTGGTATCTATGCCGGTAGCGATGTAGCGATTGCTCGAAATATGGTAATGTAACTAAAAATCCTCAAAGGTGGGCCCTGAATGAGTGACGTGATAAGGTTGAGTTGTGTAGATCGAGTTACACGGTGGCATCCCATTAAGCATCTTTGAGCAGGAAGATTTTGATTTTCCAAAACTCGCCATATTGCTGGCCGGATTGTTGGTTTTTATGCCAGTAGCGATATAGCAACCCACCTAAAAGTCATAGACACGGTGAGGCCCAAGACATGTGATGTCATGTAGAGATTAGAAAATATATATATGTGCCACCATGTTGAGCTAGCTCATCGACAGCGATATCATGGACCCACTTCATGTGTACTAGGTACAAAGATTTTTGATTGTGAGATCGAGCCGAGATCAAAGGGTGGCATTGACTTGCTATGAGGAACTGCTCGAAAGTTAAGTATAGCGAGTTAGCGAGTGTGGCCCACCACTGTTGAAGTAAAATTGCTATCCACAAGATCAAGTCTGGATCGATGACGCTCGTTGACTCGCTATAAAGAGATGTATGAAAATTAGGTATAGCAAGTTAACAAGCAATGGACCCACCATCGTGTTCTTAAAGGTTGTTTTAATTGTCTACCACACGATTAAAGTAAGATCAGTGATCATCGCTAGCTCGCTGTAGAAAGGTGCTAGAGAATTATGTATAATGAGTTAGTGAGTTGATGACACGTGTTTGTAGTCATCCATGGGCCCAGTTTGAAATGCCAGCCTTGAAGGAAAGGTACAGGTGGAGGTTTTTTATTGGCTTGACTGCCAATGTGTTAAGAAGAAAGCTGAGTCAGCTTAGTTGTCATTCCCAGATCATAGGATTTTTCAAGGATCAACGACACAAGTTTAAAAAAGAAAGTGCAACGCAACTCTATTTTTTTGTTTGGCGCATTTATGATAAGTGAAAGCTTCACATGTGGGAGAAACAGAGTATAACACAGAGATTTTCATTAATTCCAGTCCCACGCGAACAGAGATTGCAAATTTTTTGAGCACAAGAGCCTGATTGATTGTGTCGTGTTAAGCCTGGTAAAGACATGAAACTATTCTTTTGTTGTTCAAGAGAAATTTTAGAAGTTCAGAGAAGAACAAGTTCAGCAAGTCAAGTAAGTACTCATATTATAACCTCTATGGCATTCCAATTCTCTCAATACTGTCAAAATGCCTCCTAAGAAACCATTCTCTGGGAAAATTAATTATATGGATAGGAATCTCGACGATGATTTATTAGAATTACTCCCAGAATCTACTGTACAACCTGCACAAGTTAAAAAGTTAATTTCCTTAAACCCTAGGCTTAAAATTGGTGATGGCCTATATGACAAGGGGAACTGGGTTAGGGATGCAACAACTACTCAAACTGGCCTTATCTTTTTTAAAAAGTGGTTTTCAGAAAGAAAGTTGTTTGCCCCGCATGCTAATGTCTAGAATTTTGATTTGGGAAAGTTAGTAGTCCCAAGTGTTTTCATGGACTATGATTTGCTTGAAGCCATTGCTAAGAATTATGACCAAGCCATTAGGGTTGTAAGAAGAAAGGATGGTGTGCCTCTGGTCTCGATTACTCCTAAAGAAATTAGAGAGGTTTTTCACCTGGAACCATTATCAGATTACCATGTGCAAATCAATATGCTAGAATTAGAGAATGAATATAAAGAAAAGAAGGATGTAATCAGGGGAGGTGCACTGAGGACACATATTGGTACAATAGGAACTTTTTCAGTAATTACTGCAACCTCTAGAGAGCCTTTTAAGAAGAGTCTTTTTACTTCCCAGGCTGTAGAGATATACAGGACCTTATGCTGAGTTTTTGGTGAAGATAAGCAAGAATTTATGCCCATTGGTTTCATGTACATGATGGTTCAGATTGCTTCCTTCGGTGCAGATGTTTTTTTAAATTTTGCTTCCTTTTTGGTTGAAGAAATTCACATTGGTTTAGTTGGGATTGTGAAGGGCAAGGTGGAATTTTTTTTGGGTCAGTACTCTCTATTAATGCATATGTTTTTGTTCAAAGGAGTGACATATTTTGGTAATGAGATGGAACTAAATAGAGAGGAGAATGGGGAAATACTGCTAGTCTAGTTGTGGAGTGCAGATATGACCTGGGATGCAAGTAATGCTAGTTTTGTCAGATTTGATCGATATTTTACTACTAAATTGAGATGCCTCATATTGAGTGACAATCCCAGAATCCCTAGGGTACTAATGAGCCTCATCAGGCCTATGGATAACCCCCATGACTTTAAAGTTTCACATAATTGGGGAGATATCATTCCCTACCTTGTTTCTACTATTTTTAGAATCTATGGTTTCAAGGGGAACCCTCATGTTTTGCCTTACCAAGTTCCTTTGAAGGTGGGAATGGCTGAAGTTTTATGGCAGTTAGGGGGAGTGGAAGAAATGTTTTTGTTGAAAAGGCAATTAGGGTCAATTTTCCCTACTTGCACAGTGGCCCATCAGTTTGTGATTACAAAAGGGGGATGGATCTTTTTGCATAAAATTTTGGAGCAGTATATGATGGTTGTCTCTCATCCCCATTTTTGTGATTCTAAGGGATTTTTCAATCAGATGTTGAGGCATAGAATCAATTTGGGATTGGTCAAGCACAATTCTTATTATCCAGAGGATATTATAAGGAATGAATTCTCATTCTAGGAGCAGGAAACTAAAAAGGAAAAATGGAGAGTTTATTTTGGGTCTTAGAATTCATTCATTGTTTTGATAATAAATATGATCCTTTGGATAATGCTATTACAGAGGCTGACAAAATAAGTAAGCTCATGAATACCTTCCCTGAAATAATGGAGGTCATGAATGAAAAGCAACAATTTTTTATTGATTCATATCCTGATAAGGCTAGAGAGGTCATGAGGAGGTTGACTTTCACTCCAAATGTGAGAACTAATAAAATAATTGTACAAAAGAGGCTCGGATATGCTATAATTCAGAATAAAAGGGTTCCTATAGACAAGGGCAAACAAATAATAGGATCTACCAGTATAGCCCAAGAGGAGAGACCTAAAGATCCTAGTCCTAAGAGGCAAAAGGTAATGATAGAAGAAAGGCCTCAAGATGAGGAATATTCACCCACCCAGTCCCCTTTGAGGATTGGAGAAGAGCCAGGAGTTGAACAAATGGGATCACAGGGAGATATTTTTATAATTCAAGCAGAATTAGATGAGGGTAACCCTCCAAAAATTCCTCTCCCAAGTTTGGATCTAACAATAGCTGATTATAGGTAGGGAGTTAGACCCTATATTAGAGTAGGCAAGTCATCAATTTTTGACTGATGACAGTTTTGTGAAATCAAGGGTTTTTCAGTAGTTTGCATGGAGGACAAACATGAACGTTTTCGAGGAGAAATGTAAAAAGATGAAAACAGAGCATCCAGAAATGGATGAAACTTCCATGCAAAACCAAATTAAAGAAGAAATGATGAAGGAATTACAGAATATAAGCCCTGAGGAGGGGAGGAAAATGATAAAGGCATCTAACATTTTATTATTGCCCAATTGGGATATTGCAGATGCATTAATTTTCAATTTTGTTTCAAGTAGATTGGAGTTGCAAGACCCAAATAGAAGAGACTTCCAAGGCACTTTATTCATTGAAGATCAAGCTACATTGGTCAGTTGGTCCTTGAGAAAGGGATCTAGAGCCACACCATCATAATCAGATGAGTCTAGGTTGATGGAAAATATACTTGTAAGAAGGGTTGATGACACTACACATGTACAGGCAGCATATTGGAAAGTGGATTCTTCTAAGTTTGTGTTAACCACTGCTAAGAAGGAGGAATACGTTATGTATGAGTTACAGAATAAATATGAAACACTTCTTGAGGCCTATAATAGGGAGGTAAAAGGGAGAATTGGACTTGAAAACAAGGCAATGGGAAAATCCACAAGGCCAAGAATAAAATACCCCCATCCTCCAGTGGAACCTTTTAAATCCACCCCCCTTGTAGAGATACCAAACACACCTCAAAGGTGTGAATATTATACAGCTAAGGAATTTGAAGAAGAGAAGAGAAAACTATGGGCCTTACATGTAGAGTTAAATACATAGTATGAGGATAAGCTTAGAAAGGCTCTAATGTATTTAGTGGACAAAATTGAGTGGCCCTTATTCTTTGATTAGTTGGTAAAAGTAATAGATATATGGGAGGAATTGAAAACTCATGATGATACCTTGAAGCCTTTTGTTAATAAATGGGGAAGAAGGGAAAAGGAAATCACCCTTCTATGTTATTTAGTTATAAAGTATTCCAATGACCATGTTGAAAAATTGTATGATATTGCTAATGACTTGTCAGATTTTGATAACAAGAGAGTTGCTCTGCAACTGAAAATTGTTTCTTATTTGAATAAGTACAAGAATAAAAAATTTGATCTATTTCCTTATGCCTTGGATGGAAAGAAGAAATTGAAAAATAAGAAAGAGTGGAGTAAAAAATTGGATGACCTTTTCTGCACAAGGATAAATAAAGTTATTAATGAAAAGGGGCATGCCTGGTGGGCCACCATGACAGAGGAATTGGTTAAAGTCCAATTATTTTTTGATTCTTTGAAGCAAGAATTTGTTGTTTTTGAAAAGGAGGTTGGTTATATTTTAAAAAAGAAAAATAATATCCTATAGTTTAGCTGGCCGGATGATATACAATTTGACACTTGGATGGTAGATCTTCTCTTGGATAAGCAGTTAGAGGAGGACAGTTCAGATGATGATGAGAAACAAGAATGCGAGGTGTAGGTTATTGACACCTCTACACCAGAACTGAAAAAGAAGAAGGGGAAAAGGTAATAATGCATGCTTAGGGTGAAAACAGTAAGAACCCACAGGAGAAAACCAATTTGGAGGTATCACAAGATCATCCTTCTTTGGCCAGCTTGGTAGCCACGTATTCTGAGGAGCCGAAATAATGAGAGACAAATCAGAAGTTGATGATTCACAACAAAAATTGGAACGGGCCTACCTAAAGGAATATTTGATATGCCTGGCATTCTGTTGTGATTATTTTTTTCTTTTGTATAATGCTTTGTTCCTTGGACACTTGTCAGATCACAATTTCCCTTTGCTTGTTGCAACTAATGCTATATAAATGAGTTTTCAAGGCATTGTGATGGTTCGAGACTTGTGCATTTTTTTTTTTCTTTCAAGAAGAGTACATATTTAGTTGGTCCAATAGTATGCAGAGGTTTTGAGTTTGCTTCCATTGTACTTACTGATAAGCAAATTGAAATGATAGAAATGGCAATCTATTCTGGGCATTCAATTGGTTTTATATTGGTTATTGTATTAGTCATATGAAAATGATAATACAAAGGGGTATTTACATTGTATCTGTGTCATCAATTTTTGTCTCCAATTTATGGGTTTGTTTACTTTGAAGTCATTTGAATAAGGTTTGTTTGGCTAAATGCAGTCTGGATGGGTTGTATGTTGGTTTTATTGTTGCTTTCAATTCAAGCAATTATATAAATGCTTCAGTAAATTAGTAGGGTTTATGAGTTCATAAAAGGGATATTGCATAAGAATGGAGATGGGTGATTGCAGTTGATTAATTCTTATACAAGTTATTTGAATTAGATCTCCCGCCAATAGTCAATTTCTTGCCCAATGGATAAGGCACTGGTCCTATAAATTAGAAGTAAACAAGGATGAATTCTGTTGCTGCATATCAAATCATCTTACAAAATCAAAATTATTTTCAATCCTATTCAAGAATTATAAATGCTGGTCTCAACTCATTTATATCTAATTCCTAAGTCTTAGTTAGCTGCTATTTCCAGGAATATTTGTAAATTTTAGGAGAATTATGACCAAATCTGCTGATAAGGGATGTGTATAAATTTGAGAGCATTGAAGAATTGAAGTGAGTTGTTTATGTATGTGAGGGTAACAAATGAGAATCAGAATGAAACTAAGATAATTTCATACACAGTTGCATTAGAATTATCACTAGGTATACCCACCTTGGTTTAGCAGAGCCAGAAGAGTAGGAAACCATCCTTTGGTTTTGTTGAATTTCGATTATAGTGATTCATTCATATAGTTGATATTGGGAATTGGCTAATCCCTAGATTGTGTGAGTCATTTCACTATGATATTAAGTATTTTGTTGCTTGATAGTTTCAGCAGTTTGAAACACCAACAACTTACACACTACTTGAGATCATATATATATATATATATATAGGCACTATTACTAAAATTGTTTACCTTCTAGGTAAGAACATAAGTTTGTTTCAATATACAAATCTTCAAAAGGAATTTCATATCAGAAAAAAAAAAGGTAACAAGAAATAAATTAAATTGCTGTGCACTAGGAATAATATAACACATAATGAATACTAAACCTCAATTGAACAAAAGACTATACAGTGGCTTCAATAAAACTGATGCTACACCTAAACCATCACTTGTAGCAAGCTACTTGAAGATATGTAGTACAAACCATCCCAGAGAACAACCTCTAATTTTTAAAAACTTTCGCTTTTACTGGGTGAAGTTTTACTTTTTGCCTTGGCAAAGTCAACCAGGTCTTCAAATAGCTTATCTTCAGGTTTGACTTGTTTGCTAGAAGTTAAAGATTGTTGTGGATATGCATCATTGTAAGTTCCATCATGAATGGAGATGAAAGCCAATTTACCTGACTAATTTCTTATAATGAATATATGAGAGCACTTCAATTTCATTTTTGAATTCTACTGCACCGGGCACTTGTAGAGATCGTTTCTTGTTCCTCTTTGTGCCCACCACTTAGCCCACATTATTGAGTGTCCTATACAAGAAAGTCTTATAGCAAGCAATTTACCCAAGATTCCTGGAGTTGTTCCACTATAAGATATGATGAAATCATGAACTAATTGCCTATTATTTAAGAAAATGAGAAACACTATATGACACTTTGTAGTGCTACAATAATAGCCAAATCACTAAAGTAGGCATGCTTTTTGGATCATATTCTCTCTTAGACACAGATGTAACATGCATTTTGGTTGCAGGTGATTTCGAGGAGCTTGGGTTCACTATCAATTCCAACACCTTCGACTAAAATTTTTGAACAAGTCAAAAGTTGTTCCACTATAATGATTAATAATAAACTTTATCATTGTTCAAGTCAAAATTTTATCATTAGCAAAAATGGTAGATAATTTTTTTCATGGTCTCAAGGAAAACAAAGACTGCTTGACAATAGCAAGAAACAACACAGATGACTTAGAAATAGTCTATCACAATGAAAGACATATTTTGACCATCATAACACTAGCAGTGCTCTACTGTCTCATTTTTGGTAATAGAGAAAACCCCCAAACATGAAGGATTCACCCCACAAACATCTTCAAACATGAAATGATCCACTTTCTATTAGACTCGTGTCTAATCCAGGCTAAACCTCCATCAACAATTACCATCCAACACTGCACTTACACCAAGTTTTTCCACTCTCCTACATTTGGTTAATATAGTACAAATAAATTATCACAACCTCATTGTCTCCCACCAATAACAATGACTACAGGTGGTAGGAGAGAATCTACATTGGAAACTTCAGAATAAGTACAGTTGATTGTGCCTAACCAGTCACTGATTTGAATGCACTAGTCTATTATTCCTTACTCAACCCGCAATGAAAATTAAAAGAATTCATGAACAAGATAACAAAAATAATAAAAACGTTCTCACATTAAATATTAGTCAAAATGCATTCGATACATCATAGGAACTCATTGTTCCATGGGACAAAGATTGAATTGCAAAGAACAAAATTATTTTATTGATTAAATTTTTTAGACAATGCCTTGTCTCACCACCCCAACTCTACTTCTCCCCCAAACACTCAAAAAATCCCTTCTAAATAACCAAACAACAGTAAACAACCACTATTGTCTAACTATCTAACTATTACCAGTTAGTTATAAACTGAAATTTGTTGTCTAAGTTGACACAAAGTGTCAACTTCGACAACTTACAATCATATATGCCTTTAATATATTTCACTAACCTTTTCAAAGGTTTAATAACTTCACTAACCCTTCCAAAGACACCTAAAACCCTTACAAGTTGTACTAGGCCTAAAGACACCTAAAACCCTTACAAGCTTTTCTTTGCATTTTTTCTACATTTGATACTTTTCTTATAGGTGGACATGTCTATCACAAACATCCAACATGCCTGTCCTTAGACTTCATGGCAAAAACCCTACAAACACAAAAAAAAAAAAAAAAAAAAAAGGACATGAAACATCCAAACATCTCTAATAGCTTGTGGATATCCCAAAGATGCATAAGTGCATGACTTGTGAAAACCAAAAAGATAAGACTAACTTGTATAACAAGCAAATAACCAAAATGATTTTATGTCTGTGTTATGTTTGACAATGATAATGATATTTGGATTCAAGTATGAGGAAATTTGTATCAATCAATTCATTAAATATCATTTGAATACAAAGAAGATTCAAGAGATTCAAGAGCATAATTATAAGCCAAATTTGTGGAAGACCTAAATCAGACCTAAGTGAACAGACATGTGAAGGCTTATTTTGAATATGATGAGCAGATGTAAGGTAGAATTTTTATTGAGGTATATTCCAAGTTTAGAGCATTTATTAAAAAACACTATTTCAAATCTTGGTGGATTATTCATAAGTACAAGGCAGATTTGTTGAAGACCTCGAAGGAGAGATCTAAGGCAAATCTACCTACATATAAACACTTTGCATTTCAAAGGTCAATTCCTTCTGCATTGCAGGATTTTAGGTTGGTGTCTCTTGCTAATTGATTCTACACATTTGTTTGAAGTTATATACATACATACATATGTGTGTGTGTGTGTGTGTGTTTACATACACACACAATTCACCTACAAGGATTTCCATGCTAAATAGTATATGCATCTTGTCTTCTTTTGTTAGACATCAACTATGTGAATGCTTTCTACATTGCTTTCAATTGACTAAATATATATAATAAAATATGCAGGTTTTTATGCCAAACTAACTCCAATGTGGACAAATACCTAATACTTGGGATTTAAAATAAGAAAGAACTATATGTTCAAAGAACCAAAAGATGACTGCAATGAGACTATTACAAGCGAAAAAAACTTCAGTCTCGTTAAAGAGAATTGGGATGTGTGTTTGAAGACTTAACAAATTTGAGCTTCACTTGGTTTCAAGAATACTATAATATTCTCTAATTAACAAGGCCAACCACATGAAGGTGGAAGCTCATCTGGCCTCACTCCCCTCCCCCTAACACCAATCTAAAGTACCCATTATCATTTAATTACATACTTCATTCATTCATTCATCCATTTATGAACTATAACATTCAATCAATACAATCACATAACATTCATTAATATGATATAAAATTCATTAATACACAATACTAATCAAAACTTCATTAACACATAACAATATTCATTAACATAAACTAAAAATAGCTATTAATACGCATCATTCATACAAAATAACTTAAAACAAAGTTCTTTCATTATCCAACAAGGTTTATCAAAGAAGATTTTTAAAACATCATTTCTTTTTTTTGTTTTTTTGAGCTCTCTTAAGAAAAGCGCTCATAGGAGCATCCATATCTACTTCATTCTCCTCCTCTTCTGGCATGTGTAATGTCAAATTATGATGGCTCCTTCTTTTTGGAGGAGCAGGAGGTTGTTGCACTAAAGGGGGCTCTGTTGCAAGAACAAGTGAATGTGATAAATTGGCATACTCTTTTTCTTTTTCTAACTGTTACAAGTTTGTAATTAAGTACGAGTACAACATAAAATACATTTTTCTTACCTGAAAATGCCACATCATCTACATTAACATTTTGATCTGCCACCGTGTCAACATGTTGAACACTTGGAACATGGTCCACTGCTTCAGCATGATGTTCAACATGCTCTGAAATATTAAAAAAAGGATACATGTCAAATTCCAATTGAAGATGTTAAATTGTATTCATAATTGCATAATTAATTTCCAATAGCAAATTAATATCTCCACCACTATAATGTACATCATGGCCTTTGTCAAGAGCAGGTTTTGTGGTAGGATATGAAGGCTGTAGTAAAATGTTATGCACATTGTTATGTAGTCAATTTACGTTTAAAACTAATACCAAAAAAGAATCTTCTCAACTATTTAATTTCATTTACTTTCCATCTGACCAATTTACCTATAAGATATCATTTGGTGCACTGGATTCTTGGGCAAGGCTTACAGATTCTTCATGTAGGTGTGCAACCACAACTTTATAGCCTTCCTTCAAGGCAATTTTTTTATCTTCATCTGTGACCTCCACATTGAAATTTGTGCCCTATTTTTTTTGCTTGATAACGTTAGTTTTCCATGTATGGTTTCATTAAACAAAATTATTTGCAACATTATATTAAAAAAGAATACAAAATTCATTGCTCTACTTACAACTCAAGACTGCAGATTCATATAGCCATCAGAGCCAAGTTTGTGTTGGCCAACCTTTTCTATTCTCGCTTTTGTAGCCACGGATGTGTCCTATAATCAATGAACAATTTCAAACATCTTAGATTATATATTTACAAATATCAATAATTAGTGCATGATTACAATGTACTTAATACTATAATGACATACCTCCTTTTTCCATGTGCTGCTTCATTATCTCTATCTTCACATAGCCTTTTCTCCTTTGCATCTTCTATTATTTCATTCCACTCTATCGGTGGAATCATAGGAGGACGGTCATACTTTGGGTTATCCTTAAGAGCCCTTCTATATTGATCTGTCATAGTATTTATATGCTTTGCTGCTCTTTTCAGAAGTAGGCCAGTGTCAAAAATGTTTTTTCCAAATTTCTCCTCAATGGATGCAATCAACTGATTTTTTAATTCCACAGCTTGTAAATTCCACCTTTTTAAAAACAAATAGATTGTTAGATTAATAACTTTAATGTATTACAATAAATAGAAGAAAACAAAAATTATGTAGCAATGATATGAAACTACGTACCTTTTACGTATGGTGAGTCCAAATAGTCTCAATGTGATATGAAAAAGATGTTCAAAGAAAGCATTATTACCTACAAAAACATAAAGGATTTATCAGTCCAAAATGAGTAATGTAAAAGTAAACTAAATTTACACTTTAAATAATATCAGTTTTAAAGCACCTGGAAGCTTTTGTTCTCTTAATGGAAACATAGTTTTCTTATTCAGCAACAATGTCCCTCCATACGAACCAGTACTAATCACACGAACTGCTCCAAGAAATGGATCAGCTTCAGTAGTAATGCTCTTTGTTGCTCTATCAACTGAAACATCATACAATTAAATGACAATTTTAGTACTGCTCTTTATTGGTCTACCTCCCTGCCTATCTCCATGTCTCTCTATGTGTGGCTATATATATATGTATGTATGTATGTATGTATGTATGCGTGGTGTGTGTATGCAAGCTTCTGTAGACATCATTTAAGCACTAATATGCTACTTCGTTGTCCATCAACTTGTAGAAAGATATTACAAAATATAACACATTACAAAATATAGTAAAATAAGGTTTTACCAATTCTACTGGGCATAGACAATGATGTTTGCATGGTCCTTGTTGCCGACAATGTAGCAGACAATAGTGGACCACTTAATGAAGGAGGAGTTCGCACTTCATCATGAGCTAAAGAATAGAATATTGTTAGCAAAGAAATTTGCAATGGATAAATATCAAATGGGATACTAGCGAGAAACATCCACACAAAAAAAGGTAAGTGTTATAATGTTGATCAAAACAAACAAAGTGTTACACAAAGGTACTGTGCAACAATCTTGACCATGTTCACCATGTGGCCTCACAACTGGCACATATGTCTATACAAGAACACATAAAATTAGAGATCATGATCCATAAGATACTATAAAAGATTAATATCTATTGAACTTCTATTACTGCTTACTTTCAAAGATTGGATTCTGCGGTCCAATTCTATTCTCAATGCCTCTTTCTCCTCACTTTTGTCAGCCTTGATGATAATTCTAAGAAGCTCATCAATGTATCTTTGTGTAATTTGTTGGGTGATGAATACAGGTTCAATACTAAGGCCAATTTCATGTAGATATGATGCCCATATTTCAGATTGCATTTGATCAGCAATCATTGTAGCTTTTTCCTATCATTTGTGACATCAAATATTCGTATACTTTCATCAAAATAACTCCAAAGCCATAAAGAAAAGAACATAATAATAGGACATTTGTTTCTATATTAACATTAAAATTTACAATAATTAATGTTTACCTCTATTGAAGGTGTCTGAGATGGTGCATCCATATCGCCCTGTGAAAAAAAGTAATAAGTCTTAGAAATCAGCAGCGAAATTAAAGTAATAGACTTACCAAAAAAAATATTAATAATAAAGTAGATTGTATATGTAAATCATTTGTCTTAAGTTAAAAATTTAGCGTAACTAATGTTTATATCTAAAAATATATTTGACATGTTCTACTTAATGTTTATATGTGCACATATGGTTTGGAAAGAAATATTTGGTCATACAAGACCCTATCATAGTTGACATTGATCGTATCTAAAGATTTCATTGATCATAATGATCTTCATCCATGTCATCATCATCATCATCTAACTTGTCACTTTGATCGTCGTCATCACCACCACCATCTTCATCACCATCATCATCCTCTTGATCACTATCATCATCGCCATGACATCACCATCTTCATCACCATGATCATGATCGTCATCAGCATCATCATCATCATTATCGCCATTATCGTTAGCATGACCAAAATCATCACCATCTTCTTCTTCATCATCACTGGGTAATTGTCGTTCCTAATAATCATTTACTTCCTCTTGTGCTTCTTCAATATCTTCTTCTTCAATCACATTATACTTTATTGGCCTTTCTCTTGGGTCATGTCTAACAACAAATGACCAACCTGGTTTGTCTGGAACATAAAAGTAAAACACTTGCTCGCATTAACTTGGAAGAACATAGGGCTCATCTCCAACTGGCTCTAATGACCTTGTATTTATCATAGTAAATCCATTGTCGTGTTCAATAACAGTCCTATCGGGATCATTTCGATTCAGTCGTAACCTAAACCATTTGACAACAAATAGAACTATTTTGAATGAATCAAAGTCGCACTCAAGTATATCATCCAAAATGCCATAGTATCAATTTTCAAATTGTTGAGGATGTATGTCAATTCTAGATGAAATATTGGTGACCGTGAAGACAGCACTTATCCTGGAATCACACGTTTTCCTTGTTTCATCTAACTTTTTTGTGCAAAATTTATAGCCATGGTAGTACATAGCTTTGTGGTGTTTAACTTGAAATTATTCAAACATGTCAAGAATCTTCTCATTGATCTGTGAGTTGACATTAAACTTATGTCTCATGATTAGTAATCTTATGCATACCTTTGTATCTCTTAAGCCATATATTAGATCAAGTACCATTGGCGTAACATTAAGATCTCCATTACAATGAGCTTCTTTAACCAATGATGCAACACCATTCCATGTTAATGAGTGACCATTTTCTTGAGACTGTTCAATCCACACTATCATCTAATCAAGATTGTTTGCAATGTACAAGTGTAGTGCATCCCACTCATGACCAACTATAAAGAAGACAATTACACCAGTTAGAAACAACTTATATATATATTGATGATGGATAAGAATTGTTAAATTACAAAAAAAAACTTATAATTATCTGTCACCCTCCTCAATCTACCTCTCTTCGTCAGGTACTCCCCTTTGAATTTGTCATTACAGTTGGGATCCCAAATGCGATCTACATAGATACCTGCTACAAACTTTGGAAGATATTCACTGATATACACCATGGTCTGGTATATCATATATCTCTCTATCATAGAACCCTCAGGATGTGCTCTTTGTCAAACCAAGCCCTTCATAAATTTCAAGTGCCTCTCAACCATCCACATTGATCTAGCTTGTACAGGTCCACACAATTCAATCTCCTCAACTTGATGTATGAGGTAGTGTTCTTGAGCATTGAAAAATGTTGGAGGTAAACACTTTTGCATTTCACATAAAGCTGTGAAATTTTTCTCTTCCAATATTTTATATCTTTTTTATCAATTTCTTTAGATGATAACCACCTAAAAGAGATTCAACACGCAAAAACACATAGAGGAGATTTCAAATAAAATTATACAATAGATTTCAAATAAAAAGCTACAAATCTAAGAAAAAACACTTTTCTAACCTCATGTATTTTTCAAGATCATATATAACTTGTTTAATACTATTGTCAAACTGTTGTGGAAGGGATAGAGGTAGGACGAACTGCAATCATTAAAAAATGATCATTTCAATATATTATTAAATAATACAACTGGTACTACATTCAATCTTACAAATATACTATAAATAGAAAACATGACTTACCTTGAGGAAGGTATGCCAATCATGTGTCTTCAACCCTGGCCTAAAATCACCTTTCTTTGATAGAAGAGTGCTTATATTTGCAGCAAATCCTGTTAGAAATTTTGTTTTTTTTATGACTTCTTTTAATGCATCACTTTGTTGCTCCATTAATAACCAAGGAAGGGCACTTGTATTTATGCGGTCTCTGTTCCTATTTGATTCAATAAAAAAATTTAGTGCATGATTAGATTCAATAATGTCAGTACAAATTTTAGCAATTTTTTCTCTATCACACCTTCCATCCAACATTTTCCATAGTGTCTCTGTTACATTCTTTTCAATATACATAGGATCAAACAAATGCGCAATTGGGAGATCCTTGTAGTATGGTAACCTACTAAATTGAGTAGGATAACTTTTCATTCCTCTAGGAAGTTGGTCATTGATGCCTTGACGACCTTCACAAGCATCAGTTACAGCATTAGTAAATTTAAGACAATATCGAAATACAAATTGTAAACTTCGGACGACCAATTGGACATTACCTCGATGATTTATTCAATCGTATTCCAACTTCCATAAATGAGGTGTCATTCTTCGTGGCCTTGATGATGTCTCTTGCCTTGATGATGTCTCTTCTTTCTCATTGAAAAGATGTTTTTTGGCAATTCGATACTTATGATTATGGTGGAGAAAGTGTCTAAACTCATCAAACACCTGCTTTTCTAAACTTCTTGAATGACGACATTTCATCTTCGGACCACAAACTAAACATGCAAATTTTCCTTTTATCTGAAGACCTAAAAGATCATGTATAATTGGATCATGTTTAAGCACCATAACATACCATAAAAATGAGTTAGCCCAGGGGCTTCATGTATTGTCCATACAAGCATTGCATGGAACTAAAATTGTCAATGTCCTATCGGTCTAGAGATGTCATACATAGTAATGTCATTCCATAACTTCAACAACTCATCAATTAAGGGCTCAATATACATGTTCATATCTTTAACTTGGTATTTACCTAGCAATTGAATGAACATAAACATTACGTAATTATTATAACCATTTTCATGCACTATTTATAAATTAATTTAGATAACTATAAAATAAAAAAATACTTGGCACAATCATTGACAACATTATGTGCTCCCTCTTTATGGACATCCAATGAGGAATGTTATTGTTAATAACAAAAATAGGTCATACTGAGTAAATAGATCTCATATCTCCATATGGATTGACACTTTTTGCTGCCAATGAAAGTTTTAGATTACGAGGTTCTTCTTTAAAGTGTGACCATGTTTCTTCTATCTCTTTAAATGTAGAACCATCGGTAGGCATTCGCATAATGTCATCCTGACTTCTATTGTGTGCATGGTAATCCATAAATTGTGCACAGCTAGTGCGCCTGAATAACCGTTCAAGATGTGAAATAATGGGAATGTACCAAAGAACCTTGTGAGGCACTTTTTATTATTATTTGATCTGACCGATATCTACTAACATGACAATCAAGGCATTCTATTGCAAATTCATGTTGTTTATGATATAGAATGTGATCATTGGGACATGCATGTATTGTCTGATACTTCATTCCAATCTGATCCATAATGTTAGATAATTCTCAGTACGAACGAGGCAAAATTTTTGATGGTGGTAACAAAAACTCACTAATCAACCTACAACAACAAATATGCATTGTTAATATGATGAATAGTAATTGTATGCTAACATTGAAGATGAAAAAAATGACATACCTTAGCATACGTGACATTGCTACATTGGATATACTATTCATAACCTTTAAGTTCACCAACAACACTATAGCCAACAATAGAGTTGTTTGGGAGCCTTCGTATAAAGGCTCGTGTGCCTTCTCAAGTAAAGGTATATCAAGACCATCTTCATCATTATTATCAGATTTGCTAGTACCATCATTGTGAGCCTCTTCATCACTTGCCTCAATACCATCTTCTTCAATCATGTCCTCTGGCACATTATCATCTTCTTCCATGGGAGTGTTATCCTCAGCTTGGATATCCATACCTCCATGTTCCTCCGGTAGGAAATCTACATTCAGCAATGGACAAAAATTGTGGCCCCCTTTAACATGACCATATTGCCTATAATGACTCTAGGCTGTTGTGATTAGAATTCTTCGATTCTTTAAGCCCTTACACTTTTTGCAAGGACAATAACATTTATCAGGTTTTCTTTGGAACTGAGCCAACAATGCAGCCATTGTCTCATTATTTTGTTCTAGGTTCATATTGTCAAGCATGGTCTTTCTTCATAGGAAAATATACCTACAAATAAATTGGACATGTTGTGATTAATGTTTATATCTGCACATATGGTTTTTGTTAATTAATGTTTTCAAATGTAACTAAAATAATTACAAACATATCAAAAAGGACTTTCACAAGGTCTTATTACATCAACTGTTCTAACATGGTCATGTTGGTTATCTTGAGACCTTAATGTCTTCTCATGCCTTCAACCTTGACCTTGATGCTCCTACATCATTCTCCCAAGGATCAAGGAAAGTTGGATCATCATGGAATTGAGTAGGCAGACCTTCTAGGAAGTTGCAATACTTCAACCTTGTAAGTGTCAAGTCAATGCAATGGATACTAAAAAAACAATTTAAGTTGATGAGAAATAGTTGTTATGAATTCAAATTGTAAGTGTCACCTCAATGCATTGGGTATTAAACAAACAATTCAAGCTGATGAGTATGGGTTTTTATGAACCACAACTCATGAAATGTGCATTAAGTCCATACCTATTGTTTACAATGAGTATGGGTTTTTTTTCTAAGAACATACCTATTGTTTATAGTTAGTAAGTTTCTATATCCTCTAAGAAATTTATTATATCAAATCAACGTACCCAACATCTAGCAGATAAATGTGCAATAAAATTTGTGTGCTATTCACATTAAATTGTACAAAAATGATCCCTCAATTGAGGACAACGTATCTTTTAATGAGTACATCAGATATGTTGGCTTGATTTTTTGCAAATCAAATTTTCTTAGGATCATAAAAAAAATCAGATGAGAAGTTTCTGATAAGTCATAAGACTTTAGGTTTTGGCATAATATATTTCGATACCTTTGAAAAATTTGTGAAAAGCCTTAGGTTTGTCCTTTTAAGTTTTTCCTGGCATGAAAAAAAAATTTAAAAAGAAAAAACAAACAAGGAGCGAATATTCTTTTCCTGCCTGCTTGATCACCATTGTTAAGTCTTTTGAAAAAGGGATTTTAATCTTGTCGTCTGATCTAATTTGAATCTACGATTGTCACATGTTCGCTATGGCAAGATGCTCATATGTTACGCATGGCGAGGGAGCGATCATCGGAGAATTATGTGTGATACTGAAAAGTGGAGTCCGGTGCTGTGAAATGTGTTGGCAAGAAGATCTATTGACCATGTACTATGTCCCAGACTAGTCAGTTTCAAGAAGAAAGGCATGTGGAAATATTTGCAAGTGGTGTCACCGGAGTTTAATTTTATCTGGCAATTCACCAAGTCACTAACTGAAAACACTTGCGACTTGCCGGTGGCAATATAGAAAATGCCTAGATTTTCCAAAGACGACATCTTTCTTAGATTAGAAGTAATTTTGAGGATCTCGAGGAAGATATGGTGCACGTTTCACTTTTGTCCCTCTGCAGGTTATTGTCTTTTGTAGTTTCTTTTTTCGGGCATTGTTTTTAAAATGCTTACCAGAACTCGCCATATCGCTAGCCAAATTTGTGGTTTTTGTGCCGGTAGCGATGTAGCGATTGCTCAAAAAATGGTAATGTAACTGAAAAATCCTCAAAGGTGGGCCCCGAATGAGTGACGTGATAAGGCTGAGCTGTGCAGATCAAATTACATGGTGGCGTCCTATTGAAATATCTTTGAGCCGAAAAACTTTGATTCGTTGAAACTCACCATGTCGCTAGCTGGATTGTTGTTTTTTTTGCCGGTAGCGACATAGCGACCCACCTGAAATTCATAAACACGGTGAGGCCCAAGACATATGATGTCATCAAGAGATTTAAAAATATATATGTGCCAGCATGTTGAGCCAGCTCAGCGACAGCGGTATCATGGACCAACTTCCTGTGTATAAAGTACAAATATTTCTGATCATGAGATCGAGCCAGGATCAAAGGCCATCGTTAGCTCACTATGAAGAAGTGCTTGGAAGTTATGTATAACAAGTTGGCGAGTGGTGGCCCATAACTATTCCAGTAAATTGTTGATCACAAGATCAAATCTAGATCAACAATGCTTGTTAACTCGCTATGAGGAGATGTGCAATAAATAAGTATAGCAAGTTAACGAGTAAGGGACCCACCATTGTGTTCTTAAAGGTTGTTTCAATTATCTACCACACAATTAAAGTAAGATCAGTGGTTATCGCTAGCTCGCTATGGAAAGGTGCTTGAGAGTTATGTATAACGAGTTAGCGTGTTGATGACACCTGTTCGTGGTCATCCGTGGGCCTAGTTTGAAGCGCCAGCCTTGAAAGAAAGGTATAGATGGAGGTATTTCATTGGTTTGACTGCCAATGTGTTAAGAAGAAAGCTGAGTCATCCTAGTTGTCATTCCCAGGTCGTAGGATTTTTCATGGATCAACGACGCAAGTTTAAAAAAGGAAATGCGATGCCACTTTGTTCTTCTGTCCTGCGCATTTATGATAAATGAAAGCTTTACGTGTGGAGAAAATAGAGTATAATACAGGAGATTTTCATTAATTCTAGTCCCACACGAACAAAGATTGCAGATTTTTTGAGCACAAGAGCCTATTGATTTCATCGTGTTAAGCTTGGTAAGAACGTGAAAACTATTCCTTAGTTGTTCAAGATCAATTACAGAGGTTCAGAGAAGAAAAAATTTAGTAAGTCAAGTAAGTACTCATACTATAACCTCTGTGGCATTCCAATTCTCTCAATACTGTCAAAATGCCTCCTAAGAAGCCATTTTCTGGGAAAATTAACTATATGGATAGGAATGTCCATGATGATTTATTAGAATTACTCCCAGAGTCTACTATAGAGCCTGCACAAGTTTAAAAATTGATTTCCTTAAACCCTAGGCTTAAAATTGCGGATGGCCTGTATGATAAGGGGAATTGGGTAAGGGATGCAACAACTACTCAAACTAGTCTTATCATGTTTAAAAAGTGGTTTTCAGAAAGGAAGTTGTTTGCCCCACATGCTAATGTCTGGAATTTTGATTTGGGAAAGTTAGTAGTCCCAAGTGTTTTCATGGATTATGATTTGCTTGAATCAATTGCTAAGAATTATGACCAAGCCATTAGGGTTGTAAGAAGAAAGGATGGTGTGCCTCTGGTCTTGATTACTCCTGAAGAAATTAGAGAGGTTTTTCACCTGGAACCATTATCAAATTACCATGTGCAAATCAATCTACTAGAATTAGAGAATGAATATAAAGCAAAGAAGGATGTAATCAAGGGAGGTGCACTGAGGGCACATGTTGGTACAGTAGGAAGTTTTCCAGTAATTACTGCAACCTCTAGAGAGCCTTTTAAGAAGAGTCTTTTAACTTCCTGGGCTGTAGAGACATACAGGACATTATGCCGAGTTTTTGGTGAAGATGAGAAAGAACTTATGCCCATTGGTTTCATGTACATGATGGTTCAGATTGCTTCCTTCAGTCTAGATGTTATTTTTTATTTTGCTTCCTTTTTGGTTGAAGAAATTCACATTGGTTTAGTTGGGATTGCGAAGGGCAAGGTGGAAAAAACTTTTGGTCAGTACTCTCTATTAATGCATATGTTTTTGTTCAAAGGAGTGACATATTTTGGTAATGAGATGGAACTAAACAGAGAGGAGAATGGGGAAATATTGCTAGTCCAGTTGTGGAGTGCAGATATGACCTGGGATGCAAGTAATGCTAGTTTTGTCAGATTTGATAGATATTTTGCTTCTAAGCTGAGGTGCCTTATATTGAGTGATAATCCCAGAATCCCTAAAGCACTAATGAGTCTCATTAGGCCTATGGATAACCCCCATGACTTGAAAGTTTTACATAATTGGAGAGATATCATCCCTTACTCTGTTTCTACTGTTTTCAAAATATATGGTTTTAAAGGGAGTCCTCATGTTTTGCCTTACCAAGTACCTTTAAAGGTAGGAGTGGCTGAAGTTTTATGGTAGTTAGGGGCAGTTGAAGAAATGTTTTTGTTAAAAAGGAAATTAGGGTCAATTTTCCCTACCTACACAGTGGCCCATCAGTTTGTGATTACAAAAGGCGGATGGCTCTTTTTGCATAAAATTTTGGAGCAGTATATGATGGTTGTCTCTCATCCTAATTTTTGTGATTCTGAGGGATTTTTCAATTAGATGTTGAGGCATAATATCAAGTTGGGACCGTTCAAGCACGATTCTTATTATCCAAAGGACATTATAAGGAATGAATTCTCATTGCAGGAGTAGGAAACTAAAAAGGAAAAGTGGAGAGCTTATTCTCGGGTCTGAGAATTCATTCATTGTTTTGATAATAAATATGATCCTTTAGATAATGTTGTTACAAAGGCTGACAAAATAAATAAACTCATGAATACCTTCCCTAAAATAATGGAAGTCATGAATGAAAAGAAACAAATTTTTATTCATTCCTATTCTGATAAGGCCAGAGAGGTCATAAGGAGATTGGCTTTCACCCCAAATGTGGGAGCTGGTAAAATAATTGTACAAAAGAGGCCTGGGTATACTATAATTTAGAATAAAAGGGTTCCTATAGATAAGGGCAAACAAATAAAAGGATCCACTAGTATAGCCCAAGAGGAGAGCCCTGATGAGCCTAGTCCTAAGAGGCAAAAGGTAATAATAGAAGAAAGGCCTTAATTTGAGGAATATTCACCCACTCAGCCCCCTCTGAGGATTGGAGAAGAACATCTCACTGGTGAACAGATCGAACAGATGGGATCACAGGGAGGTATTTTTATTACTCAAGCAAAATTAGATGAGGGTAACCCTCCAGAACCTTCCCTCCCAAGTTTGGATCTAATTGTAGCAGATTATAGTGGCAGGGAATTGGACCTTGTGTTGGAGCAGGCAAGTCATAAATTTTTGACTGATGAGCAGTTTGCATGGAGGGCAAACATGAACATTTTTGAGGAGAAATGTAAAAAGATGAAAACAGAGCATCCAGAAATGGATGAAACTTCCATTCAAAACCAAACTAAAGAAGAAATGATAAAAGAATTGCAGAATATAAGCCCTGAGGAAGGGAGGAAAATGGTCAAGGCATCTAACATTTTATTGTTTCCAAATTGGGATATTGTTGATGCTTTAGTTTTTAGTTCTGTTTCAAATAAATTGACTTTGCAAGACCAGAATAAAGAGAACTTTCAAGGCACTACATTCGTTGAAAATCAAGCTACATTGGTCAGTTGGTCACTGAGAAGAGGATCCAGAGCCACATCATCGCAGTCAGATGACTCTGGCTTGATGGGAAGCTTAATTGTGAGAAGAGTTGTTGATACTTCACATGTGCAGGCAACATCTTGGGATGTGGAATGTTCTAATTTTCTTTTGGATACTACAAAGAAGGAGGAACAAGCCATGTCTGAGTTATAGGGTAAATATGAAACACTTGTTGAGGCCTATAATAGGGAGGTAAAAAGGAGAATTGAACTTGAAAACAAGGTAATGGGGAAGTCCACAAGGCCAAGAATAACATACCCCCGTCCTCCAGTGGAACCTTTTGAATCCACCCCCCTTGTAGAACTACCAGACACACCTCAAAGGCCAGAATATTATACAGCTAAGGATTTTGAAGAAGAAAAAAATAAGCTATGGGCTTTAGATGTAGAGTTAAATACACAATATGAGGATAAGCGTAGAAAGGCCCTAATGTATTTGGTAGATAAGATTGAATGGCCCTTGTTTTTTGATTAGTTGGCATGAGTAATAAGTATATGGGAGCAACTAAAAACCCATGATGAAATCCTCAAGCCTATTGTTAACAAGTGGGGAAAAAGGGAAAAAGAAATCACCCTTTTATGTTATTCAGTTATAAGGTCTTCAAATGACCATATTGAAAAATTATATGATATTGCTAATGACTTGACAGATTTTGATAACAGGAGAGTTGCTTTGCAACTGGAAATTATTTCTTATTTGAATAAATACAAGAATCAAAAATTTGATCTATTTCCTTGTGTTTGGATAGAAAGAACCAATTGAAAAATAAGGATGAATGGAGTAAAGAATTGGATGACCTTTTCTGCATAAGGATAAATAAAGTTGTTAATGAAAAGGGGCATGCCTGGTGGGCCACCACGACAGAGGAATTGGTTAAAGTCCAGTTATTTTTTGATTCTTTGAGCCAAGAATTTGTTGGTTTCGAAAAGGAGGCTGATTATATATTAAAGAAACAAGATGATATCCTGCGATTTAGCTGGCCGGATGACATACAGTTTAACACATGGATGGCAGATATTCCTTTGGACTAGTAGTTGGAGGAAGGCAGTTCAGATAATGATAGGGAACAGGAAGATGAGGTGCAGGTCATTGACACATCAACACCAGAATTGAAGGAAGAAGAAAGTGAAAAGGAAATAGTGCCTGCTCAAGGTGAAAGCAGTGAAAACCCACAGGAACAAACTAATCTGAAGGCATCACAAGATCACCCCTCATTGGCTAGCCTTGCAGCCACGTATTCTGAGGATCCAGAATAATGAGAGACAAATCAGAAGTTGATAAGTATAGCAGTAACAGGAACGGGCCTACCTAAAAGAATATTTGATACACCTGGCATTCTGTTGTGACCTTTTTGTCTTTTATATAATGTTTTGTTCCTTGGACACCTCTCCATCACATTTTCCCTTTGCTTGTTGCAACTCATATCTATATAAATGAGTTTTCAAGGCATTGTGATGGTCTGAGACTTGTGTAATTTTTTTTTTCTTTCAAGAAGAGTACATATTCAGTCGGTCCAATAGTATGCAGGGGTTTTGAGTTTGCTTCCATTGTACTTTCTGATAAGCAAATTGAAATGATAGAAATGGCAATCTATTATGGGCACTCAATTGGTTTTCTATTGGTTATTGTATTAGTCATATGAAAAGGATAATACAACAGGGTATTTACACTATATCTGTGTGCTAAAAGGAAGTATTATTTGTATGATCAAAAGTTGTATGCTATTGTTAAAGCCTTGAATAAGTGGAGACATTATTTGATTCCTAAGGAGTTTATGCAGTATATTGATCATAAAGCTTTATAGTATTTGGGAAGTCAATATAAGTTCAATCAAAGACATCTGAAGTGGGTTGAATACTTGTAGATTTTTACATTTTTGATCAAGCATAGGAGTGGAGTTACTAATCAAGTTTCTAATGCATTGAGCATAAGATTTGTTTTGATGATCGAGATGAAGGTTGAAGTTATTGGTTTTGATGAAATGAAGGAATTTTTTGATACTACCCCTATTTTTCTAAGGTGTGGAGAGAGTGTGGAGCACCAAATCTATTAGATCAAATAAGTATGATGAGTATTTCATTCAAGAAAGTATATTGTTCAAAGATAATTAGTTGTGTATACCAAGAAGTCCTATGAGAGTTAATTTGATTAACAAAAAATATTGTGGTGGTTTGGATGGACATTTTGGAATTGATAAGACATTGAGTTTTCTTTTGCTTAAGGATAAGTTATATCAACAAAATATGTATAATGATGTTTAGAATTTTGTAAGGATTTGTGGAATTTGTTAAATTGCAAAAGGAGTAAGTTAGAATACTAGTTTTTATATACCTATTTTTCTTCTTGAGAAAGCTTGGAGTGACATTATTATGAATTTTGTTCTTATATTACCTAAGATAGCAAGAGGGTATGATTCCATATTCGTTGTTTTGGATAGATTTTCTAAGATGGAAAATTTCATACCATGTAAGAAGACATGAGATGTTGTGCATATTGCTAAGATTTTCTTCAAAGATATTGTTAGATTGCATGGATTCCCAAAAAGTGTTATTTCTAACGGAGACTATAAGTTTGTTGGTTACTTTTGGAGGACTTTGTGGAAGAAGATGGGTACTGAGTTGAGATTTAGTTCTACATTCCATCTATAGATAGATGGAAAGACAAAGGTTGTAAATAGAAGCTTGGGCAATTTTTTGAGATGTTTATTTGGAGATAAGCCAAGCGATTGGGATATTGTATTGGCACAAGATGAGTTTGCATATAATAATTTTGTGAATAGGAGTAAAGAAAAAACATGTTTTGAGATTGTTATTAGAATGTAACCTAGAGGTATATTAGATTTGAGGGATGTTGCTAGTGAAGAGAAGAGAAAAGGGGAAGAATTTTCTGATTTTATGAAGCCTTTTCATGAAGAAGTGAAGTTGAACTTGGAAAAAAGTAATCAAAAGTATATAGTGAACGTTGATAAGTCTAAGAGACATCATGTTTTTAAAGTTGGTGATGAGGTGATGATTCATTTTGTTAAGGTTGTAGCTTCGGTTCGATTGATTTGATGGTAAAACATCTTTAAGATAAATATCCTATATATTTTATATGTAATGTAATATTTTTTTAATATAATATACATTATATATTATTATATAACAATATAATAACATATTACATATATGCTTAAAGATGAGTTATACATATAGTTATTTATATTATTAATATAATGATGATTAACTATAGAGACATGTCTCCTCCTCTCATATTTATATGAGATCCAAATCTGCATTTTGAAATCATTAATAACATTGGCAATGTTATTACATTTATAGAAAATGATCCATGTTACTCTACATGGTATCAAAGCCTAACTATAAATGCAAGAAAATAAAAGAATACCTTGAATATTCTAAGCATCCTTTCTAGACTTCCCATCCAACTCACAAGTGTGTGAACTCAAGGATGCTTAGGAGTGCTTCACTACAAACTACCTTAAAGGATGTTCAGTGCAATATTCTATATGAAGAACAAACCCATTTTTTTCAATATAGAGCTCTAGTAAATGGATGGACAATGAACCACTTTCTTGTTCCTCTAAGAAGAGGGTTCCTTTAATATATTTTTTAATGAATGATACTGGATCTCTACAATTGAGGTCCACAAAGGTCTATCTCCAACATTTACAAAGAGTATTGTGGCAGCGTTGGTGTGTTGCAACTTGACATTATGCATCATAATGTGGGTTAGAAACAAATGAATACTCATACCAAATGAATTCCAGTGGAAGATTGACACACCAAATGGATTACAGTGAAAGACTCTCACCTAATGATCATGATGGGGTGTGAAATGAATAAGGGATTAACATATATATATATATATATATATATATATATATATATATATATATATATATATATATATATATATATATAATGGTTCTCTGCTAATCACACACACTAGTAGCAGATGTAGATTAACAATATGTAGAGTGGAAAACAATAAGAATCACTTTTAAAACTCTACAAATTTTCTCTATTCTATATAAACCAAGATGATGCCTCTACATAGAGATTATCATGCTCTCTTATTGAATACGATGCAAAAAATCTTTATTTCATGCACTCCTATCACTCATTTAGATGATGTATTAGTTCCTCCTATATTATGAGAGACACATAAGGATGAATCACTTTACTCTTTGGCTAGTTATAAAATAAGTGACGTGTCATCATTAATATTTTTAGTAAAGACAAGGGGAGGCCTTCTAACTATAATAATTGATATTGATGGTGAAAATCAAGGCACATTAAGGCACTTGGATTGGACCCATTTAAGGGTTTGGTGTTATATTCACATCATGTACATCATTCAAGTTTGCATGTTTGATTGGTCCTTATCACCTAGAATATAAGCATTCAGGCATATAAATTAAAAAAAGGTGGACTATTCTAAAAGTGACCTAAGTGTATATATGTTAGTAGAAAAGTACACTAGGTGTTTAACTAGGTGGTGTGGCCATACATGAGAAGGAAATAAGTTAGACACATTAAAGGTAGGTAGGTATAAATGCATAATTTATTGCAAATGATCATTCCCATTCCTTATTTCTATTTAAATTTTTGCTAATGTCATGTGTGGGAGTATATATATTAACATATATATCTTGTGTTTAATATATTCTATATATTAATGAAAATGGAATATATGCATATATATTCAAAGTATATATTCTTATTTATGTTTTTGGAAAGATCTTTATTATGCTAGAAATAGATAATACTGAGAGGGGGGGTGGTGAATCAATATTCTACAAACTTTTGTGCACAACAGGATATTGTTAATTACTTTCTAACTTGCATATGGAAGTAAACCATAATTGTTGAATCATAAATATAAACATGCACATAGAGAACTCATAACACCATTATTTGTTAACTAGGGAAACCCTGGCCAAGGGAAAACCTTGGTGGGGACGGTACCCACTAGATGATTCACTAAACAATAGGATCCTATTAAGGGTATTGACCCTATTAGGAGTCTATGAAGTACATATATTATTTCAAGTCCTTGATAGAGGACTAGGCCTTGTTAGAAGCCTCAACCCTATTAGGAGTTGCTACAACCTTGTTAGGAGTTGGTATAACTATTACATGCAAGAATATCTCACTGCCCTAACATGCAATTATACAATTCAATTCCTTCACAAAATAGGTATACATACAACACTTTCTTGGCTACTATAACTCAAAATTGCTCCGATATTACATCAAATTTCACATCACATAAAACTTGTAGATATTTCTCATAATAGTTTGCATGTCGCATCTAATCACACAAGTTCCTCCTTCTCTGTGCAAGATAAGATATTTACTTATACCTTTCACATTAACAAAACTCTACACTGGAAAACTTCATGTCTTCACATGCTTGATGTAATATAAAATAACTTATGGAATAATATCCACATAGTCAGCTCAACATAACTTAGTAATTATTTTGTAACCAAAATAATTCCTTAAGTCATACAACTTTGTTTACTGCTATGCTATGTTTTGCACTATTAAATACCCACACTTTTAATCTTACTATAACTTGTGTCGTACTGTTCATACACATCTATGCAATGGAATACATCATCATGATAGTTTCATGAAGCTTTCCTCAACTACACATAAGATAACTCTCAACGCATCATCCATACTCTTAAGATCTATTCTTTGAATTGCTGCAAACTATTTAATACTTAAACAATTTCTATCTTTAAATGCATAAATAAAATGTTGAATGTATAAGTCCCAAAATGATATCATACATAACAAAAATAAATAAAAGTAACTATACAAAAATTACCTTTAGAACATAACAATTTTAGCTCTCTCTCTCTCTCTCTCTCTCTCTCTCTCTCTCTCTCTCTCTCTCTCTCTCTCTCTCTCTCTCTCCCTCCTATAATACAAAACATTGGTTAGATAGTCATGTGGCTACTTATTTGGCTTTCTCTTCCTATTTAGTTTATAAATCTAGCAATCGTATTCATCCTATGTCTATGGATAAATGTTAGAAAACCTTAGTACCTTTGGATTAAAGGTATATCCTATCATTAAATTCATTGCAAATATATAAATGATGGAGCTATACCTCTTAATTTAGAGGATAGTTATCAATCAATGATAATTGATCCAAGTATTAGTGTATTTTGTCTTTTGTAGTTGGGCATGTTGAGTTCTCTTTTATTTTTCTATCCAAAGGACAAATTTGTTTACTAACAGGATGCAAGCATGAAGCTCAAAGAATGATAAATGTAAGTGGATGCTATGCAAATGTGTAATCTAAGTCATGCCAAGCACTCCTAAGGTTACAAGTCTCCATATTTTCAAGGTTTCAAGTGTTTTGGACCAAAGTTTACAATGTCTTGACAATGTTGAAATTTTTTGACAAGTGTTTGAATAGTATCCAAGGTGTAAATTTGCAAGTTTTTCTTTATCTTGATTAATGTTTTACACACACACAAGGCACAATAAGAAAAGAATAGTTTTACATCACAACCTAGGATTTAAGACTATATATTCCATTGAATTCCCACTTGAACCAAAGTTCATCCATGCTTATCTAGAGTGGACAACTTAGAATCTTGGCACCATAGGCTCTCCCTTATAGTGAACTCACTTCTTGGGGCTACCAAGATTTGGTTCCCAAGGGATTATTGTCTTTACTAAGGATGTGAGAATATTGGATGTCTTCATGGGCATTAGTGACCCCTTGAGCTAGTGGGTAGAAAGGATTTTGGTCTCTAAAACAAGGTATTTAGTGTGGTCATTTCATTTGGAAAGTGAATGATAAACTTCCTCAGAAGGTCTCTAAGCCCTAAGAACTAGGGTTCGATACACCAAACAGATATTGGAGGAGAGCTATCACACAACAATACCATTGACATGACATTAATTGTATCAAGTCTATTATAGTGGTTGGAATGTTGAAACCTAGTTTTGGCCCATCACCACTTCAAGGTCGCTCCCTGGGGCTCACCAAGTGATGAGTCTTGGGTCCAAGATAGGCCTCTCTATAGAAATTGCACAAATTTCTCTTGCACCCAAGATCTATGAATAACGAGGGGAGATGATATGTCCATGCAACTCCTAGGGTTGTAAACAATGCATAAACACCAAGTAGTATAGAAAGTTAATTTTGGTCAACCAAATAAAGTGTTATCTAATCTACAAAAACCATGCATAGAGTTTGAACAAGCACACAAGTCTTCAACAACATCCTGCAAACAAGCATTAGTAGTTTTTAAATAAATGTGTTCTCCCAATGATTGCCACATATTGTAAATAGACCATTAGTAACAAAAAGTCATCTACTCCAGGTCCTAACATGAAATTGAAACCCTAGATGTGAATTTTGATCAAAATAGGTGCTTTCTATGAACCAAATGAGCTCTGATAGAGCAGATTACACCCCAAAAGACCAAAATGACTCAAGATGCCCCCAATTGTGCTTAGACAATGAATATTACATCCATGGTGTAGTTGGGGTCCTAAAGGGTGCAGTTGGTAGTTTTTAGTGTAGTTAGGAGAGTGGAAGTAGGCTATGGCGAAATGGTGTCAAATAAATACCTAGAAACTTAAATCTTGAAGCCTGCCTAATTCATCAATTTATGTCTCTACTTTATGGGTTTGTTTACTTTAAAGTCATTTAAATAAGGTTTATTTGGCTGAATGTAGTCTGGATGGGTTTTATGCTAGTTTTATTGTTGCTTTTAATTCAAGCAATTATATAAATGCTTTAGTAAATCAGTAGGGTTTATGAGTTCATAAAAGGGATATTGCATAAGAATGGAGATGGGTGATTGCATTTGATTAATTCTTATACAAGTTATTTGAATTAGATCTCCCGCCAATAGTCAATTTCTTGCCCAATGGATAAGGCACTGGTCCTATAAATCAGAAGTAAACAAGGATGAATTTTGTTGTTGCATATCAAGTCATCTTATAAAATCAAAATTATTTTAATCCTATTTAAGAATTATAAATGCTGGTCTCAACTCATTTATATCTAATTCCTGAGTCTTAGGTAGTTATTATTTCCAGGAATATTTGTAAATTTTAGGAGAATTATGACCAGATCTGCTGATAAGGGATGTGTATAAGTTTGAGAGCATTGAAGAATTGAAGTGAGCTATGTATGTATGTGAAGGTAATAGATGAGAATCAGAATGAAACTAAGATAATTTCATACACAGTTGCATTAAAATTATCCCTAGGTATACCCACCTTGGTTTAGCAGAGCCAGAAGAGTAGGAAACCATCGTTTGGTTTTGTTGAAGTTGGGTTATAGTGATTCATTCATATAGTTGATATTGGGAATTGGCTAATCCCTAGATTATGTGAGTCATTTCATTGTGATATTAAGCATTTTGTTTCTTGATAGTTTTAGCAGTTTAAAACACCAACAAGGTACATGCTACTCCTAATCATTCAAAGAACAAGCATGAGGGAAAAAATGAATAATTATTTATAGCAGGACTACTTATGAGAGAATATAACACAGCTTCAAGAGTATGAGCTGCATCTTTAGCTAGAGATGATAAAGCAAATTGCTTCTTTTCTTCTTCTTTTTTCTCCCACACAAGCATACCCATTTGCACGTCATCTGCTGGAATCACTCCATTACATTTTCTATTTTGGAGAAACAGTTCCTTAAAATGGTACTTCTAGATTGCACTAAGAAAGCTTGTATAACTTATAAGAATGCATCTCATATAGTTTCCTCATAGTATTTACATTGTTGGGGCTCCAAACTCTACAATGAAGTTCTTTTGAAAACTTGCAAGCTAAGCTTCCTTTCTTCTTTGAATAAAGTAGTGAAAAAGACTCTTGACTCAACAAGGTCATGTTGTGGATGCAAGCCATATAGAAAGATGAAAATAAACTACTGGAATGAAGAAGAAAGGAATGCAGATACAGATGTTCTACAATATATCAATCCTCCCAAAGATTGAGTTCTTGTTTAATCTCTTGTAAAGCAATCTACAGTAAAATGGCCACAAACCTATGTGAATGGGTCTGGATCAAATTCTGTTAGAGGTAATGTTGCTAATTTGAGTGAAAAAGCAAATGGGAGCAGCTATGGCATATTACATTCTTTTTTTTCGATCCAGAGTTTTCCAACACCAAGAAATCTCGAGATTCCCTACATGCAAAAGAAATACAAAAAGTGAATAGTGCATTATATCAGAAATATAAATTTTCCATAGCTTTATCCTTGCACTTAAATATATGCTAACCCTAAACCTAAACATCATCTATAAAACAACTTTGTGACTTGAAAGAATTAATAGTGGCTCTATTTTTTAAATTGCGATGAGTAGAAGAGAAAGAGAAAATGTAAAAGCATTGAATAGCTTTGGAATTCGCCTCTGCAACTTTCTAATAGATAACAAACTTGGAATGATATCTAATGACCAGATTCTTACCTCCTTTCTCCTCTCTTGTTGACCCTGCACCAAACTCCCACCCATTGCAGTCACGGTGCACCCCAAAACAAAATTAACATTGTTGTGACCTTTTTTCTTATGTTCTAAAGGTCAAAATTTAAACAATTTTACCATAGTCAAAATTTGGTCAAAATTTTGACCATATCGGACCCATTTTTTCAAAAAAAAAGAATTTAACAACCCAAATAGGCCTTTGGTCAAAAATGGGGGCCTAATATACTAGTGATTGTGAATATCTGGTTAGAAGCTAGCTTGGCTGATCGAGTTAAGGACGAGATGAGGAGGACATTTCATAGATGTTTGTAGAGTTGGAGTCTACTAACTAGGAAGAGACTTATGTGGCTGATTAAAAGACTTGTCCATGAGAGAAGATGACATAACAAGGTTGCAAAGAAGGTAACAAAGATATGTGAGGTTAGTTTTGATCAGTTTCTAGACTCTGGTTTGAATCCTGTAGAGCAATTGGTGGTTATTTCTGAAATACCTAAGCTTACCAAGGAGATTCCTAATCTTGTTGATGTTGAGGTTGAGATTGGTTTTCATGACTAGTCAGTTGTTTCTAACATGGTAATTGTAGAGCATCTTGTTGTGAGCAATGAGACTTCTAGTGTTTTGAGATTGGTATGTGTTGATGGAGATCTACAAATTATTGTTGATGTGGAGTTTGTTGTTGCTCATGAGGATTTACTAGTTGTTGATTTGGGTGAGGATTTGTAGATGAAGCCTTATGTTTAGTTTGTTCCTAGGAGTGAGCATGTTGATTAGATGGTTGAGATTCTAGTGTTTGACAGATGAATGCAGATGTGGGTGATTTTCATGTTGATTTTCTTGTCCCTATTGGAGTGGAAGCCTTTGGTGAAGATGAAGATGGTTTTTTATCTTTCTTTGGACATCAAAGTGTGGGACACACTTTTCTATTTACTTGGGGAGTTTCATGCAAGAGAATCTTGGGTTTTCTCAGTGGCTACTTTGGATTTCATGGGAGGAGACTTGGTAGTTGCTTTTGTTACTTGGTCATCTCTTAGAAATTCTTGGTTGAGGACCTAGTGGATTAATGTATTCAGTGATTATAGAGGTGTTTGGTTGTCAAAGGATCTTAGCATAGCTTGGGGCACTCGGTTGTTGAAGGCATTCGACTATGCTTGCAGGAACTCAACACACACTGGGAGCTTAGTGAAGCTTGGTTACAGTGTTGCTCAAGTCGCTCAATCTTTGAAGGAGTTTGATTGCTAGAGCAACTCAATCTATGAAGGTGCTACTTGAAATATACTAGGGATCTTGGCTAGTTCAGTTGTTGTGTTGATTGAGTGGTTCGATTAATGAAGGAGCTCAATTATGTTTGAGGATTTATTGATGCTTGGTGGTGGTTTCTAACACTCGGTCATGTCTTGTTTTTTTTTGTTTCCCAAGTTATCTGTGGGTCAACTTATGTATTTAATTTATGTATAGGTATTTAATTTGTGTTGTAAGCTGACTTGTGGCTTGAGGGGTTTATTTAATGCAAGGTTTTATTTAATTTGTAACATACTAGGCCAAAATTTGGCTACATTGGGTATAAGTAAGGGGTCTTGTGGAGTCTTTACGAATTCATTCAGTGGAGTGAGTCATGATGAAGCATAAGATCTAGCTTGGAGATGAGGATGTGGTAGAGGAGCAAATTTTGGGAAGTGCTAGTAGTTGAGGCTTGGGAAACAAGGAGGAAGCTTCTACCATTGTGGATCTAGGCTAGTTAGTGTTGGGATTGGATCTTGAGGGATCTTGTAGAATTGTTATTGTAATTTCTATTTTATTTGACTGTAATTGGGAAGGCCTTACAACTTGACACATTGCATGTAATCAATCATTTTATGAATAAAAAGTTGTGTTTGGTATTAGATCTTGTATCTTGTGTTGCTTTCTTTTCATTGTGTGGTTAATTTCTAGGGGCTAGGACATCTCCTTTGGGGATTCTCCTACCTTGTATTGTGTTAGATAATATTAATAATACTCAGATAGAGGGGTATCATAGCTCCCATTCTAAAGAAGGATGCTCTTGCTCTAACAGTAGGGGATCCTCTCTCGAAAGGGTAAGCAGAGAAGAAAGAGATGCCTTATGTAAAAGATTGATAGAGGACATAATTAATAACTTTTATAGAAGATGATGTCAAAGATGACTCAAACTAGAAAAAGTAGGTGCTAATTGATCAATTGGTTGCCTTAGGAGGTGAAGGCTACACTATGGAAGATCTTCACGCTAAGCTGGTAGAAATGGAAGAATTAGAAAAATTAAGAGGCATTGAAAAATAGATGAATCCTCAACCTCTCTCAACTTAGAAACAATTTCTTTAAAAAGGGGAAACAAAATCCTTGAATTAACTAAGATATCAAGCAGCAGAAGCTGAAGGGAAACAATAATTAACTCTCTTTGAAGTAGGGAAGGGGAAGAGCCTTCTCAAGGGGACATGTTAGTCCTATCTTAGAATATTAGGAGCCTTAATGCCCCTAACAAATAATACCTTCTCAAGTGTTATCTTAATAAATAAAAATTTGGCATTTCTATTATACAAGAAACTAAAATGAACTAGAAGAGCTAAATTCAACAAGTGGCATTCAAATGTATATGGGGAATCCTAGTTGAAGGTGCCTCAAGAGGCCTGGCCTTCATTTGGAAGCCTTGCAACATTAAAATCTCCCTTATTCATGCAAAAAAGTACTAAATGTTTGCTCAAATTAAGGATCTCATTACTAATTTGGTCTTTTTACTCTTCAATGTGTATGGCCCTATCTTGACTCTTGATAAAAGGAAGGTATGGCAAGAATTAAGCAATCATCTTTGGACCCTTAGTCAATTATGTATCCTAGGAGGTGATTTTAATGTTATCATCTCACCCTTGAAAAAAAGAGGGGATTGTCAAAACTTCCTCAAACATCTATAGCTTTTAATCATTGGATCAATTCCAATTCTTTGTTGGGAGTCACCTCTGTAAACAAATACTCACCTAGAATAACAAAAGGCAAGGTTTTAATCAAATAGAAAAAAGATTAGATAGATTCTTCTCCTAGGCTAACTTCCCAGATAAAATTTCTTATCTCAAAATTGAAACCCCGCCTATCTTAGGCTCAGATCATTTCCTTGTTCTCCTTAATATTTTCATGGGAGAACCCCCAACTATAAATCCATTCAAATTTGAGAAATTGTGATTCCTTGACCCTTATCTTCCACCCCTTCTGGAGCTTTGGTGGAGGAAAGCAAAATTCTTAGGTTTCAAAATGTATAAATTAGCTCAAAAACTAAAAATTATTAAGAACCATCTCATTCAATGGAATAAATTTGCATTTGGAAACATCTTTGATAAAAAAAAAAAAAAGGAAGTGGAAGAAAAATGAACAAGTTAACTTGGAAGTCATGGCTATAGAGATGGGATAAGTCCTTTATAACCATGAAAAAAACCTAAAACTAAAATTAGAATATATTTTGGCCAAAGAAGAAGTGTTCTCGAGACAGAAATCTAGAGAATATTAGCTCAAAATAGGAGATAAGAACATAAAAATTCTTCATAATAGTACAAAGCTTCATATAGAGCACAAAATAAGGTTACTAAGATCCAAAACCAAGATAGGATTGGTCTTAGAAAACCCCTCAGAAGTGGCAAAGGAGGCTTCCTCCTTTTTTGAGAAAATCCTGTGTGATAATTCCTCAACATCAATTTGGAAAGAATTCTTTAATAAAATTCCTAATTTAATTTCCTCAAAGCAAAAAAAAGTACTCTTGGCAAAATTTACTAAGAAGAAGTAGAAAAAGTTCTAAAAAAAATGAATCCAAACAAATCTTCAAGGCCAAATGGCTTCCCAACTATTTTTTTTCAAAAATGTTTGTGTTTCTGAGGAGATGAAGTTACAGAGGCTTTTAAAGGAGTCTGCAATTTACGGGGACTTCTATGGGAAGTTAACATAATTTCCTAGCTTTAATACCTAAACAGGAATCTCTTGAAAGCTTTAAAGACCATTTTTAGAGCAATAAATTTTTTTATTATTAATTAAATCATATTGATTTAATTATTAAGTCACTTATTATCTCTAGTTTACTTAAGCTAAACTATGGGCATATAATAATTATTTATTTTATTAATTATTATCATGCAACCTAGGTTTTAATTGTTAGGGTTTTGATCCCCTTTGTAAGGACGATCTCTCTTTGTATTCATTAATTCACTTGTGATTATAGAAATTTCTCTTTTTGCTCATCAAGAATGTCTCATATGTGGATATGAGAATTCCAGCCTCCATAGCTTTTGCTTCTCTCTTTTTGTGACAGGTGTTTTCATGCAAGTGATTCTTGGGAACTGTGGGGTTAATCTTTCATCAACTTCAATATGGTATTAGTGCTCCAAATCTTCATGCCCATGTTTTGTTTATGAGACGTTTGGTTTGGTGTTTAGATAAGTGTTTAAAAATAAATAAATAAATCAGAGGGTTTTATTTTTCAGAGGTGTTCTATATTGGATATGGGGGTCACTTTTTTGGTGCATTTTAAACCCAAACGAACCTCACCATTGAATTCATAGCACCCAAAAACCCCATTTCCATATAAAGCTTGTCTAGTTTGGACACACTTGACTGGTAAGGGAGAGAAATTGCTCCCAAATTTGGCCACACTTCCCGAGGTAGTGATTTTATGATCTTTTTGCACTTAAATTAAGATTTTTGACATGGAAATTGAGGTATTCTAGCATGAAAATCAATATTTTTAGCACAAAATTTGAGGTTTTCTAGTACTAAAATTGATATTTTTTGCTACAAAAATTGAGATAGATTTTGATATAGAACTAACACGCTTCCCATTACAATTTTGGTACAAAACCAGTACATTTCCTAAGGCAGTTTTGGTACGAAACTTGCATGCTTCTCAAGATAGTGTTTGGTATGGATTGACATGCTTCTCGATGTAATTACTTGTACTTTTATGCATGCTTCTTGGGGCATTTTGGCACAGGTCCTAAGGTGGGTTTTTTTTGCCCTTTCAACTCTTTATTTGGTCATAACTTACTAATTTGGACTCCATTTTTTGCAAATAAGATATCATTAAAAATCCAATTCCGAGCCCATCATGATGGTGTTGTCCATTTGGACTTTTTATGTTATTTGGTTGTCAATTTATGTAGTCAAAGTTAAAGGTTTGATTTTACACTCTAGGAGATATATCTTGAGACATTCTATTTTCTAGATTCTACTCGAGGCACATCCCATTCAATTTTTTTCTTTTTTGCAATTTGGTCGATATCTATTGGAAATACAATAGGAAAGTAAACTCTAAGAGGGTGAATCAACACATAAAATTTTCAACCTCAAAAACATTCACTACACATCCATCTCACAATCTATGCATACAACCTAAAATGCCAAATTAAGGATATACATCCATAGCATGAAAGTAAAACAATTAAACACATACATGACACAAGATATTTGGTTACCCAAAAACCCTCCAAGGAGAAGGTAAAAATCGGGTGGGGATAACACCCACAAATCTTCACTACTACAATGATAAAGTGTATCCAATGAAGGTTATAATTTTTTGATCATGAAACATGATCTAACTTGTGAAAGGTATTCCCTATTAGAGGCTTACAAGATTGTTAGATCTTACCCTATTAAAGGATTTCAACATCCTATTAGAAGTGTGCCTGGTAAAAGGTCTTTAACTTACAATGAAGTAAGCACCATGTTAAAGGATTTACAACAACCTGCCAAGACTAATCTGTTAAGAGACTTAATCGATTCACCTATTAGAATGTCTTAGCAATGATCCTTCTGTTAACACTCTGTTGCTTAATGTTAGATCACCTCTTTCCTAATGTGTACTTGATCCTTTCTAATCGGATATTTCTTTGTTGTCTTCTAGTTCCTTTCCTCTATTATCCTCTAACTAATTCTGTAATGTAGCTCAAATTACAACTCTTTAGTCACCATGAATGCTCGATTTGTGCATGCAAACTTGTCTCCTTTCTCCTTACAATATTCATAAAAAAATTAGGGTTTTCCCTCCTTAAGATAACCTAGGTGACTTAGGGTTAGGTATGAACCAATGATAGTGATTCACTCATATTACCACTCAATCCTTCCCTTTTTCTAATTGGATGCATGTAATACATAGGGATTCACAATTAAGATTCATCCTTATCATCTAAGATCATAAAACAATCCTTAAGTCGGACCAAATATGGTTTACATCAAGTTTGTGCCATTACAAACAACTATGTAAAAATTGTATAACTCCACACTTGAAGTCCTTGATGCTCAAAATTAACAGTAACTTCAATGTTGTAACTCAGCCTCTAAATGAGTCAACATCCATTGATCACTTGGCATCTGAATAACTCGACACATACTATTTGCTCGGCACTTAATAGTTACTTGGCACATACTAAATATTCTTCACTTGACGTATACTATCTGACAACTTATGCTCGACATGTATTACTTGTTTGACATGAACTAAGCAAATGACTTAAGTATATTGTCACTCATATATCAAAACCAATCTAAGATTAATGATCTCCCCCTTTGACATGAGAGGCAAAATTACTTGGTCATGCATGAATAAGTCTAAGCCTTTCAAGCATAACTCAAATAATATCCATTTACATACAAAATTTCAAAACTTCAAAATTTTGCAAAAACCTTATGACTCATCAGTCATACCTCAAAATTCAATAACTCCCCCTGAGTTGATTATGTTATTCTATATCTAAAACAAAATCATTCCTTTTGCTGAGTAGATTTGTATACGATGATTTGTGCACCTTGTTTCTGTCATTGACTCCTCTTTTCATAAAATAAAAATAAAAATAAAAATAGTAGCTCTCCCAAAAATATTATCTCCTCTAATATCTCCCCCATATTTATTTCTCCCCCTTTTGACACTTATGTCAAAGGGTTATACACTTATAGTGTGTTTGTCCAAAAATGTCTTGTAGACCTCAAGCATAATTTCAAAGAAGCATCCCAATTGTCACAAGCTACCTCAAATGATTTGATTTGGATGGCCATCTTGGTAACAAGGTGTACTAAGCCTTCATAAGTAGAAAGATGTGAATATTTCTTCATGAATGTTTCAATAAAGGCTAGTGCCTTATGTAATATCTCCATATGTGGAGTCAAGATAGACTAGATATTTTTTAGTTTAGCCTTTATGTTTGCGTCATTTGCATGTAGTACTATTAACAGACTCTAGGAGTTTAGGAGATTCCTGAAATGTTTTGCACTTTGGACTGGAGACCTTGGCATAGTTATACCAGATGACTACATATGACTCTCCAAACTCATTATGTGGCTCCTAATTTCCTATGTAAAGAGTGTTAGATTGCACAATTCGGTGTGTAAAGAGAAAATATTCTCTATTACCTTCTTCACATTGTCAATTTTCATTGCTAACTCAACCCGTGATATTGTAATAATGCTTTATATCTTTTCATTTACCTTACTTTGGAACTTTCTTTCAAACCATTCAAGTAACTTCACATTTGAATCCAAGTCTATGTCATTAGCCTTCTCAACTAAGTGTTGGAATTATGATATATATTTCATTAGTTACAACACTTATTCGATTCTAAATGATTACTGAGCTCATCACTCAGTCTACAGTTGATACCGAGCATTCCTTTGGAAACTGAGCATATGGATAGTTCAGCAGTATTTACCGAGTTCATAATGGTTACCGAACAAAACAATTTTCTCCAAGAAGTTAGTGGTTACCGAGCTTCATAGTATTTACCAAGCAGTCAGTGCTCACCGAGTCATTAGTAGAACTTAGTGTTTATCGAGTGATCAAGGTAAACAAAGAACTTGGTGTTTACCGAGTGATCAAGGTAAACAAAGAACTTAGTGTTTACCGAGTGATCAAGGCAATCAAAGAAATCAGTGTTTACCGTGTAAACAAGGTAAATGAAGGAATTAGTGTTTACCGTGTAAACACGGTAAATGAAGGAATCAATGTTTATCGAGTAAACAAGGTAAATGGAGGAATCAGTGTTTACCGAGTAAACAAGGTGAATGAAAGAATCAGTGTTTACCAAGTGAAGAAGGTTATCAATGGATTCAATTTTTACCAAGTGACACAATATTCACCGAGTCACCAATGGTTACCAAGTTCCAAGCTACTTAGAATGATTAGTATGGACTATGCCTCTACTCTTACCAAGTGCATGACAATGCAGTGTATTGTAGTGGATGTTGAGTATCAGAAGGTCACCAAGTCAGTTTCAGGAACTCGAGTTTTCTACTATCTGGCCGACTCAGTAATGTTTGTTCACTTTTGATTGGTCAACCTTGCCAGTGTAAATATTGGAATGATATATATCATTTGAAATAATGAAATATTGATCATCGTTGGTGTTATATTGCAATATTTTGAGAAGAGGAAAAGCGAATCACCAACAAAACAGAGGAATATAGTAAGGTCAACAATTGATGCAGAAAAGCTATATCCATCACATTAGGTGATCAGAGCATAAGGGATCTTATCAGCAATCAGTTGTAACCAGATCCACTGCTTCATCCTAACAGGTGAACCAGTTTGTAAATCCTTTAATAGGGTAGACTTAGCAGTCTTTTGTAAATCTCCTAACAAAGTGCATACTTCATTGTATGTTTGTAAATCCTCTAACAAGGTGGATCTAGCAATCCTACTTGCTCCTTACAGGGCAGATCATCAGAAGTGATCATTGTAAGCCTTAACCGGCCAACTTTATACTGCAATATTGAAGTTTTGTGGGCATCATCCCCACCCCAATTTTACTTTCTAATTGGAAGTTTTCTAGGTCACCAAATCAGTGTGTTCATGTGTTATAAGTGTTTTCATGCATACATTAGATTAGATGGATGAATGGTGAATGTGTTATTATACAGAATTGAATTAAATTTTTAGGGTTATTGATTCACCCCTCCCCTCTCAGTAACCTTGTTAGTCTGGATTATTTTCAACATTTAGTATTAGAGCCTTGTGGTTCTCAGGATAAAGTTTGACAGCTTGGGCAAAGATCAAGGACAATGGAGATATTCAGACTTGACAAATCTATTGAGAATGAAAAGCTAGATCTGGAAATGGCCATGACTCAACTCAATGAAGCAAAGGAGAATCTTTCTCAATCTCTAAAAAGAAGGAAGGAACTTGCAAGACAAATGAATGATCATCAGTATATTGAAGAAAGGATTGAAGACCTTTTACCATCAAGTAGTTCAAATGAAGCTAATGAAGCAATCAAGGAACTCCTAGCAAAGAATGGTTCTCTACAGGAAGAAGTAAGAAAGCTCAAAAGAGAACAAGAAATCCAATCCATCAGGCTATGTGAAGTTTTGGAACATAGAAACAAGGCAAATGAAGACTTAGAGGTAAGAAATAATCTATCCCTTCAGCATGAAGATCTTGTAGGGCAACTATCTGATGCAAATGAAGAAATTATGAATCTAAGATCTGAGAATGAAAGTTTGAAAAATGATTTAATCACTGAAAGACAAATCAATGCAAGCTTACAAAGTGATCTGAGATCTGAAAGAAAAATCAATGAAAGTTTGAAAAATGACTTAAATGTTGAAAAACAAGTCAATGAAAGGATGATAAAATCTCAAGCAGATATGGATCAATTGAATCTACAAAATGAGCAAAATTTTCATAGACAAAAAGGTAAAGCAGGGCTTGGATACAATGAAGAAGGTGAATCTTCCAAACAGGGTACCCAAAAGAATCAAAGACCTACTTGCAATCACTGTGGTAAGTTAGGTCATACATCTAACAGATGTTGGAGTGCTGGTAAAGGAAAATTCAATGGTAAATGCTACAATTGCAATCAACATGGTCACAAAGCAAATGAATGCAAAGAGAAACCAAAGTTTGAGGGAAAATGTCACAAATGCAAGAAACAAGGTCACAAGGCATCTGAATGTAGATCCAAAGCATTCAATCCAACAAAACAGGTTATCAAAGCAATATTTGGTTGGGACTACAATACTTGGTGCAGATGTCACTATTGTGGAGAATATGGACACATTGGAATAAACTGTGCAAGGCATCATCTAAGAAAAAAGGATACTACTATAAGATGTTATACATGTCCCGAACTTGGTCATATATCCAAGAATTGCATGAATATAGGAAGAATTGAAGATGAAAAGAAAGCCAGAGCTAACAACATTCGAAAACAGATGAGACAAATGTGGATTCCAAAATCTACCGAGAAAGAAAATTCAAATAATGGCTATGTCACTCAAGAAGTGGGTGACTCCACTTCTAATTAGACTCATTAGAAGGGGATCAGGGACTACATCTTCAAGCATATCCTAAGCAGTTCCAAAATAAAGGATTGCAAAAGACAAATCAGTATTTTAGATATAAGACATAGTTCACTATGGTGCATCTACCGAGCAAGGTCAGTTTTAGACTTAACCGAGCTAGGTTGAGAATATGAAAAGTTTTGTTTGTTCACCAAGTTGCAAGGTTTACCGAGTAAGTCGGTGACTATCTAAAAAACCCTAGGTCATCTTAGCTACCTTCATACTCGAGCATTAATGGCAGATTTTTTTATCAAAAAGGCAGAATTTGATCTCATTTTTCACCACAAATTTAGAATATATAGAGCGAAGAGATCTCCAAGAGCATGAAAGTGAGTTCAAGAGATTTGAAGTGATTTTCTAGTGAAGAATTTGTTTAACAAAATCATTCACTCACCGAGCAGTAATGGCATCCACAAGCACCAGCAGCAGCAAGGCAAAGAGAGGCTTTGAAATGCTTGTGAAGGGAGTAGAATGGAAAGCACCTAGCTTCAAGCTTGTTCCCGCCATAGCTGAATCGCTTGATCCGCATGGAGCCCAATCGCAAATTCCACCAAAGGTACTACTTATAAATGACATTCGTACTCATTTCAAATGCACTGTTCAAGAAATAGGGACACTAGATATGGATAATACCCTAGCCGAGTTATGCGCGGATGGAACCCTCAAACCTGAGTTCAAACATCTGGAAATCAAAGGTTTGACCCATATCCCACACTTGCCAAGGAACTTTCAAATGAAATGGATAAGATACATTTTAAGTCGTGTGCATAATGGTCAAATGTGGTTAGAGCAACCCGTCCTAATAACAAAGAAGATGATTCATAAGATCATCAGTTTACCTATGTTAAGCAAATCCAAAACCACTAAAACCCTAAGTCGGGATGAACTTAAGAAGTTAACCCTGGCTGAATGGGATGGCAGAGGATTGAAACCTAACAATGTATCTGATGCAAAGCTAAGATTTCAAATTTATTTAATTGCATATAAGATGTATAGTTCCAACAAATTGAATAGCATGCCCTGTGAGGTTGTAGACTTAGCCTATAAGGTCGTGAAGAAAAACATGGACTTTGACCTAGCAAATGTGTTGTTGAAACAACTTAATAAGAACATGGACAGTATAAGGACCTTAAAAACCAACTCTTGTAAATTTGGTTCTTTGTTAGTTTGTTTATTTTTCTACGTACAAAATTTTTTCCCTTCAAAAGGTACAGTTGTATGGAGAAAAGATATTCCGATTTTGTATCAAATAAATGAATTTGTAGCAGAAATGGGTGAAAATTTTGATAGTATTATGGATAATTATTTTGAAGACTTCAAGGAAAGAATGAATAATAGATTCAGAATTCCTCCAAAGCTTGTTGAAGATTATAAGGATGATGTATGCTTCATGGTTGACTGTGACAAGGTATACATTTAGGCAGTCAGACCCTGAGTTGCATGGGTGAAACCTCTTCCCTATGAGGTAAATATTGATGAAACCAGAGATATCATAGAAGCACTGGTAAATGAACCAGTAAACCCAAGGCAACAAATTTTTGGAACCTATGATGAAGCTAAGGCCAGAATTGAGCTTGAAAAAAAGCTACCATAGGCCATAAGCAAGGGCAAGAGGAAAATAGCCAAATTAAAAACTTCTACCGGTCCTCTTATGCTCACTGAGGGAAAAGGTGAAGATGAAGAAGGTGAAGAAGAAGAAGGAGGAGAAGAAGAAGGAGAAGAAGAATTTGTAGAAGAACAACCAAAGAAGAAAGGTAAGGTAATCATTACCAAACCTAAGAAGAAGCCTATTGCAATGTTTTCCAAAAGAACCAGGAAAGGTAAGCAGGAACCTATACTAGTCAGGCCTGCACCCTCATTCGACCAAAGGCTCAAACAATTGGAGGAAGGAGCTGGCATCACAAATTTCAAAGCATTGAAATTTGAAACTAGAACTGATGCTGAGAAAATGCAGATTGAGGAGCTGGTACTCAGTAAGATGGGTAAATGGAAATACTCCCCAGACCAGATTGCCCCTCAAATCTCAAAAGAACTACTGGAGAGATTGCAACCGAGATGGGAGTTAGCCACCCAAATGGTAAAAGATATTTATGAGCAATCCCTAAAGAATCTCTAACCAAGTCTCATTGGAGCAGAAGTAAAAACTAAAATGAAAAGCCATGAAGGTAAAATGATGATCAAATTCCACACCTGTTTGATTTTGATTAAAGACATTAAACATGTTGTAAATGATTCTTCAAACATGTGAAAAATATCTATCATCTACATAAGCCCAGTGAAGACCTAGTAGAAATTAAAGATGATGACAACAGCAATGATGATGAGCTTGATAGCACTCCATCCATCACAGTCTCACCAGGAGAACTGCATGCACTAATGGAAAATAAAGAGGAAGAAGAAAAGGAGGAAGAAGCTGAAGAGGCAAATAAGGAGGAAGATGATCCCTTGAAAATTGTAGCAGCAGTTATTGCATCCCTTCCTCACCCTCCACCAAAATCTGTTACTATAGAGACAGCTTCCACTAGTGAGATTGTGAGCACTACTGCCACATCAATTGCTCAATCTTCACCAATCTCCTCCCAGCTCCAGGTATTCCCAATGCAAGTGCCAAGCACTTCATCTACCGAGCTACAGGCAACTTCTTCAGTTACCAAGTCATCCACTGCAACAGTCACTACATCAGAAGTATCAATTCCTCCTACAGTATGTATAGTAAGTTTTCTAGTTTGCTCTCCAATTTTGTCAACTTCAACTACATTAGCACCAATTTTTGCACCAGTAAGCTCTTCAATTGTAAATATTATGGTATGCACATCAATTCTGGGAAGTATATCAATTTTGGATACATTTAGCCCCTCTCTCAGTCTTCCTTTAGTTGGTCTTATTCCAGTTTTGACAGCCAGTCCAACCTCATCAACCATTGTCTCTATTTTCAAAGACAAAGATGTTAGTACATCAAAAAAACCAAAGACTCCATTAAAACTTCTGCTTACAGGCAAGACAATTGATGAGGATGTAGACCTGGATACTGAAATTGTCATTCCCAAGATAGATACGGTTACTACTTCAGTTGGTGAACTAAGACTACTCAGTCAGCGCATAGAACTGAAGGCAAAGAAAAAACAACTAAAGAATGAGAGAGATAGAGAGTTTAAAATTATTGATGAAGCAAAAAATATAATTACTGAGGCTATAGGTGTTGATGTTGATACTTCTCAACACATTTGCTACAATTAGAAGAGGCAGTCAATAAATTCAATGAGGATACCTTCGGTCAAGAAAAGTTGATAGAGAAGGCAGAAAAGAAGTTTGATAATAAGGTGCTTGAGCACATTGCTCAGCATATAGTGTTTGGCCAACATTGAAAATTATTTTAATAATGTAACATCTCTTTTTGCTAAGCTTTGTGATGTTACCGAATATACTAAGGAAATAAGAGAGAAATTGAATAAGATAGATGAGGATCTAAAGGAAAGCACACAACACCTGAAGCTTGACCCCAGTTCAACCTCATCTCATCACCTCAGGATCAAATTTTTGTTAGAGAAGCAAGAAGAATTGCTGAGAGAAGAGTCAAGGATCCAATCTACATTGTTAGATATTTAGAATATGATCCTTCCCATCATGGACATAATGCAGAAGTACATTGCCCATTCAAAAACATTGATCCATGACAACAATTTCTCCATTGCAGACCATGTGATTGAACTCTCTGCAGAAGTTCAAATAGCTCTATCCACATGTAAAATCTTGCAAGAGAATTGGGATAAGACTCTGCAACTCATTCTCTAGGTACATTCAGAGTTTATCTCACATTTCGGAGTCTCTATGTAAATACATTATTTTATTCTTTGGCATTATTGTCAAAAAGGGGGAGAAAGAGATACTTAGGAAGAAATATTGGTGAGATAAATGTACAAAGGGAAAAAGAGATACTGTGAATAAAAGTCATATAACTCATGTAAATACCTTGTGTATATTGTATGGGGGAGTTATATGTAAGGAAGTCATGTATATTCAGTAGAATCAGTCATCAGTATGTCAAATATTGTATATAAGTTTTGGCTCATAAGTGTTTTTGTCACTAATGCCAAAGGGGGAGATTGTTGGAATTATGATATATTTGTCATTAGTTACAACACTTATTTGATTCTAAATGATTACCAAGATCATCACTTAGTCTACAGTTGATACCGAGCATTCCTTTGGAAATCGAGGATATGGGCAGTTCAGCAGTATTTACCGAGTTCATAATGGTTACCAAGCAGAACAGTGTTCTCCAACTAGTTAGTGGTTACTGAGCTTCGCAGTGTTTACCAAGTAGTCAGTGCTCACCAAGTCATTAGTAGAACTTAGTGTTTATCAAGTGATCAAGGTAAACAAAGAACTTAGTGTTTATTGAGTGATCAAGGTAAACAAAGAACTTAGTGTTTACCGAGTGATCAAGGTAAACAAAGAACTTAGTGTTTACCGAGTGATCAAGGAAATCAAAGAAATTAGTGTTTACCATGTAAACAAGGTAAATGAAGGAATCAGTGTTTACCGAGTAAACAAGGTAAATGAAGGAATCAGTGTTTACCGAGTAAATAAGGTAAATGAAGGAATCAGTGTTTACCAAGTGAAGAAGGTTATCAATGGATTTAGTTTTTACCAAGTGACACAATATCCACCGAGTCACCAATGGTTACTGAGTTCCAAGCTACTTAGAATGATTAGTATGTATCGTGCCTCTACTCTTACTGAGTGCATGACAATGCAGTGTATTGTAGTGGATGTCGAGTATCAGAAGGTCACCGAGTTAGTTTGAGGAACTCGAGTTTTCTACTATCTGGCCGACTCAGTAATGTTTGTTCACTTGTGATTGGCCAACCTTGCTAGCGTAAATATTAGAATGATATATATCATTTGAAATAATGAAATAATGATCATCGTTGGTGTTATATTGCAATATTTTGAGAAGAGGAAAAGCGAATCACCAGCAGAACAGAGGAATACAGTAAGGTCAACAATTGATGCAGAAAAGCTATATCCATCACATCAGGTGATCAGAGCACAAGGGATCTTATCAGCAATCAGTTGTAACCAGATCCACTACTTCATCCTAATAGGTGAACCAGTTTGTAAATCCTTTAACAGGGTAGACTTAGCAGTCTTTTGTAAATCTCCTAACAGAGTGCATACTTCATTGTATGTTTGTAAATCCTCTAACAAGGTGGATCTAGCAATCCTACTTGCTCCGAACACGACAGATCATCAGAAGTGATCATTGTAAGCCTTAACCGGCCAACTTTATACTGCAGTATTGAAGTTTTGTGGGCATCATCCCCACCCCAGTTTTACTTTCTAATTGGAAGGTTTCTAGGTCACCAAATCAGTGTGTTCATGTTTTATAACTTTTTTCATGCATACAGTAGATTAGATGGATGAATGGTGAATGTGTTATTATACAGAATTTAATTAAAGTTTTAGGGTTACTAATTCACCCCTCCCCTCTCAGTAACCTTGTTAGTCTAGATTATTTCCAACACTAAGTTGGTTAGTTGTTCTATGATAGGCTTGGTTTCTTTTGGTGTTGGTAGCTCAAATGCATCAAGAAAAATTTCTTTGATATCTTGATAGAGTTTGCTTCTACCTATGCTCCCTTCTGAGTAGTTCTTGTTCCTTTTTCCTTGCAAGAGCATCCTATAGTATGACCATTTATTCAATGGTTATGGTTTCAAGATTAAACTTTGGTAACTCAATCACTTTATCCAAGTTCACATCACCAAATGATGTAACTTCAGCTACCTTGGATGTGCTTGGACCCGGCCTAGATGATTATAAAGGTATAACTTCAATACTTGGCCTATGAAGAGCTTGACTTGGAGGAGTAGTAGATTCTATTAAAGTGACCAATGTTTGTATTGCAATTTACTCCTCAAGTTTTGTAGTCAAATGTAAATCTTCAATCCCATCATGTGCTTTCTCTACATTCTTAGTTGCACCTTGATCATGTGTTGTAGGTGTAGGAGTAGCATCCTGTCCTACTTGTGCTTGAGTTCCTTCATTCTCTTCTATTTTCAATTGTCTCACCCTTGTCATTTTCTTTGACCTTTTCATGTCTTGAGACTGGAGTACTTTGCACCAATGTCCTGACAGTAGAAGTTTTTGTCTCCTTCCTTTGATATACCACAATAGGTAATGTAGCTTGTACTATGGTGAATTTAGGGGGGGCAATAGATGTCTCTTTTGTCTAAATTTCCTACCCTATAGTTGTCTTGTCTGCCTTCTCAATCTCATCAACACTTACTAGTATAGGATTTCACAAAGTTTAGCCTAGGTAGTGGATTCTACTGTATATGCTACTTTAGTATGTTAGAAACACTAAATTAAAACAATCAAAAGCATTTGCATACTAATTTAACATAACTTCATGAGAGGCAAAGTGAAGTCCTCAAGTGAGAATATGAGCCATGGATAGGCTCTCTCAATGAGGATGATCACTTGATATAGAGGTGTGTCTAATAGCTAAGATGGCTTGATTATGTATGCTCAAATGCTCAAATGGGCTTCAATGGAGCATTTTTGATAGATTTTGGTGAATGGATTTTATGTAAAAATGGCTTCTCAAAATGGCATTATGGCTTTACTTTCTAGATTGTGTTAAAATGGCTTGGGAGAGGATTCCTTAAATAGGCAAAGGGCTTGAGGGATCAAAGGCTAGGATGCAAGGATGGGAAAAAGCTTATGGAAGGTTTAGATTGAATGAGAGGAGAGCACATGGATTGTGCTTCTTTACAGCCAATCAAGGAGTGACACATGTCACAGAGTCATTGGTTAGAGCAAGAGGGGTTAAAGGGCCAACAAAGGAGGCTCAAAGCTCATAAAGACCCTCATAATGGCTTGTAAGAGAAATGAAGGGGCTTGTAAGAGTCATTTATGGCTTTGTGGGCTTCATAAAGTTTTATGGTTGGGATATTTGTGAGAGAGTTGAGATATTTTGACTTGGGTTGGATTAAGAAAGTCTTAAGCTTGACTTAGGAATGTGCAAATGATTTAGACTTGGATTAGGCTTGGGTTAAGATTAGATTAGGAATGTTAGAGATGGGCAAGTGGATGGCATTTAATGAAGGTGGGTGAAGGAGGAGATATTTGTTAACTTTGGCTTGGGTTAGCAAGTCTTAACCCATGTTTAGGAAATGTGACAAGGTTAGGGGGGGATTAGGATTAGGGTCAAAGATAAGGATTGACATCTTCTAGAAGAGTCTAGGCTTTGGATGAGGATGAAGACTTTTTAGAAGAGTCTAGAACTTCCTAGGATGAGGATAAAAAAGGTTTTTAGGAAATAAATAACGTTTTATTTATTTCAAGGGTTTCGATTGAGGAGATATTTATTAAAATATTTTTAATAAATATGAGGATTAATATTTAATCTTAATTAAATATTTTGAGTTGGGATTAGGGGTAGGAAATGATGGGATTAGCCTTTAATCGAAATTGAAGAAGGATTAGAAGATTTTGGAAGAGGTTAGTGGTCTTAAGGAAATTGGCCAAGTTTCAGGCAAAAAATAAATAAATTATTTATTTTAGAATTTTTGGTCAATTTATTAATTAAATAATTAATAAATAAGGAAATAATATTTAAATAAGATTTAGACATTTTTGGGGGGGATTCCTTAATTAAATATTTTTAATTAAGATAAAAGGATTTAATGGCATAAAAATAAATTAATTAATTAATGATGATGTCATCAGGGACTTTTTTCAGAAAATAAAAATATTTTATTTTCTAAAGGATTTTAGGTGTCACATCTACAAGTATCTTCTTCAAGTCTTCTTCTATAAGGGGATTGATGTATTCAGTGACAATATCAGAAACATCCTTTATCTTTACAGTATCAGTGTCTTTATTTAACTCATGTTGAGGACTGATACTCAACACTAGGTTATCTAGTGCACTCTATTTTGTGTATTGCTCATCCTCAATTGGTGTTTGTGTATCCTCATGTGTCTCAGTGCCTTCCTTATGTACAACTATCTTAGTGTCAACTATGGTAACCTTAATTATTTTTTGTTGTTCATCTTTGTCCTCACCTACCTCAATAGGTATCTATATTATTGCCTTAGGTGTTGTCAAACCATATAATGGCTTTTGCAGCTAGGTGGTCTTCTATACCACATCCTTAATATTATTCTACAATATGTTGAATGCCCTATATTTAGGTGAAAATTTCCCAATATGCTTCTTAATTGCCTTGGCCATTGTTTCCCTATCTAATTCTGGCATCACTTGTGCAAGTGTAATCTCTTTGATTTGTCTTTCTATATTGAGACTATATTGCAACTTCTGCTCAACTCTTTCACATAGATCTTTTGGTAATGAGTTGGCAATCTCAATTGGAGTTTGTTTGAATGTTACCATCATGGCATATATTGAATCCTTTACTTGGTTCATCTCAATTTTTCCAAGTTTGTCAAACTCATTATGTGTGAGACCAGATAAATCAACATTATTATTTATGTTCTCACATATACTGTCTAAATTTGAGGAAGGATGGTGACTTACCCCTTTGAATTGGTTGTTGTCATTATATTTTGTCCTCTCTTCATCAGATTCACCTGGAGCTATATACTTTCTCTTTGGTCTTTTCTCAGGCTCCTCTTCTTTACTAGCTAATCTAGCCCTCTTCTCTATTGGCTTATCTATCTCTTGGGCCTTTTTGGTAGTAGCTCTTGTGCTAATTTGAGTTTCTTGAACTATAGGCTTTGATTTTACAACCTTCCTTGGTTTGCTAACTATTGGTGCTTTATCTTTCCTCTTCTTTTTCTTAGGTAAATCACTAGCTTCTTCTCCCTCAACACCTTCATCAACTTCTACCTCTTCTACTTGATCTTCCCCTTAACCTTGAGTTAAGGCCACTGGTGCTTGAGTAGGAATATCTTCTTCTTCATTTTCTTCTTCTTCATTTTCCTCTACTCCACCAAATTTCACCTTAAGCTTCTTGACAATCTTGTTTTTCTTTCTTATGACTGAGGTAGTCTTTAAATCCATTGTTATCATAGATTTAGATGCATCATAATTCCTGAAGGTAGTAGCCTTAGCATCTATATCTTTTGCAAGTAATGTTGTAATTGCCACAGAGGCTTCATCTTCATTGATCTCATAGCCTAGTGGCCTTAGCCACCTTATGCTTGGAACAACAACTTGAACATATGTAGAATCAATGTCAACTAGAAAGAAAACATCATTGAAATGTTTCTCAACTACTGAAATTAGTATCCTCAGTCTTTTCTTCATTGATTGCTTGAAATCTTCAAAGTAGCTTGTCATTATAGACTCAAAATTATTTCCAAGTTGCTCAATAAATTCACCTATTTGCACTACAATAAATCTATTTGTTTTCCATGCAACTTTATTAAAAGTAGGGAATATATTTTGTACATAAAATAATATACATAAAAGAATTGAACCAAATTTACATTGTGCACTCTTGGTCTTCCGTATTGCTCCCAAATTTTTTGACAATTGTTTCATCTACAACTCAACAAGGTCATAGGTATGATCCTTCTTAACTATTTTGTAGCCCATATAAATAGTAATTCAAGGTACATTATTGAGCCCACTGGATTGATAGAATTTATGTGATATAATCCTCACTGTAAAAGCAATTAGGTGATCTGATATAGTTTCAATTGTCATTCCTCATTTGTTCCACACTACTCTTGTATTCTTCTTAATAACTTATTTAGCTTCACTCCTCATGGTTTTAGGTTGGTCAAGGGTTGGATACCTTGTTACTTTGTGTACAATCTTCTTTGTGATCTTCATTGGTCCATTATCCAACCATATAGAATTATCATGAATTTTGCTCAGATCTATCTTTAACCATTCAGTTTTGAAGACATTGGGGAAATCTGGGGCATAGGTTAACCATTTTATCTTTACAATTTTGAATTCATCTTTAAATGATTTTTTTTCACATATTTTCCCACAAGTTTCTCTAATTTCCATGTCACCTAGGCTACCCACCTTGCATGTACAACAACATATCATGTCTTGAATCATTAAAACTTGTGGCGGTATCATCAGTAATGCAACAGATGGATCTTGCTTTTAAGAAATATCAAGAATAGCTCTAAAGTTTGGTTGTCTGATCTCATTGCTTATTAATTGTGCATTTAAAACTTCTTTACTCTCTTTAACCTTAGGAATTGAAGAACTAGATGCCATTATTAAAACCTAGGGTTTGCAAAAATTCAAACTGCATGGCTCGGCACATGACAAATACCTTTGTAAATCTACTAAGATGATGTCAAGCAACTGTTGAATCCTATTTGCAAATGCTTGCAATGATTTCTTTCAATTCACCTTTCACTCTTAGTGCTCCACTTCAAATTCAAATGATGTCAAATGAGTAGAAATCAAACATATAGACCTTAAAACCTCACATTTAATGCTCAGTGCTTACACAACTGTAAGCTTGACTTTAATATAAATTTCAACTCACTCAGCTTCCATGAAGTTTCCTTTTCACTCAAAAACCACTACGAGCTTGATCAACACTATCACCTTTGATAGCTCAATATCAACTAACATTTCACTCGACAACCATAGTGAAACTTTTTATGCTCGATAGTAACATGAAAACTGACAAAACTTAAAGATTTCTTCTAGGTTATAATCAACATCTTGCATCTTTCTTCATGCAAATATAATATTTTTAGAACTAAATCCTTGGAACTAATGTATAGTATGTCTTTCAAATATCAGTCCCACACATACCTCTTGATTGTGTAATTGGAGGTGGTGTGATTACCTGACTCGTTGGGTGAAGTGATCCCATCTGAACTTGATGTCTTTCAATCTTCCTTTATCTTCCATGTCTTGCTCATCTCATCTCTAACATTTTCAACATCTTCCTTTCCTTTGCCTTTGTTGAACTCACTGCTTGGTGCCTTTGACCTTGTTGGACAATCCCTACTTATGTGACCAATATTTAAACAACTAAAACATGTAGTTTGACTCAACCATCTTTTGTAGTCACTTTTGAAATTTGTTCTTGTGCAATTTTCAGTATCATGTCCATACTCTTGGCAACAATGACAACTATACCTATTATTATAATCCCAATTATAATAGTTCCCATTGTGCATGACCTTTGTCTACTTGTTTGATGACCATTTAGGCTTGGATCTGCACTCATATGCTCTATGTCCATACTTCTGAAAATTATAGCAATATCCTTCAAATATGTGTGTGCTTATGGTCTTGGTTCTGCATTCAAGTACCTGATGTCCTTATTTGTAGCATTTGTGGCAATGACCCATGAACTTCTACTTAGAATTCTAATTTGCATTCTTGCTCTTACAAACATTAGTAGTATGACCTATCTTACCACAATTATGACAAGTAGGTTTGGAGTACTTACCTTTGTTACTTTTTTCTTCACCACTTTTGGATGATTCTCCTTCTTTAGTACTAGTATAACCCAATCCATAAGTATCACTATTGGATCTAGGGGATCTCATCAATTGCTCAAAATAATTGATGGCTTCACTAGGTTTGTTGAAACTTTCAAAAAACTCTTTTTTTCTTTTCGAGTCATTTCTTAGTTGTTCATTTTGCAAATTTAGTGTTGTGATCTCAATATTCTTTATATTCAATTCATGATTTGCAATCATCATTTGACTCAAATTTTCCAATTGTATGTTAGCAATCTTATTCACCTCTAATGTAATGGCCAAAATCCTTTTGTCCTCTTTAGCTTTTTTTCTCTACTTAGAAACCTCACATAGCAATATTGATTGGACTTCTTGTTCTCTCTTAATATTTTTGACCTCTTCAGTTAGGGTTCCACTCATTGGTGTTTCCATCTGCAAACAATTTAGTAGTGTCAATCTCTTGATAATGTGTGTCATTCTCTTCAATAGCTATTTCCTTCCTTCTTTTCAATGATCACTTTAACTCATTTTTTGCTTCATTCAGTTGATGTAGGGCAAGTTGTATTTCAATCTTCTAGTTCTCAATAATCTTTCCCAACTTGTAAACTTCCATTTCCAAGATCTTTCCTCAAAGTTGCAAAGCTTTATTTCTAGAGAAGTCTTGCTTTGATACATGTTTTTGGAAATACAATAGGAAAGTGAACTCTAAGAGAGGGGGGGGTTGTGAATCAACACTTAAAACTTTCAACCTCAAAAAATTCACCACACATCCATCTCACAATCTATGCATATAAACTGAAATACCAAATTCAAAATATACATCCATAGAATGAAAGTAAAATATTCAACACATGTATGACACAAGATATTTGGTTACCCAAAAACCCTTTAAGGAGAAGGTAAAACTGGGGTGGGGATGACACCCACAAATCTTCACTACCGCAGTAATAAAGTGTATCCAATGAAGGTTACAACATTTTGATCATGAAGCATGATCTACCCTATGAAAGTTCTACCCTATTAAAGGCTTACAAGATTGTTAGATCTTACCCTATTAAAGGATTTCAACACCCTATTAGAAGTGTTCATGGTAAAAAAAATTAACTTACAATCAAGTAAGCACCTAGTTAAAGTATTTACAACAACTTGTCAAGACTACCATGTTAAGAGATTTAACTGATTCCTCTGTTAGAATGTCTCAGCAATGATCCTTTAATTAGCACTCTATTTCTTAATGTCAGATCACCTCTTTCCTGATGTGTACTTGATCCTTTCTAATCAGATGTATCTCTGATGTCTTCTAGTTCCTTTTCTCTATTCTCCTCTAACTGATTTTGTAATGTAACTCAATTTACAACTCCTTAGTCACTATAAATGCTCTGTTTGTGCATGTAAAATTATCTCCTTTCTCATTACAACATTCATAAATTTTTTAGGGTTTTTCCTCCTTAATAAGACCTAGTGACTTAGGGTTAGGTATGAATCAATGATAGTGATTCACTCATATTGCCTCTTAATCCTTCCCTTTTTTTGATTGGATGTATGTAATGCACATGGATTCACAATTAAGATTCATCCTTATCATATAAGATCATAAAAAAATCCTTAAGTCGGCCCAAAAATGGTTTAGATATAAGTTTGTGCCATTATAAACAACTATGTCAAAATTTTATAACTCGGCACTTGAAGTTCGTAATGCGTAGCATCAAGTGCAACTTCAATGTTGTAACTCATCCTTTGAATGAATCAACATCCATTGATCACTCGACATCTAAATAACTCAACACATACTATCTGCTCGGCATTTACTAGTTACTCAGCACATATTAAATATCCTTTGCTCAATATATACTATTTGACAACTTATGCTTAGCATGTATTACTTGTTTGGCATGAACTAAGTAAATAACTTAAGTATATTGTCACTCATATGTCAAAATCAATCTAAGATTAACAATATTTTGGTTTTTTTTATGTCCGAAGATCAATTTTGTTTACATTCAAGTGATTCCTGGGAGCTGTAGGGTTGATCTTTCATCAACTTTCAGGTCTAGGGATCAATTTTGTTGCTTTAGCTAATTTGTCATGGGTTGTACTATCTCTTGTATCAACCTTATGTCTCTTTTGGTCTTTTTTGACATCCTTTTGTAGTATTTTTGCAAACGCACTGAGATAAAGTGCCACACTATTGCTTTTTGGGATCTAGCACATCTTTGTATTTTGTTGTACTCACATTACATTATAAAGTGCCATGGGGGGTTTCATGTTGGCCATATTTGCCATCTTCCTTTTTCAAGTGAATCTTCCTTCCATAACATTAGCTTCATGATGTGTTGATGACATTTTCCATTATAGGTGTTTGTACTTTTTTTCACTCTCAATGTTCATGGTTCTTCTTTCTACAAGAGATATTGCCTTCAATTTCAGTGTTCATGTCTTACCTCTCAATGTTATGTTGGTTCTATTGCTTTCTTAGTTCAATGGAGTGAGCTATGCCTATAGTATTTTATCATATGTACTAGATGATTGCACTAGCTAGATACCTATGCATTTTGGTGAGATGGATAATTTTCCATATAGACATTCTTTCATTCCTATTTTTGGAGGCCATGAAGATACCTTCCATCTTCAATTGATCAACTCTTTAGACTAAGTCTTCTCTACCTAGTCATGTTCTATATAGTAGAGGTTCTTCAAATTAGTAGTTTGATAGTGTTTGCAGCTTCATGCTTTAGTGGTGTTCTTCATGATCATCTTTTGTTCCTATCTTTTGGGACATTCCCTAGTTTGGAGGCTTCTTCAGTCCTTCACTAGTTTTTTTTAGCATTATTTCCATCTCTTTTTGGAGTAGGGTTTTTCCCGTGTGTTTTTTTCTATTTCTCCTCTTTTCAGAGATTTGGTGTTGCTTGGGTGCCTCATTAGGCTTTGTTCTCGGGACCCAAATTTACTTTCACTAGTAGTTTCTAAGTTTTTAGCTACTCCCTAAGTTTATCTTAAGAGGGTAGAGGAAGGGGGAGGATGAGGGGGATGTTAGAGTTATAATATTTTTTTCTTATTAATTATATCATATTGACATAATTATTAAATCAATTATTATCTCTAGTTTACTTAAGCTAAATTTTAGGCACATAATAATTCATTCTTTTATTAATTATTATCATGCAACCTAGGTTTTACATGTTAGGGTTTTGATCTCCTTTATAAGGATGATCTCTCTTTGTATTCACTAATTCCCTTTTTATTATAGAAATTTCTCTTTTTGCTCATCAAGAATGTCTCATATGTAGATCTGGGAATTCTAGCCTCTATAGATTTTGCTTCTCTCTTTTGTGATAGGTGTTTGCAGGCAGGTGATTCTTGGGAGTTATGGGGTTGATCTTTCATCAACTTCAATAACCATAGACCAATATCTCTCTGCAATACTTGTAAATATTTCTAACAAAAACTTTAGCAAGTAGGCTTCAAAATCTTCCTCCATCTCTCATTAATGAAGAAAAAATGGGCTTCGTTCCTGGAAGATCTATTTATGATAGGGTGGTAATAGCTCAAGAAATAATTTCACATCCTCTACAAATATCGAGGAAACTTGTAATGGTCATAAAATTGGATATTAATAAAGCATATGATAAAGTAGACTGGTATTTTATTTACAAATGTCTTCAAGCTTATGGATTTTATATACCATGGATCAACTTAATCTTTGTATGCATCTACACCCCTAGATTCTTAGTTCTAGTAAATGGAACCCCAAAAGGATTCTTTTCTCCATCAAGAGAACTAAGGCAAGGGGATCTTCTATCCTCATTCTTTCTTATCCTTATATCTAAAGCCCTAGGAAGGGCATTCCAAACAAATTGCTCTAACAATTTTCTTAAAGGCATTCAACCAATAAGGAAGGAGGATCCCACTACTCATCAAAAATGTGTAGATGACACAATGTTGTATTGTGAAGCAAGCATCTTAGAAGCCAAAACCATCAAAAGCATTCTTAATAATTACATGGCAGTCTCTAGTCAAGAGATTAACCTAGCTAAATTAGAAGTTTTCTTCTTTAATGCCACCCCCTCTTTAGAAGTAAACATCTAGAAAATCCTCAATATCTGAGATGGCACCTTTCTTTGTAAATACCTTGGGTTCTAGCACGAAATAGGGAGGAAAAAATCATCTACTAGGGTTAATTTAATTAGTAATATCAAGACACAAATTCAATCATGGAAAGGTAAATGGCTTTCTCTAGCAGAAATACTCACTATGATAAAATCAGTATTAACAAGCATGCATAGTTACCATCTCTCAATAACTAATCTGCCTTTTCACAATAAAGATTAATTAAATATTTTTTTAGAGATTTCATGTGGCAAGGCTCTACTAATAAAATGAAATTTCCATTATTGGCTTGGGATAAGATATGCAATCCAAAGGACAATGGAAGCTTTGGGATGACAAACATTAAAGGTCAAGCTTTAGCCCTTGGGGCTAAATTGGTATGGAGAATGTTTAGAAAACCTCATCTAAAATGAACTAGAATCCTTTATAATAAGTATCTTGATCCATTGGATCCCCTAAGTCTCTTTAGAATAATAAATCCATAAATGGGATGGGGGCATTTGGAATTTCATGCTCAAATCCAGATCTATCATCTCATATAGAATTGCATCAAAAGTAGGAAATGGGGAGAAGGTAAGATTTTGGATTGATTATTGGGAAGGATTCTTTATTATTAATAAGTTAGGTAACTTTCTTTCACTTTGAGATATCCTGGAGGAAGTTTGGGGCCCTTTCCTAAGCAACTACATGTTTATAGATAATTCTTCCCCAGAGAATTGGCATTGGAAATCCTTCCACATACTTAAAGCCCCAAAGTTTGATACGAATCTTCTAATGTCCATTACTAAAAATAGAACCTTAGCCTTAACAAATAAAGAAGATAAAATAATTTGGGATGGGTCCAAAATAGGGGTGTATACAATAACATCAGGATACAATTGTTTGATGAAATTTAGAAATCTCCCTAAAGTTGAGCTACCTCATATCTATGTTGGGAATATCCTTTGCCTCCCTAAGGCAGGGACCTTCTCTTGGCTCGCCCTTCAAGAAAAATCCCAACTGCTAATTAATTTAGAAGATGAAGCTGTAAAGGCCCCCTTTGATGTCCACTCTGTGAAAAGGAGGAGGAGTATCCCAACCACTTATTAGTCAACTGTGACTATGCTAGCCAATTCTGGAACTAGTTCTTCAAAAAGATGTCTTGGAAATTACATCTACTTAATTCTATTTGATCTGTTTTCTCTTGGCCCATCTTGCATAAAGAGAGAATTTTCAGGGGTTTATGGATTATTTATCCTTCCATAATCATGTGGGAATTATATAATGAGAAGAACAAAAGAATTTTTAGAGATATGAAGATGAACCATTAACAACTTATTGTTAAAATGGAAACTTTGATTAGTGAAGTTATTAACAACAAGATATGCAACAAAGGAGGATCTCAAAAAGCCATGACTCAGTGCGATGATTTTATGAGACACAGGTGGTTGGGATTAAACTTCCCCTCTTCATAGGGAAAGGAAAATAAAAAATTAAAAGGGATAAGTGTGGTCCACCCCTCCCCAAGAAGGCTGGGTAAAAATCAACTTTGATGGAGCTTCTTGAGCGAACCTGAGTGTTGCTAGCATAGGCTGCAATATTAGAAATCACAAGAGTGATATTCTAATCAAAAGAGATTTGCATCCAATAATGAGATAGAGCTAAAAGCATTGGCGAGAGACTTGTAGCTCTGTTCAATATTCAAATTTTAAAACATTAAAATTGAAGGTGACTCGGCCATAATCATTAATGCCCTACAAAAGGGTTCCATACCCAACTAGAAATTGGAATCTTTGTTGGCTAAAGCATTAGAGTTCCTTTTATCTTTAAAGAATTCTATTATGAATCATATCTATAGAGAAGGGAATACTCTAGTCAATCAACTGGCAAATGAAGAAGTTGATGGCTCAAATAAGACCAATTTTTCTCAAATCCTTTGGTTAGAAGACCTTCAAAGCATAATGACTTCATAAGTGATCTTTGTTAGAATATATAGTCCACTGATATAACTGAGAGGGGAGGGGGTGAATTAGTTATCCAATTATCACCACTACATTTGAACTCAAATTGTGATGACCACCCGTCACCCAAGTGACAGTACCAAGAATGGGCTCCTGTTGGACGGGCATCAAACTTTTGGAGTCATAAATTGTGATAGCAAGCTCATTTGTTGCAATTGTGATAGTTTTTGGCATCACAATTTGGTAGAAGGTAAGGCCAATATTTCATTGTCATGTCATCATAATTGCAATAGGCCATCGCCAAAATTATGACATCTAAAAATTTTAGTCCTCCATCACAATAGTGAAACCCTCATTGTACGATTGATGATCATTTATTAAAAAGGTTGTCACAAGTGGGACAGATTATGACAATAGTGTTGTAGGTGTGACAGCTATCGTTTGGATTTATCCATTGTAATTGTGACGGGTAAGAGACGACAATGTTGCTGGTGTGATGGCCAAGTCATCACAATTATGATAGATTGCTAGAATATTTTTTAAAAAAATTCAATATGCAACCATTCCAAAACATCCACTTCATTCAATTTCAAGCTTCATGGTTGCTGGAAGAGGAAGTGGAATTTGGATTTATGACACACAATTTTGTTTATGAATTCCTGCTATCATTGTCCTTATGTTTAAAGTCCATACACTTGATTTTTGAATGATTGTTTCTGCACAAACACATTACCTTCCAAACTTTCACTCCACCATAAAATATACATCTATTTCTTTTAGGAATTCTTCGCATGTGTTCTTCCACATTTTGCACACATAGATACAAGAGCAACAACAACTAAATCATCTGATAAAAGTATTCAATCTAGTGTTTTGATGGATATCCATGTCCATCATCCATCCACATTGAACATTGGACCAACTTTTGGACTAAAATGTGAGGTGAGAACATAGTTGGAAAGTTAAAAGTTGAAGCAAACAAAATGAGATTTAATTTTGGTTGATGTTGATTGTCATGCTTCTACATCATCTAATCACGATGCAGTAGATAGAACTTATATCTAGAATGTAGCTTGTAAGGCTTTTCAAAACTTCTTATCCTAAGAAATTCTTGAAGGATTGATATTCTTAGTCATACTATGTTTACTCTAATTTAATTATAGGTAAAGTATGAGAATACTTTGAGAGTACGCTTTAGTATTTATGCATTGTGCAAGGTAAGATGGTTATTTGGACCTCTCACTGGATGGAATTAGAACCAATGTTTGTGATCTCTTTCAATTGAATCCAAATTTGTAGTATCTCATAACATATGTAGATGAAGATAATGATGTTATGGAGGAGGACGCTTCAAAACTTACTGCTCATGAGGAGGTCAAATCAAAAAATTGGGCAGAGAATTAGATGGTTCCACTACTCTTCCACTAGGAAAGGGAGTATTTATAAGAAGAAAAGGAATTGGGAAACCCATGATAGGGAAATTCAATGGAGAGATTTCTGGAATATAATTCATGATGTGTGGAACATAATTTATCTGTGGTTGGAATGGAGCTAGAACAATATTGTATGATATCAGTGAGATTGCATTCACTGTTGGACGGAAAATTGGGAAAGTGTATGGGCTAGGAGGGTATTGTAGGAGGAAATAAATTCTTGCTCCCATAGATTCAAGTCGATAGTCATGATTTTCTACAATTGTTGTGCCTCCAATATTCCTCAAAATATATATTTGTAAGGGTAATGATAGAATGAGAAATCTAATTTTGAAAGTCATGGTAGGGAAAAAAAATTCCAAGTGGCCTTTTGGTGGTGGTCCACTTGTTTTCATGTCAAGTCCTCAATAAACTAATGTTGTACACAAAATGTATGTTGAATCCATGGCTTCCTGCATGGAAAAGTAATCATGACATTGGGTTTCTTATCTACAACAATATAAAAATGAAATGTAAATGCAACATTATCTGTGAAATGTGTGAGAAGAAGTAGTATCAATTAGACAACTTAGAAGAATATTAAACACAGTCTACATGAGAGGGGCCAAGGAGGAAATTGCATGACCCATGCTAAATAGTGTACATGTGTGATCAACATAGTAAAATGTATTTCTAACAAAAAAGATAACTTTTTTCCTTCATCATTGTCTTTATAAAACATGAGGTGTAGGTTTGAACAACATACTAAAATGTATGGGACACTTAGCAATTTTTTTTCATCATTCTCTTTATAAAAGATATTTTTTAATTGGCTTCTTAGCCATGGATGTATCCTCAAGAGTTGAGTGAAATATTTGTAGTGTGACATGTTCTTAAGATGTTTTCCTTGTGGTACCATTCAATATTTGTTATATCTTATGTCTTAACACATGATGAGATATTGTGTTGTATTTACTTATCTACACATCTCCCAAGGGATTTACCATGCCCTTTCATTGCTTAACATTGCTTTTATAAGATCCTTTCAATGTGGTGAAACTTCATTCATGTAGCACAAATTCCCTCCTTCTAAAGCACATTCCATTTTCTCTCCTGCAAGTCTACCTAATATTGCAAATATCCTCAATTGAACAAGGTCTAATTTAACTATTTTCTTCTAAATATATCTGAGGTACTAAATATTTTCTAACATATTGCGAGTATGATCTTAAAATCATGCTTAATAACTCACAACATTATGTAGAAGATCGCGTGATTCAAGAACCCGTTGTGATGGTTCCAGGTGCTTCTGTCACGGTTTGAGTTCCTCTTATTGTTGTTGATGGTGTCGTCAGAGCTCCTTTCCTTGGTCCTTGCAATGTCACGTCCACTCTGTCTGTTGGTGTTTCAATGGGAGATGTGTGTCTTCCTTACTCATCTCTTTCTTAGAGGTTCCTCTTTCTCATATGGTTTTGGTCGTAACTTCTATTGGTGTGATTGTTCTTTTGGCTACTAAGATTTGAACTTTACAAGCATGTATATTCCATCTCTAAATTAGTATGTTGTAACAAGGCTCTTTAAACATAACACAAATCAAAGTAATATTTAACAGAGGTTAATTGAAATTAGATCACAAAAAATAATCAGAATGTAGTACTCTTATTTCAATACTTAGCCAATGGAGAAAGTGGTATCCCAAGGATTGAAAATGTCTAAATTATCATATGGAAAGGGCACAAGTACAATGTTGTGCATCTCTTCTTCAAGCTTATACATATATGTTGTATTGAAGTTAAATATTTGCTAAAACTCAATCATCTATTATAAGATATTAAAAAGATATATTAATTATATAACACATAACTAAAGCTTCTTTACATCTCATACTGTACTTATTAATTTAAAAATATATATATCCATGGAAGACACTATGATACCAAAAATTTATAGTTTCTTAAGTAAAATGATTTTACTTCCATGCTTACCATAATCTATATGATAGTTCAGTCCAAATCCTTTAAAAAGCCTACAAAAATAAGCGAATTTAATCTATAAAGAGAAGACATAAATACAAGCACCTATGTATAAAATATTTATCAAATGCGGGCTTTCCAATGGCCATGTTCTTTCATTCCCCTATATACAAGAATGGATGGCAACATGATAGTTCTTTGTATATATATTTATATATGTTCATTTATACAGGAATGGGTTTTGATATGATAGTTGAACATCACATACATACATACATACATACATATATATATATATATATATATATATATATATATATATATATATATATATATATATATATATATATATATGTATATACATGTGTATATACGTGTGTATATATCTATATATCTATATATCTATATGTGTGTGTGTATGTACATACATATATATGTATACGTATACATATATATGTATATACATAGATATATATGTATATGTATACATATACATATACATATACATATGTATATATATATGTATATGTATATGTATACATGTACATATATATATACATATGTATATGTATATATATATATATGTATGTATATATCTACATATGTATGTATATATCTACATATATATGTATATATCTACATATATGTATATATCTACATATATGTATATATCTACATATATGTATATATCTACATATATGTATATATATACATATATATATATATATATATATATATATATATATATATATATATATATATATATATATATATATATATATGTGTGTGTGTGTGTGTGTGTGTATGTATATATACATATAACACACACACACACACACATACATACATAGAGAGAGAGAAGGGGGGATGAATTTTAACATGATAGTTGTTTATATGTGTAAATATGTTTCTTGACAAAACCCTAATGAGGAAATTTCATTGCATTGAGTTTGATGTTCAAAATAAGTAGCAATAATTTGAGAATAACAATCATAGAAGTTGATTTAGCAATGCCATCAATGGCATTGCTAAATCAACCAAATTCAAAATTTGAAAGGTTGAATGGTGGTTGTTCTAGATCATGCAAATATAAATGATAGGTAGTGATTGAGCAATGTTATTTCTCAATTAGATTGAACAATAGTTTAGTATGCATGAATATATTAGATTGCATTCAGTAATCCAACATTGTGATAAGAATATTAATGATTTGTTCATGAATTGAAGTGTAACAACAATATTTATATACCCAAGAATATTTTTTATAATGGACCCAATGGATATATTAGTGCAGTTGTCCCCACTGAGAGTGCATGAAGAATTACGTTCAAGAAATGAGGATTATGTTGTGTAAAAGAAAGAGTCTTATAAGGGTGGATGGAGAATTATGCCCTTTATTATGGGTAAGAAACTAGATTCTAACTTTTCCTAATGTGTTGTTCTTTTGATTATATTTAGATTGAAAAGATGTAAAACCCAAATTAGATCTATACTTTTTTCTCAACACATAATCTGAGCATTTATAATTGAAGAGTGGTCATTGTGGTGTTGTTATTTAGTAAGAAATGAGAATTGTGCAAACCTTGCAATGACCTACAAATTGACCAACTGAAAAGAATGAAATATCATAAAATACTAAAATAAAAAGGTGAACTTGGCATTTGGAAATAGTAACTAAAATAGCAATGTTACCTATTTTCTCCTTTAAGCATTGCATGTCATATAGAACACATAGTGTGAGTCCATTCTAAAGGGACTAGTGTTTCCCTCAAAAAAATAAAACATAGGTTCAAGTACATGGTGTATTGTGGTGGCCTCCTTTGCTAATTTGGCTATGTTTTGAAGACAAATCTTTGACCAAACTTTAGGATCCTCTGCTTCTTCCTTGTAATATTATTCAACATATCACCACACTCAAAAAAATAATGAGAATAGTTCATGAATGAATGTATACTTTAGAATGATCTAATATCATTTGTTTCCACCAGTCAAATTCTTCTTCATGTCTCCCAATTTATAAAAAAAGTTATCAAATGCAATCAAACATGATTGTGGATGAATAGAAACAATAGAATACCTTAGAGAGGAATAATATGAGGCGATCCAATAGAAAGTCATTGTTTTGAATACTTCATACACTGCAACTAAATTTCATAAATAAATGAGTTTGACCATGGTGTCCTTCTACATTGCCTGAAACCAAGAGATTCACACAGTTAGTTATCATGCAATCATAGGTTAATGTTGAGCTTCACTTGGTTCCAAGAATAGTTTAATATTCTCTACTAATCAAGGTGAACCACGTGAAGGTCGAAGCTCATTCCCCTCACCCCCCACAACATCTACATTCCCCGTTAACATATAAAATTCATCCATTCTATTAATAAAATGTAACATTCATTAACACATTAGTTTCATTAGAAAATTCACATTAACATTGAAGCATAAGATTCATTAGAAAATTTACATGAACATTCAATAGAACATAAATAAAACATCTATACATAAGCATAAGTCATTATCAAATAGTTACATAAATAAGTTACATAAGTTCACATGAATCTTTTCTTTTTTTCCTTTTTTTGTCCTTCCCTATATTGTTACAGAGGTACATTTTTACCTTTTGTAGGCTATAAACATTATAGGCTATAATTATGTATATCAAAAACCTTAACATACATGACATTGTTATGTTGGATAAACCATTCATAACCTTTAAATTCACCAACAACAATATAGTAGATAGAAGATTTCATTGGGATCCTTTGTAAAGGGTCGTGTTTTCCTTCTCAAGTATAGGTATATCATGGATGGCCTCAATGTCATCCTCACCATCATCATCATCAACAACAACAAAAAAAACAATAGCACCAGTACCAAATGTGTCATGGATCAATGCATTTGTACCATCATCTTCAAATGTGTTTTCTAATGCATGATCATCATCTTCCATTGGATCATAATCTTCTCCTTCAATACTCACACCTCCATGTGTTGGCATAAAGTTATTTTCCCTTAGTGACAACACTCATCTCACAGTTCTAACCGAGCACCAAGTAATACAATTAAGACCAAGTGATGGCAACTCAGTTCAAACCGAGCACTGAAGACACAGTTCAAACCGAGCGTCGAAAATACAGTCCAAACCGAGCATCGAAGACACAATTCTAACCGAGTGAAGAAGCATTTAGTGTTAACCGAGTGAAGATGCACTTAGTGTTAACCGAGTAAAGATGCACTCATTATTAACTGAGTGAGGAAGCACTCAGTGATGACCGAGTGAGGAAAGACTTAGTGATAACCGAGCTTAGTAGGTTAATGAAGAAGTTAGTTTCTACCGAGTGACACTATATCTATCGAGTCACCAATGGTTACTAAGTTCCAAGCAACGTTGTATGACTAGTATGAACTGAGCCCCTACCTCTACCGAGTGCATGACAATGCCGAGTAACGTAGTGGATGCCGCGTATTAGAAGGTCATCAAGTCTGTCTGAAGAACTCAAGTTTATTTTACTATTTGGCCGACTCAATTATATTTTGTTTACTTGTGTTTGGCCGACCTTGCATGAATAATTATTGGAATGGTATAAATATGAAATGTATTATATCATTCAACATATAGAAATAGAGATACAAGAAAGATATACAAGATATAGAATATTGCACAAAAGAGGGACATAAGATATGATATGTGAATTCATCAGCAGTAAAGAATACTCAGTAAGGTATACAAGGAGTAGAAATGATTTCATCAATCATAGAAGGTGATCTACAATAAAGAATCCAGTCAAGTTGTAAGTTGATCTGTTGGTTCATCCTAACAGGTGAATCATTCTTGTAAATCCTTTAACAGGGTAGACTTAACCGTCTTTATTCAAATCTCCTAATAGAGTGCATACTTGTAAAGTATGTTTGTAAATCCTCTAACAAGGTGGATCTAGCAATCCTCTGTGCTCCTAACAGGGCAGATCACCAGAAGTGATCATTGTAAGCCTTAACCGGCCAACTTCATACTACAGTAACGAAGCTTTGTGGGTATCATCCCCACCCCAGTTTTACTTTCTATTTTGGAAGGTTTCTGGGTCACCAAATCTCTGTGCATATATGGTTTAAATGTTTAATAGTTCTTTTATGCAGTAGGCTAGATGAGTGAATGTTGTATTCTGAATTGACTTAAAAGTTTTATTGTTACTGATTCACCCCTCCCCTCTCAGTAACCTATTATATCTTGAATATTTCCAACACCATGTTCCTCTGAGATGTGTTGGTCCATATCACGTACTACCCTAGGGAGATCTACCTATATAAAAATGATGATAATCAAACCCCTGTTCTATGGTTCATATGTACATTAATTGTGAAAACAATATAACAAACAACTTACCAATTGATGATAATCAAACCCCACTTCAATGTGACCATTCTCCCTACAATGTCTCTTCCCTATTTTGATTTTGATTCTTCTTGTCTTTAAGTCATTACAATGCTTGCAAGGACAATAACATTTGTCATTGCCTGCACTTTGAAATTTAGACAACAATCTAGCAATTGTCTTCCTATTTTGATCAAACTCCCTTGTTTTATCTAACATGATCCTTCTATACAGGAATAACTTATTCACGTAACCTTATTGAGTTGGTTGTACTTAATGTTAATATCTACACATATGGTTTTGAAAGAAACATTTGGTGTAATTAATGTGTAGATCTACAAAAATATTGGACATGTTGTACTTAATGTTTATATTTGGACATATGATTTTGAAAGAAATATTTGGTGTAATTAATGTGTATATCTACAAAAAAATACTAGACATGTTGTACCTAATGTTTATATTTTCACATATGGTTTTGAAAGAAAAATTTGGTGTAGCTAATGTGTATATCTACAAAATATTGGACATGTTGTAGTTAATGTTTATATCTACACATATGGTTTTGAAAGAAATATTTGGTGTAATTTATGTGTATATTTGCAAAAATATTGGACATGGTGTATTTAATGTTTATATATGCACATATGGTTTTGAAAGAAACATTTGGTGTAATTAATGTGTATATCTGCAAAAGTATTGGACATGTTGTACTTAATGTTTATAAATGTACATATGGTTTTGAAAGAAAAATTTGGTGTATTTATGCCTCTTCCCTTTTATTTTTTTCAAGAGAAGCTTCTCAATGGTAATAGAAAACAAGAATGCATTTTCTAAGAGTTTACATTTGTTCAACAAAATTAATGTTTTACAATAAAATGCACCTAAAGTGTTGTTAGCTCAGAAGCAAAAACATGGTGTTGATATTAGATATACCTCGCTAACCCCTAATGGGTTGGGATATTATTATTTATCTCCATCACATTCACTTTGATAGTCATGTTAGGGAGGTGATCTCACCTAGTTCATCCTCGTGACTTTGAAGTCCTTAATCATGATCTTGGGTGCTCAAATTAATGTCCAAGACATTTGCGCCTTAGGACCCTATTTGATCATCATCTGCAAGGGCCTCAATTTTGACCACAAAATGTCTCTCAATATGTTTAGAGGTTTAGAGGTAATGTCATTGTTGTAGAGGCTACCACAAGGGAATGAGCCTCATTATTATGACATTTACACAAAAGTAGAACTTGCTTCTTCAACTCCTTTCACTCAACTCTTCACTAAAGATATTCTTCAACATCCTTGGCTTCCATTGTTGGGCCAACGTATCTTAGAAATCGAAGCCATGTGGTTTCAACCAAAAATATTAAATATGTTGTAAATAGAAAATTAATTATATTAATATCCAAATCCTTTATCTTAGAAAATAATATTGTATCCAGAAAAATTTGTAGATGTAAGAAAAGGTATCCAATAAAAATCAAGAGTTTCTATTGGAACAAGTCTTTATTAACCCCAAGTGTCTTATCCAGGATCATCTTAGGTCTTTGAGTAGTCTTGTATCAACCAAAAATATTTCTTATTTTTTGTACCAATTTGTTGTTTATGGCACAGATGTTGTTGTTGTTGGTTTCATGTGGTGCATGGTTACCATGATGATGGGGACCTATCCTTGATCCTCCTCCTAAGAGCACAAGCCTTGATTGTTTGTATTTCTTGAGTTATGAACCATTCTTTATGGTCTTTGTTCCTATATTTTCCTTTTAATGTGAAGTGTTGTTTCTTTAGCTACAATTTCTTATATTAACATGACGTGTTACAAAGTTAGGATCTGACTCCTATGACATGTGTGGATCCACTTGTGAGTGCTCAATTCTTTATGTTCATTTAGCATTGGATTTGGTTTACTCTTCCTAGGCTGGACCTATAATATAATTAGATGCTTGACTAGCTGGCTTGTGGCTTAGCTGGCTATATAAGAAGCTTGGTTAGAGATAGAAAGTAGTAGAGGATGATATAAAATATATGGAGAAGAAAGATAGGATGTGGATTTGGATTCTACCTCATGAATTCCTTGCATATGATCAAAACCCAGAAGACCACATAGTCAAGAATGTTGATAAACTTCTTTCAATTATCACATCGGTGTGGTTGCGAATTGCCTAGTCTTATATGGATCTTATTTCCATTGTTTCATATGATATTTATACTACTTCTATGTGTAACTTTGAGAAAGGCTTGTTGTATGTTTAAGTTTGAGTTTTAAATATCAATATACACTGCCCTTGCATCATTTCTAAATTCCCTAAATACACATTCTAAAAAATTATCGTGCATAAATTTTTTATGATGTATTTTTTTCTCCCACCACATAGACCATTGCAATGAACATTGATGCAATGTCAAAGGAAACTCTTTATTTTTCAAGATTAAAAATGAACTCCTTTCCTAGTTTTTGGTAAACTACTCTAAGGAGCAAAAAATGTGTAGGCAACAACATTCCTTGATTATGATTTCTACTATAAGTCCATCGAATACTATTTCACACGTAGGTCCATGAAGCTTAATGATGATTTCCATACTTGGACCTAATTTAAATTGATCCTATATTATACTGATATATTGATTGTACATTATACATATATCTTGTCCAAAATGGGAAAAAAAAATGTGAAACAAAACCCAAAGAATTGAAAGGTTGAAAGTGACTAATAATTAATTTGTATAAAGTATATAAGATAGTCTTAACTAAGTTTTAAATAAAGTAAAATCATTTCCTAGAAATATGGATGGTTATCCAAGAATCTTAATACAAACAATACCTTTATATCTAATGTAGGGCATAAGGATAAATAATCTCTATGAGAGAAGTATAATGAAAGAAAACAGACATTCCCTTTCTAGTGTATACTGAGGGTTTTCACCCTCATGATAAACCAAAAAAAGGGGAAGGTTTCCAGTCTAGGATGCAAAAATCCCCATGTACTATCCAAATTGATCTATTATGAATATTGATCTTTTTATCATTCTGTCACTATGGTCCATGATGAAGAAAGGACAAAACTTAAAGAATAGTTTCTATATGATTAAAATAATAATAGAAAACTTTCATCTAACTCTAAAAAAATTAGACATCAAAGAGACTAAACTTAAAATCTATACCATAAGATAAGCTAGAAACATAGAAAAATTTACTCTTAGAGTGAGAGAGAATACATTGAGAACAATGAGAAATATCCAAGGGAAAACATTTATGGAGGAGATAGTTATGTTTGGGAGTACTAGTCTCAAACATATTACATCACTATAAATAATTACCCCTAATTATAATGCACAAGATTATGTTGTTTCTTCTAAATGAAGGAAAGATAATGCTTATCTTAGAAACCAAAGCCATGTGGTTTCAACCATATATAGTGAATATGTTGTAAATAGAATATTAACCATATTACTATCCAAATCCTTTATGTTAGAAAATAATATTGTATACAGAAAAATCTACAAATGTAAGGAGAGGTATCCGATGAAAATCAAGAGTTTTTATAGGAACAAGTCATGAAGATAAGGTTCCTAATCTAATATGAAGTTTTCTCTTTCAATAATAGTATTAATCCTTTTAATTGAGAGTTTCAAATTAGAAATAATTAGTTTCCAACCTAAATTAGAATATAACCTACCAAAAATTAGATTATGTGTTAAAAAGATATAATACATATGATCTAAATTATGTCCTTTATTGTTTGTTTTATTGTACCTAATTTGATGATGGTTCTACAAGAATTTGTTTGTTTTATTTTACCTCATATGATGATAGTTCTACATGAATTTGTAATCAACCCAGCTAATTAGCAACTAGACCCATTTAATTGGGTTATGGCTTGTTTCTTTCTAAAAATATCTGCTATGATATGTGTTTGTAAAATTTCTTGTGAACTCTGCCCATTTTTCATGGTCCGCATTATTTTTGTGCAGGATATTGAGGTAAGTCACTTAGCACAGCTTGAGCAAGTTTTATTATTTTATTATTTGGATTTTAGAATATGTATGCAACTGGATTATTTTTGGTAAAGCTGATTGTTCATTTTATTGTACCTCATCTAATGATAGTTCTACATGAATTTGTAATCAACCCAACTAATCAACAACTAGACCAATTTAATTGGGCTATGACATTTCTTTCTAAAAATATTTGCTATGATATTTTTTTGTAAAATTTCTTGCAAACTCTACCCATTTTTCATGGTCTGCATTATTTTTGTGCAAGATCTTGAGGTAAGTCACTTAGCACAATTTGAGTGAGTTTTATTGTTTTATTATTTGGATTCTGGAATATGTATGTAGTTGGATCATTTTTTTTGTTGTGAGATAATATGTAATAAGCACATTAAAAGAGATCTCTCTGACTATATAAATAGATGCATGTTTAGAAGGAAATATAAAGACATACATGTTTACAAGGAATAGAAAAAAATATTTACACACTTACCTCTTCTCACCCTTGAAGAAAATCTCAAAGCAAGGGCACAGCATGACAATGAAATTACAAAGCAAGCACATGAAATGACAATGAAATCATAGAGAAATGGCATGAAACAACAATGAAATTAGAGAGCAAGGGAATGAAAACAAAATACAGAGATCACAAGGGCACAACAACCAAATGCACCAATCACAAGGACACGACAATGTTCACAGCTCTCCACCCTCGTTCAGAGCTCTCCACCTCTTTCATGCATAGCTCTTCATAATCAAAACAAATGGAAAATGATTTTATGTCATTTTTTTTTTTTTTTAAATGCTTACAGGGGCATCGCAATTGCGACTCAAACATCAGTATTTTAATGACGTTAGGGAGAACTACAAAAATAAAAATAAAAAATCACTGCAAATTACATCGTTGTTGTAATTTGACCCCAAATATTGTAGTGTATTATCACAATTATCAACCTTAAACAAACTTAACCATATTAGTAATATAAACTAAAACCATAATAAGATACGTATACACAATAACACCATATATGTTAATTAGAGAAACCCTTAAGTAGAGGGAAAACCCCAATGGGGATGGTACCCACAAGATGGTGTACTAATATAAATATTCCTTGTTAGAGGATGCACCCTGTTAGGATTCAGTGAATACATTCAATACATATGAGTCCCTATTAGGAGACTTTAAATCCCTGTTAGGAGATTCCAACCCTATTAGGAGTTGTGGAAGAAAGTTGGATGCACTACCCCAATAGCTTCAAGGGCAAGACCAATGAACCCACTGTCCAAATTATCTATGTATTATTCATTGCAGAATAATAGAAATGAAATGTACTTCCTTTCTCTTCTTCTATCTTGTCAACTAGACCTCTGCTCCTTCTGAACTTGTAACCAAAGCACAAAACTTGCATCCAATAATCCCTTGGATCACTTGCATTTACCAAACACTCTGTTGCTTTTCACACTCGCACTTCAATGGATCACCACACACACTTTACAAACAAGGAAAACATCTTTTCTTTATACCATATCTTCATAATAATTCCTTGATTCAGCCTTGAGGCTTTCCCAATTAATTATAATAAGATAATTAATTAATTACAATTACAATAGCATTATCAGTTCATAGTCTATACAATACTTCACACGTGTGATACTAGGGCTTGCACACTTTCTGATGTCATCAAATGACTTTCTTATGTCACTGCCTAACTCTGCATCTTCTTACTGCATCTCAGATGTAAGATAGTGAACAAACGTCAAGAATTGTTTTCCCAATACTCTATCCCTAAACTACTCTCTATAAATCAGGTGCAACTTTTGTATGTCTTCAACTTAAACTCTGCGCACTTGACCACTTTATTAGGATATTGTGCCAAACATGTCCATAATTATGCATCACCAGAAAATCAAACCATTTTCTATACCACCAAGATCTCTATCTACTACTCAACCAATCTTTACAAAAACCATGCTTTGTTGACATCAATGACAAACACAGTCATGAATGCAACATGTCAATACTCTCCAATGTTTATGATACTCCTCAAATTAGTATCATCAACATTCATGCTAACAATCTCCCCCTTTGACATAGATGTAAAACCATCTAAGTTCCAAGAATACCAGATAGTATGTCATTGTTGTTGTAGACCAACATCAATTGTCCACATACTAAAAAATCTCAATATAATAGGTGCATTCTCCTACTTCTTCAAAAATAATTGTTTACTTATTGGGTGTATATTCCTAATTCCTTACATGAATCTTTCTAAATCTCTCTAAAGAGATATCTCTCCCCCATTGTTTAGGAGATGTTTTTCATGCATACTCTCTCCCCCATTGACATCAATGTCAAAGGCCTCAATCTCAATGGTACAACATACCAATTGTTAAATATGAATTTCTAATGTGTTGCTCCAAGTCTTCAACCAGATCGAGTGCCCAAAGACATTATTCAAAACCAAATACCAAGAGTCCTCAATAACTCTGCTCATCAGAGATACTCCCCCATATAGGAAGAATTAGCATTCAGTCTAGTCTATCAATAGTGCTCTGTACCACTGGACTAATGCACTCTCTGCATCATCTACTCAAAAGTAGGTAGGGGCACAACCCCAAGCATACCTCTCAAGTACTCAAATGTATCTTTAGGCAAAGGCTTCATAAAGATATCTGCAATATGATTTTTAGTACTCACATACTCCAACCTGATCTCCTTTTCTACCGCTTTCTCTCTTAGCGCATGATACTTAATAGATATATGCTTAGTCTTAGAATGCAATATAGGATTCTTAGACATACTCAATATACTTATGTTATGCTCCAACATACTCTGCCTCAGCTATACTCAGAGAAATACAATCTTTCTTATTACTTAGCTAAGAAACTAATCTTCCTCCAAGAAAAATTCTCCACCACTAATGCTCTTTCTTTCATCCATACTGCCTACCCAATCCACATCAGTATATACACATAGAGTGAAATCACTTGATCTATCATAAAAAATTCCATAGTCAGATTATCCTTATCTAAATATTCTCTTTACTGCTACAAAATGATACTCTTTAGGATCAACTTGAAATATGGCTACAATCCCAACTACATTTGCTATATCTAGTCTAGTGTGAGTCAGATACTGCAAACCTCCAATCATGGATTTGTACTTCTTTTGCTCTACTTCAGTTGTCTCATAGTTGTTGGATAACTTATGACCAGTTATCATAGGTGTATCAACATGTTTACAACTTTGTAATCCAAACCTTTTCAACAAGTCCTTTAGGTACTTAACTTGTGAAATGAAAATTCCATCATAGTTCTAGACAATCTGTAATCCTAGTAAAAACTTCATTTCTTCTATAATGCTCATTTCAAAGCCATTCTTCATTTCTTCAACAAACTTATCACTTGCTTATTACCTCCAAATATGATGTCATCAACATTTATTACTATTACTAGAAAATCATTCTCAATTTCTTTCAAATACAAGTTATTATTTGTTATACCTTTAGCAAATCCAAGCTTTTCCAAATAGTTGTCCAACCTTGCATACTAGTTTCTAGATGCCTGCTTCAGACCATATAGAGCTTTCTTTAGTCTACATACCATGTCTTTTTTTTTTGTCAAAGTAAAACCTTCATGTTGCTCAATATATACCTCTTCTTCAAGTTCTTCATTCAAGAAGGTTGATTTGACATCCATCTGATATACCTTAAACTTCTTATTTGTTGCATAAGCTAGGAACATTCTCACTGCTTCCATTCTAGCTACAGGTGTATGATGCAGAGCCTCACTGTAGAAAACTTAGGAGGAAATGAATCACTCAACTAAGTTACATCAAGGGGAACATACACCTTCCAGGATCAATCTTCAACCTATTTCAAATTTTTTAAACAACTGATTTTCCCAATACCCAGTAAAAACTAACAGGCGACATGAACTTTCTTGACCTCCTGTCACCACATTTCAATTTTTTGCATCAAATTAACTTAGGCCAACCTGAATTTTCCATAATTTAAATAGAAAAATGTGCATGGATTTAACACCTTTGAAAATAAAATTGAATATCCAAAAGGATACAAATCATTTTCTTAAATCAATGGTAACTTTAACTTCTCTCCACATTTCTATGCATGAAATTAAAATCTAAACCCAAGTCAGTTAGCAAGGATAACTTCTTTAATATGACTCGACATTGCAATCTCATACTTTAATTTAGTAATTATCTCCATCACATACAACCATAAGATTTTACGTATCGGTGAATAAATGAACACATTCACCAATTTAAAAATCTAGATTCCACATGGCTATGATCAGAAATAAAAAACCAAAAAAATAAAATATAAATATAAATAATATAACACATAATTCCTCTGTGATCTTAGGAACCGATCACAGAGAGTTTAGAAAACTCCCATCAAATGATGTGACTCTCAAAACAATCAGTGCTCACATTCACGATCCCAAAAAAAATGAATTTTCTACAATAAACTTTGAAATCCGCAAAATTAGTCTAGGTTCAAAATATAGATTTTAATGTTTTTTCATGCACTCATGCAATTGTCAACACATTCTCAGAGTTTTTAGGCTTTTTAATTCAGAAAAACAAGAGAGGAACCCCGTATTCAAAACTAAAACCACAAAATCTAAAAACAAAGCCCAAAATCTTTCTATTCCTATCTTTTGCATTCAATCCCCCTCTATTACATAAAAGCTGACTTTTTCAATACTTTCCTCTCTATGAAGTAGGAAGATGAAACATCCTTTTTTTCAATCAAGAATAGAAAATCATTTTACAAATCATGAAGAATCTAAACTGCTGCCAACTTCCTGTTGCTTTCTAGTACTTGATTTATTTTATTATTAAACAGTCAAAAACTCTGACTTAATGAAAACTCACTTAGCTAAAAACAAACATAGATTGTCCTAAGTGGCTATACTAGAGATTTCATCAAATTACTACTCTAGTTATGCCACTATACATAGGACTTTATTAAAACATTTAAAATCACAAATACACATAAGACATTTTATTTAACTTCATGTCACCTTTTCGACCATGTTAGTTCCTGTAGCATGTGTTTTATCTACCAGTGCAAAAGTGTATATGTCTCCCCATAGTCTATGCCTTCTTGCTATGAATATCCCTTGCATACAAGTCTAGCCTTGTTTCTTACAACTTTGTCTTGCTCATTCATCTTCTTTAGTATACTTCTGCTAGGAGTTGTCAACTCATCTCTTTCTTCTTCTCTAGGCTCAACTCTTTGATCTTCAATAAGACTCCCATTCTACAAATCATTGTTAGTCTCAAAGAAAACTTCTGCATTTTCATGGTTAGTCTTTGGATCAACAATAGTTACCGAAGTTATCTCTTCTACTACTTCCTCTTCATTAACCAATTTAGGCTCATTATCTTTAACATCACAAACATTCAAGAATCTTTCCATGTTTGCTTTAATCTCTTCATCTTCATCAGAAAGTGAACTGTTTCTAGATTTCCTTACTCTCTTAGGACATCTAGACAAAAAAATGGCCAAATTCTTTACATGTCCAACAAACAAAAATTTCCATACATTATGGGTCTCTTTTCATAAGCAGATCAATACCTTACTTGATCTTCTTGTCTTCTTTAGATATGAATCTATTTTTACTTGTGCATCTATTCTTTTGTATACAACAAAAGGATTCTAGATCTGAAGACCCAATGCTCAACTCTTTACACATATCTGATAACTCACCAAGAATCTCCATCTTCTGTGTGTCAAAATTTCCTATATTTGACTTAGGACTATCTTTTCTAAAGTGACTCACCATAGATCTCCCAAAGTTATTAAGCTTTACCTTCAAGGACCTAGCACTCTAATACCAATTGTTAGAATATATAGTCTACTAATATAACTAAGAAGGTGGGGGGTGTGGTGAATTAGTTATCCAATTATTATCATGTAATTATCAACTTTAAATAAACTTAATCATATCAGCAATATAAATTGAAACCACAACAAGATACTCATATGCAATAACACCAGATATGTTAACTTTAGAAACCCTTAATCAAAGGGAAAACCCCAGTGGTCATGGTACCCACAAGATGTTGTACTAATATCAATATTCCTTGTTAGAGGATGGACCCTGTTAGGAGTCTATGAATACATTTAGTACATATAAGTCCCTATTAGGAGACTTTGAATCTCTGTTAGGAGATTTCAACCTTGTTAGGAGTTGTGGAAGATAGTTGGACCCACTACCCAAACAACTTCAAGGGCAAGACCAATGAACCCACTATCCAAATGATATATGTATTATTCCTTGTAGAATAATAGAAATGAAATGTACTTCCTTCCTATTCTTTTGTCCTATCAACCAGACCTTTGCTTCTTCTGATCTTGTAACTAGATCACAAAACTTGCATCCAATAATCCCTTGGATCACTTACACGCATTTATCAAACACTCTACTCCTTTTCACAGTTCCCACTTCAATGGATCACAACACACACTTTACAAACAAGGAAAACATCTTTCCTTTATACCATATCTTCATAATAATTCCTTGAGTTGGCCTTGAGTCTTTTCCAATTAATTATAATAAGATAATTAATTAATTATAATTACAATAGCACTGTCAGCTCACAATCTATATAATACTTCACACATGCAATACTAGGGCTTGTGCACTCACTGACATCATCAAATGACTATCCTTTGTCACTTCTTGACTATGCATCTTCTTACTACATCTTAGATGTAAGATAATGAGCAAACAACAAGAGCTACTTTCCCAATACTCTATCTCTAAACTGCTCTTTGTAAATTAGTACATCTTCGACTTAGACTTTGTGCACTTGACCACTTCATCAGGACATTGTGTCGAACATGTCCATAACTATGCATCACCAGCCAATCAAACCATTGTTCGTATCATCAAGATCTATGTTTCCTACTCAACTAGTCTTTGCAGAAACCATGCTATGTTGACAACAATGACAAACATGGTAATGAATGCAACATGTCAATACTCTCCAATGCTTATGATACTCCCCCAAAGTAGTATCATCAACATTCATGCTAACAATCTTCATATTCTAACCCCTTGATAACAATTGTGTTTTATTTTATTAGATTTTTAAAGGAGGTTAGACTAGTAAGTTAAATGGAAGCTTTAAGATAATATCTTAATATGTAGTAAACTTTTTATGACTGGACATTTATTATATTTGACAATTTAGGTATTTTCATGAGCTTTTATTAATGGATTTTTGGGGTCTACATTTTGAACCCCTCTTTTATTATTTTAGCCTTTTAGTACCAATTTTAATTATGTATGTACTTCTAGTGAAGGTTCATTTATTGTCTACACAAGGTTTCCCACACATTTGTACATGCATCAATTTGCTCCTTGAGTGGATCTTAAATGCACTTATTCACCCAAGATAAGTGATAAGTCGGGTAGCCTTTCTACACTTCTATTCAATAAGAAATGTTAGTCACTTTGTTTGCATTTGAGAATTTTGGATACCTGATTAAGCTTACCTCTCCTACAAGGCTCATGGCTTTCAATAAGCCCATTAAGACTAAGAGAATCATGTAGTTTGTCCCTATTAGGAACAAGGTTATTTAGAGAGTTGTTCTACAATGCTTAGGCACCTATTATATCAACTATCATAGGAGGTTTCACTCTAATGCAAACATTATGGCCATGTTCATAGCAGTAGTCCATTATTTTTATGGACAATGATCTTATAGCTAATCTTTGTTGTGAATTATTTGACAACTACTTTCTATGAGATCTCAACACCATCCTTATTAAGATTAGAGGAGACCTCACCATTCCTCTTGCAGCTAACTATAATTTTCTTTATATTAGGGTAGAGTCTATTCCTACCTACTTGATTATCCTTACTGAGGACCTGAAATGCTTCTGGAAAGATAGGGAAGTCTATTTGACAAACATTAGGTTTCTCCTCTACTTTTTTACTATCTTAGACCCCATTGATTCAGACTAGTTGGAGCACTACTTTGAAGAAGAAGGGATTCTACATGAGTGATCCTTGAGAATCGCCATAGAAGACCTTCAAGAAGCTTTCAGGGAATGAACACTTCTTTAGTTATTATTTTTGTTCTCTCTTGTTTTTGTTAAAGATCTCCAAAAGGAACCTTTAAAAAAAGCTTAAAATTGTTACCAATACCAGGCTTTGTTTAAAATATTACTATGCGACTCTCGTTTATATTTTTTGATGGGCCAATCAATAATATTGATTTTGAAGGAGCCTACATTCATAAATAGTACATACAAATTCTAGAATATTAATTTCTAGCTTAGTTTATTTTTAAAAAAATACATCCTATAGTCTAGTTGAGATGGACAACTCTGCATAATTTTACAAACTTCTAGTTTATATATTATTTATGGTCTAGACTACTAGTTAGTTTTTTATTAATTCAAGTGCTTTATATATTGTAGGTTTAATATTTCTTACTAATTTTGTCTTCATGTCTCTTAATATTTCCTTATTAAAAGGATAATATATATTTCAATTGTTACTAGGAATTATCAAAATATGATACTACCAAAAGCAAAATTCTAGAATTTAAATTATTTAAATATGGATTGTAACATCAGTCTGGTTTGAATCCTAATAGTTTGTGGCCTTACAGATTGCATGGAGATGGAAATGATTGTTTATATTTTTTAATATTCTTTTTAGCCGATTACTCTCACTCTTACCCCAACAAGAAGATGGCTAGTTTGGGTACCCATAGGTTAAATTTCTTTAATGGGTAATATCTTTTCAACCTCTCGTGAAGCTCATATTTGCTTTGGGCAGTAAGTTTTAGAAGAGATTTTAGATTATTAGGTTTATCACGTTCATGATTTATTTTCATTTTTAGTAGTCTATCTCATTAATATTAATATAAACATTTTAAGCTGAATGGAGTATATTAAAGCGTTTCTATTAGTCCCCTTCCAATTTGAGGATGTTTTTGGCCGAACTATTTAGAGGAACTTTTTGGGTATACATTTCTTAATTTTTTAATGTTTCCTAGAGGGGACATAAATGGATCAGGAATATCTCTATCTTAGCCAAGGGTGAATGGACCTTGGAAGTCTCTTATTTATTTTCTTTTAATGTTTTTCATTTGAAGTCATCAAGCTAGTGTTCAACATCTCCATCTTTGTCCTCTCAAGTGATGATTATCTAAGGGCTTTGTATTTTGGTGGTAATAGTTTGATGAAAGGGTTAACCTATTTTTTGGAGTGTTTTCATGTTGCAGATGGGCATTTCATTATATATGATCTCGAACTATACTTCTCCAAGCTTCATAGAGGACTTCCACTTTTCTTTTTCTCTCAATCTATTTTGTGTAAATTGTCAATTCTTGTTAATGGTTTTAAAATTTCTATAATAGGGGGTATGCCCCCTAATTTATCTTTGTAAAAGAGGGAATTCCCCCTTCACAAAGTCCCAAATTGGGCAATTATATCGAGTTTAGACTTTGATCCCTAGCTATATCGAGGGTTTTCTTCACCCCATTCAAATTCCCCCTAGTACCTGCACTTGAATAGGGTCTTGTAAAATGGGCATTAGCCTCTTATTTATCAATAAAATAAATTTTTTTTTTTGAAAAGTTGATACACCAAAGAAGTGTTGGCTTGTTGCCTTAAAGGCAACACTATAGCCTAGGCAAGTGACACATTACCTTGGGCAGCACATGTTGCCTTGGAAACCACATTGGTTTCCTTTGGCAATATCTTTTCCATGGAAGTGGGGCTTTGGACCCCTTTCCCTTCTAATAATTTTTTAATAATTTTTTAATGAAAATACTTTTTAATATATTTATTTTTGTATTTCTTGTACAGGTATAGATCTTATAGGAGGAATTTACCAATCTACCTAAAATTTTCCTATTTTAAAATTGATTAACAACATAATCCTTCTCTTTTTATCAAAGAACATGATAAATTTGAGGGTTCAAACAATACCATTTTTTATTTAACCTTATTTGTTTTCTCTCAAATTTTCTTCAGCTAGATTTTCCAATGGTAAAAAGGGTTTGAAAGAAATACTAGTTTGATTGTTTTCTAAAATCTCTCCATAGCTTTCTCAAATCTGTCAATTCCCAACTAAGTTTCCAACTAACAAGACCAAACTAAATTCACAAACATAATTCTTGATCCATAGTTCATACAATAAATCTACTATTTGATTTGCAACACCAAGGAAGACACAAGGTAAACATATATTTTCAAGCAGTATTCTACAATTGATTTTCAAACCCTACCTCTAAATAATAGTTGAAATCTAAGACAATCTACAAATGCATGCAAATCAAAACCCTTCAAAACTTTCAACAATTCTTTTGCTCCAATTCCAAATTTGCTCTCCCCAAAGTTTGTGTGTGCAAAAAATGAACTACAAACCCTTTAATAAAGAGCTCTAACCCTACCTAGGGTTTTTGTTTTCTAATTTTCTAAAAGTCACTAAATAATAATTAATTTTATTTATTTAATCATCTCATGCACACTCAAAACATTTTTTAATTAAAATATTCTTTTATTTTCTTTTCTCCACTTTATTAATTAGTGCAAGGATTTTTTAAAATATAATATTTTATTTTACTTAATAATAACAATTGAAACTCGCTATTTAAATACAACTATAATTAAATCATTATTAATTAAATAATTATAAAAAAATAATATTAAATCTTTAATAATTTAATTTCTTTTACCCAATTTTCTAATTTAGACTTTTAAATTGAAGTATTTATTCAATTAATTTTCAATCAATTAAATATGATCATATCTCAATAAATTTCTTTTTAAATCAAATAATATTTAATAATTCCAATATCATAAAATTAATCCAAACATCATAATTAAATCAATTACAAAGAAAAACACATAGCCGAAACCACATAAAATCAACATAAGCAAAACCAACTAGAAACCAACATCAAACCACACACACAAAGATAAACTCGCAAATTTAAAAAGGTTTGGAAGTTAGACACATGTCCTCCTTCTCAACACAAGTAATTAAGCTTCGATTGGGATTGGACTTGAGCATTATCTCAATATTCTTGCCACTGACTTCTTGCAATAGGGCACACTCATCTTGGCAATCTAGGGAAGTTGATGCCTGGTACCTGTAACCTACATAAAAGATGAGCATGTAAATATGCATTAATATATCTAAACTAAACAACCAATGGAAGGGATTGATGCCTCCTGTAGATTTTGACTCGCGCGTGGCTACAACTCCCTTCCTAAACCATATTAGGCACATCAAACAAAAATGCAAGAGATATGCACACTAGAGACATGCAAGTATGGGATAAGTAACATAATAAATCATGAGTACAAATAAAATTATATTACAATATAAATAACTCATATTCATGAATACACAGTAATCATCATTACAAAAGTAACCATCATTAGGAAAGACATGAACCATATCAACTATGTAATCAATCTAGATACAAAATCAAGTCCTGAAGTAATGTCATATAACTATATATATCAAGTATCTCTAATAACTAACATATGCATGAAAATAATCCTAAAAGAGTTTGACAATCAGAACAAAAAAGAAAACTATGTGTGTGAACTACACAACACTTCTAGTAGTTAATATATGACATAAATGACAAAACCTACAACTATTTGATGCCCAAACAAGAGTCAGTTGGAGTTGACTGGGTGGATGTTGGCAAGTTGATGTCTCTTCAATAACTCCTCCATGCAAGACCTTTGATACGTGCAATTAATCAATATGAATTAGCTCACGGTAAGTCCTAGTATGATAACAATAAGGACATCTTCCAAGTATATCGCACAATGATAATTTTAGCAACAAATCATATTTCACCCCAGACAATCATCTAATTTTCCAGCACTAGTAGAAACAACATGTATCTTCTTCAAATCTTGGTTCCAAGTGTAAACACCAACTCCTAATATAACATACACTACAACTTCGTCCTATAATACTCATAAAACTCATGACCTCCTCGCATTCCCAGTACTCAACCAAAAAATTTGATAACTTATTCTTTTTCTATAACACGTGAAATTGATCCCGTGCTTCCATTACCAATTCGCTCAAACAACATAGTTAGACCAATAGTGAACCTTGGTGCAAGCTCACTCTATCAGATTGGGGCTATGTCTAATCTGTCTCAATGGTTTGCATTTTTGGATTATGCAATCACAAAGACAACATTGGGACTTAGGTTTTAGTATCAAAAAACTCAAACATACTCTACTCCTAACCAAACATGTCAATATGAACTCCTGTGTGCATGAAAATGGGTATTGCAAGAAGGATTTATTACAAATGACACTTGAGCATTAAAATAATAATACAAAGCAGCCAATAACATAAAGTTATCCCCTAGTAATATGGCTTTATAATATAAAGTCCCCAAGTCATAAATTAAACTTTAGACAACTTAATCCAAGGATCATCACATTAATCGAATTTCATGCCAACTTACCACGACATAATTGGTGACTTTCATACATCCCTTATACATTGATGATTAGCTTGTTAGAATGGGGAAATGGGCTAAATAAGCTCCTAAATTATTAGGACATCAAGTGGGTGTTGCATGATGATGTAATCTTTTTTATGTTGCCCCCCATTTTTCATTCTCTATGTTGATGGCTTTCTGGAAATGATTTTAGGGGGTGCTTTGCTTTGGGGATGAGATCCCCCTTTATGGCCTCACCTGGTACAGGACAAGTTAATTATTCCTAGTTCATAATTCCAAGGGAATTGCCTCATATGCAACTATTAATCTCTCTCTTTGTATATATATACACATATATGTATATATAGATATATATGTATATATACACATATTTGTATATATATATATATATATATACACATATATGTATATATAGATATATATGTATATATATGCATACATATATTTATACATATATACACATATACATATATGTATATATATATATATACACACATATATAAATATAGATATAGATATATATCTGTATGTATATATATATGTATGTACATATAGATAGATAGAGATATAGATCTATATCTCTATTTATACATATGTACGTACATACATACATACATATATATATATACACACATACATATACACACATACATACATATATATATACATACATATATATATATACATGCATATATATACATACATATATATATATATATATATATACATATATATATATATATATATATATATATGTATATATATATATATATATATATATGTGTATATATATATATATATATATATATATATATATATATATATATATATATATATATATATATATATATATATATATATATATATATATATATATATATATGAGTGTATGTGTTTATATATAATTTTATTTATATTTACATATATGTTGAATTTTTTTTATGGGGTTGTACAAAATAATATGAATAATTTTAATTTATTTTTTTCTTTTAAATCATATTTTAACCACAAAACAATACTTTTTCATATTTGTTTATGCTCATATGTTGATTTATTTTGTAAGTTCTACTTTTTTTTGACATGGATTGTTTGGTGGGTAAGATTCATGATGCCATCATATATTGTGTCTAAAAGTTTGTGTAATATCTTAACATGTAGATTTACATTTGCCTATGGTGACAATCTCATAGTTTTGTATATGGCATAGGGATGGAAAAATTTGTATATGATCTTCGGATGTCAAATTTACGAGGTTGTAAATTTTGTTTATCTAGAGATGGTAGACAAATTGAAAAACCTATACATATATATATATATATGTATGTATGTATGTATGTATGTATGTATATACATATGTATATATATTTACATATATATGTATGTATGTGTGTGTGTGTGTGTGTGTGTGTATACATACATACATACATACATACATACATACATACATACATACATACATACATACATACATACATACATACATACATATATATATATATATAACAATATTATTTTTGAAGCATGTGTGTATTAATACACACACATATACACTTAGAGATATCCTTGAGGCATGTGTATGCCTATATTTATCTATGTGTGTATGTATGTGTGTATTATATGTGTATGCATACATATACACTAGTAGCATACATATAATTATATCATAATATTATGCAACATGCCTAGTAAACTTTTTAACATGACCAGTGACACTACTATAATGTATCCTCAAGTATTGCTTGGGTTGGAGAGATATTACACCTTATGACTTTGTGTTTTGCCAAGGAAGCTCTTGTCAATTAAATCAGGGCCCAACCTAATTATTATTATTGTACTATTTCTTCAAAATTGAGATTAACATGGGGTTTGAGTAGACTTGAAATTGAGACCTCTTTGATGGGAGACTCACAACTTATCGCTACACTGTGGGCTCATCCCCATTTAAGGATAATATTATTATAATTCTAGCTGTAATTCCCCACCAAGGAACCCTTAGAACAAAGGGTCAAACATGTACTATTTTTTGGGACATGGCATACACATCATGAGCATAAGTACATCCAATAATCATAATGTTTTCATAAGCAAGAACCTAACCATGCAAGAAAGTACAAACCATGATTGTTTATCAACAAAAGATTAACTAATACTTCCAAGGATTCCATGACAACTTGATAGTATGCTCATAATGAAATATAACTGTTCACAAGATTGCAGTGCAAGGATTTGGACAACATCCATGAATTGTAAGAGGCCAAGTCAACAACAACCCATGGCTAAATATATGAGACTGGTCTACTTTTACCATCCATCTAACATATATTCATTTTAGACCCAAAATAAATGTTCCTAATGTGCTTATTCATACAAATTGATTATGTTATAACCATCAATAAATTGACAAGGAACCATCATATAACCATCCTATATGTTGGCCTAGTTTTTTGCTCTTGCCATATGTTGTACCCCACCATAAAAAACTAGGTTTATTTTGAAAAATTGGTAGTTCTTAGTCCAAACCCTGTTTCAAATTTTTTGAAAGATAAAATAAAACCCTTGTTTTATGCCCTAGTTTTCAAAGTTGCCCTAAGTTTTCCCTTTTATAAAGATCACTTTATTTTTATTTTCCGCAACTAGACCTCTTAATTTTTGAGCTTGCCTTAATCATGGCCATCTTGCCTAAGCATTAGTGTGAAACTTTTTAAGCTTTAGATGAGCATTTTTGGCCAACTGTCACTCTTGGTAAGATCTACAGATGGCGCTTACCTACTTTTAGAAGTTGCAAGGTTTTTAGATAAAGCAGGAAGCACCCTTAAGCCATGTAGCATTTGCTAACGACAGATCTTGTCTACACCATAACACTCTAACAAGATCCATTTTCCTATGATCTCATTGGTGGGCTCATTCCTAGTGGGTTGTTTTACTTTTAGTCGTGATGCACTATTAATCTTCCCAAGATCAATGGTGGGAACTTTACTGCAAGATGGAGTCGCTTGCACTTTAAGCAAAGCGAGGAAGCATTGTATTGACACCTGTCCAAAGTGATGACAGGGAAAAGGTCACATATAGCTCTCAAGTATGCTTCTTATTCATTGTTGATCTTTTCATGATCAATAGTTGGCACTTACTCGCAAGATAAAGATGAGAGTTTTTTAAGCAAAGTGGGCAAGCGCCTTGTTGACATCTGGCGCATGATGCTATCAGTGTTGTATTCTCTAAAAGGAATTACTGCTACTGAAAAGTGTCATATACCAGTAGAACAAGTATAATGCATTCATTGGCTGAGGTATTTAACTTAGTACTACCCAGTGTAATTATGTTCCACCATTGATCTTTGGTAGATCAATAGACACCGCTTTCTCACTATCTTGAGTTGCAAGATCTTTAAACAATGCAAACAAGTGCCTCAATGACACATGTCCATGATGATGTAATCACTGGTATCTCACACCATTTGAAAGGTGTAGATTGTTCAATTGTCGATCTTGAGAAGATCAACAGCTGGTGCTTACCCACTTTAAGAAAGTGATCGATATTTATGAAAAGTGAGGAAGCGCCAATCTGCCATGTGGCAAGGTGGGACCAGTTGTGACAAACATTTATTAATTTATGCCAGGTTGGAAAAAGGTATGGAAGTGGAATGCCAGTTGGGTCGCAATATTAAAAGTTTATTTTGCATGATACTATGAAATTTCATAACCGTCAATCTTGAGATGATTAACAGCTGGCGCTTACCTGCATTTTCAAAATGCTCAAATTTTAAGTAATGCAGGGAAGTGCCTGCTTGACATGTGGCCAGGATATTAAAAGCTTTAAAATAGTTTTGCCTTTTAAAAAAAGTTGTCCAATGTTGTGAGATCAACAGATGAAATTCAAACTTGAAGCACAACATAAAGTTAACGGCTAAAGGAAATTAATATTGCTCAGAACTCCTTTATGTGATCTTAATGCCCTGGTATAATTTTCAAATTCATCAGTGCCAAACCACACAGTCCCAAAGAATTCTCATAGCACAAGGGTTTTTAGAGCTAGGGCACAAAATTCTAAAAAGTATTCAATGAATTACAACACAATTTACATAGAAAAAGAAGCATAATTCAGTGGGTAAGTGGTCTGTAACTATTGAAAATCAAGGAATTAGAATAGTTTGAAGTTGAATTTTTCATTATGCCTCCATGAAAGGAATTCTCTGGTCATATTGATTATCTTAAAAGATTTTTCCACTATGATCTCCTTGAACAATTTCCTTTATCTGTACATGAGATAACAATAGGTAGAGAGCTTATCCCAAAAAGCCCTAGGTTGGTTGTGAGTGAGGGTTTTTATGATAAGGCCAATTGGTTGAAAGATGCCCAAGTTTCTGTAGGAGGGTTAGAATTATTTAAAAAATCGTTCGTCGAATGCAACCTAGACACCCCTCTGAGTAATGTTTGGGAATTTGATATCGGTAAATTGGTGGTCGCTGGGGTTTTCTTTGATAGTGATCTATTGTATGATATAGCCAAAAAATATGACCATATCACTAGATTTGTAAAGAATTATGCTGGAGACACTCTTTTTAGGGTTTTGCCTAAATTGATCAATGAGGTTTTTAAACTCAAACCTAACCATGAAATTCATGAGCCTATTGATATGGATGATATTTAGGCAAGATATGATGTACAGAGGGTATATTTGAGAGTGGGGCAATTACAGCTCTTGGTTACACCAAGCACCCCAAAGCCATTGATGAGGAAATACTTTGATCTCAGAGCCCAAGCCTTATACTTTAATCTTTGCAAGATATTTGGGATGGACGAGGAGGAATACATCCAGGGTTCTATTTTTCTTATTATGGCTCAGACATTGCAATTTGGAATGAGCACCATTCTGATTTTGCTACCTTCCTTTCATAAAATATGCATAATGGTCTTATTGGAATATCTCAAGGTAAGGTGAACAAACATTTTTGTTCGTACTCCTTGTTGATGCACATATGTCTCTATAAGGGAGTTACCTTTTCCTCTAAGGGAATGGATCTGGAGCTAGAAAAGGATGGTGAGAAGCTACTAGTCCAGCTATGTAGTATTAACATGACTAGGGAAGCTAGGGATGCAAGCTATGTCAGATTTGACAGATATTTTGCATCAAGGCTTAGATTTCTCATGAGAAGGGATAGCCCAAGAATTATATGGCCTCTACCAGAATTAATCAGACCTAAGGACCATGCTAAGGGACTTCTGGTTAGTCATAATTGGGGGGATATAATCTCATACAATGTTTCTACTGTGATTGGTGTTTATGTTTTTTTGGGAAAACCTCATGTTTTACCTTTTCATGTGCCCCTAAAGATAGGAATTACAGAAGTGCTATGGAAAATTGGAACCATTTAAGAAAGGGACATGTTAGGAAAAACCAAAAGCACCTTTTTCCCTATTGTCACTATAGCTCATGATTTTGTTTTTGTTAGGAAAGGATGGAGGAATCTTAGTTTATTTTTTAATAGATATCACATGGCAGAATCTCATGCAAGATACATTGATCCATAAGGATTCTATGATCTCCTAAGGGAGAGGAAAAAAGCTAAGGCTATTATGAAACATGTATACTTCCCTGGAGATGTTATTAGAAATGTTTTTTCATTACAGGAACAGGAAGTTAGAAAAGAAAAATAGACAGTCTTCAGTAAAGTCTTAGAATTCATTAATGCTTTTGACCTTGATTACAATCCTTTGAAAGATAAGAAGTATTGGGGGGCCAAAATGAATGTATTAATGAATAATTTTGTTGTAATAATACAAACTATGAATGAAAAGAAGGCTAAATTTGCTAAAGCATATCCTGATAAAGCAACAGAGGTGGAGAGAAGAATAAATAACAGAATGATAGTTGATCCAGGCTAGTATACATTACAAAGGAGGGTAGGATATATTGTGTTTCAAAATATTCAACATGTTCCCCCTCACAGAAGGCCAAGACCAGAGAGTCCACCTGCCACCAGTGCACCCAAAAGAAAGAAACTAGAACATGGATCCTCTTCTCATGTGGAAGAGTATTCACCAACTCAAACCCCACTCAGAATAGAAGATGAAGCATCTTTAAGATAATAGTTAAGACAAATGGGTGGAGAAGGAGATATAGTTGTTACTACTGTTGATATGGAAAGAGGAGTGCCTCATGAGCCTCCTATGCCCTCCTTTGACCTCACTATTGCTGATTATAGAGGTAAGGAGATAGATCCTATTATTGCTCAAGCTCCTCTGAAGTTCATAGATGATGATAATTTTGTTAAATCCAGGGTTTTTGCACAATTTTTGTGGAGATGGAATATAGGAATTTTTGAGGAAAAATGTAAAAAAATAAAGGCAGAACAACCAAATAAATTACACTCTGACATTGAGGAAGAGGTGAAGGCTAAATTTTTGGGGGATTTTGCCCAGTTAACACTTGAGGCCAAAAGACAATTGGTTAGGGAGTCAGGAGTCTTGGTTTTTCTTGAGTGGGACATAGCTAATGCTATGATTTTTAATTCTATCAGAAAAGAAAAAGATGTGTAGTATAAAATAGAGGAATAGATATTGCAAGCACATAGGAGGATTAAATTTAGTAAGGATCATCAAGCCCTAGTCATATGGTCAACTGAAAAAAGAAATAAGACCAGAACACAAGAAATTTCAAGTGCAAAACACATTGGTGCTCTTACAGTATATAGGGCTGATGAAGTGGGTAGTCAACAAGTACAAGAATGGCCAAAGAAATGTTAGAGTTTGGGGATGTGGTGGCAGGAAAAGAACAAAGTAGATTCTTAGAACTCAATGCCAAGTTTGAATAAATACTTAAGGCATACGAGGAAAGAGGGAAAAGGATACAATTACTAAAAAACCAAATATCCCAAATGGACAAACAACTTGGAAAGAGGAAGTAGGAGAATCTAGTAGGTCAAGAATTGCATATCCTCAGCCCCAGTTGAGCCATTTAAATCCACCCCCACTATTGAGTTATCAGATACCCCATAAAGGTCTGAGTTTTATACTGCTTAAGAGTTTGAAGAAGAAGAAACCAAGTTATATGAATTGCAGATTGAATTGAATAATTAGTATGAAGAGAAGTTTAGGCAAACAATTTTGTACTTAGTAGACAGAATTGAGTGGCCAATATTTTATGACCAATTGGCAATAATCCTAGAAATATGGGATGAAATAAAGAGGGATGAAGACAACTCGAAGCCCATTGTGCAAAAATGGAGTGAAATAAATGATGATATTATTGTTATGTGTATTTTTGTCATCCAATTACCTTACTATCAAATAGAGAAGATTTTTGATATACTTAGTAATTTGAAGGACTTTGATGAGAAATGGATTTCTGTTTAGAAGAGAATAACAATTTTTCTTTCCAAGTACATAGCAAAGAAGTTTGACCTTTTCCCAGTACCCTTAAAAGGGTTGACAAAATAAAAGAAAAAGAAGAATTGGGAAAGGAATTAGATGAACTACAATGTCATAGAGTGAATAATGTTATAAATGAAAAGGGGCATATATTATAGGCAATGACTAATAAAGAGTTGGTCAAAGTGCAATTCTTTTACAATGTCATTAGAAAATATCTTGTTGAGATAGAAAAAGTTGGAAATTTTGTAATAAAAGTCCAGCAGGAAATCCTGAATTTTGATTGGCCTGATGACACTATTTTTAACAAGTGGAAAGAAGAATTTGTGTCTTCAGAACATGTGGTAGAAGATGATGGGGTAAATGAGGATGTAGAAGTAGTTGTTACCTTAATAGTTCATGATGAAGACAGTGAAGGTCCCCAAGTTGAGGTTAACTTGTAGGTGCCAGAATAAGACACATCATTCACAAGCTTAATAGCCACATACTTCAAGGAGTTAGAATAACCAAAGAATAATTTGTGGAATTCACAATTTTGGAAATATAACAGAAAAGTGGCCCACCTAAAGAATATTTTGATGTAAAGTTTTTTGTTACACACAATTTTGTCTTTTTGTGATAGCTACAAAATGTAAATATCTTTTGTCAAAAGGACAACTATCAATTCTCTATGCCTAAAGCTTGTTGCATCTCACACTATATAAGTGAGATTCTAGGGCTAGAGAAAGGGTCTGAATAGTGGTATCACTTTTAGCTTTTGTTAAGTCTACCTTTTTAAGTTTGTTCGGTCCAATGTCTTGAGGTGAATACTTTGTGATATGTTTTCTCGGCAAATTTTATGAGAATACATCAATGTGACAGGATTTAGATGTTTTGTCTTGAGTCATTCTGAGTCTTGTTCAATTGTATATATTTGTTTCAAAATGAAATTAATACAAAGGCGAACTATCATCACATCTTTTTTGGCTGAATTTTGTCTCCATTTCTTTTACCTAGTTATTTTGAAGTTGTATAAGCACAGTTTGTCCAGTTGAATGCAATTGAATCAAATTGTATATCAATTCACCATTGCTATTAGTTCAATGAATTAAATAAATGCTTTAGTGGTATTGATAAGGTCTCCATGGTAATAGGAAGGAT